>CM034706.1:69567430-69585538 GCA_020142125.1 Phrynosoma platyrhinos | reverse complement strand
CACAAATTACATACTTGTGCCCTTTTGAGGCATAGCCCCCTTCACAACTAACTGGTTTGCAAACACTTTGCAAGCAAGATGCCTTTTAAGATTTACCCCTTAAGGTTATGGTCTGCTTTGACAAAATTAGTTGGGTATACGCACCTCCACTATTACATGCCACACAAAGAACAAAAGGATATAAAAGTTTATGGTGCTCCAGAACATTGACTCCACTGCCCCATATTTAATTTAAATTACATAAACACTTCAGATAAAAATAAAAAAATCAAGAAATAATCTTAGCTTAATGGATTTGTACATAATGTCAGAGGGAAGAAGAGATTTTCTGTTTTTTACTTACCAGCTTCTCATTTTCATTAGGCATTTCAAATACACATCTCAATTTGGAATCCATTAAATCCTCAGCTTTTGCATCCTTCCACTATGACAGCAATGAAAATACATTAAAACAACTTCTTTATTCAAAATCTTCAAGACAACTTTCCACAATAATGCAAATTAAGACTTATATACACATTTTAAAATATCAGTGTGGTATCTAGTGGGCAGAGTTTTGTCTGTTTTGGAGATAAATCTTTTGGCTTATTAAGGAAAGAAAAGTATTGTGCTCAGCTATATTGTTCCTCATTTTTCATCATGCAATTATAATTATTTACCTGGTTTATGTAAAAATAACTCACTACAACTAAACTGGGAATTCTGTTTAAATGACTTATTAAATAAGGAAACCACCAATTGCAACAGCCCCACAATGGAAGAGGGATGACATTGCCAATAACAAGCCAACATGCACCTCTAATGAGCCAATATACATGTATTGGAACAACTCCATTATCTTTTAGATCAACTATTAATACAGAGTTGCACTCAAAAGAGATGAGGGGGGAAGTACTGTGCTCCATGGATTGTTGCATCCTCTGCACTCCTATAGATCTTATCAGAAGAACATAAAAGGGCATGCAAAAGGAAAGGGAGTCCTGCAACAAAACGATGCAGTGTGCATTGCTTCTGTCCAAGGTTCCAGCTTCTCAATTAAGTTTACATTCTCCCTGGTTTACAGTTGTCCTGTCCCCCCGCTCCAGCAATCAATCAATAATCTGTGCCTACAGAGGACCCTCTGTCCTCAGATTACCCCTTTGATTTCCCTCCTTCATTTGAGAGTTTTGGTGAGAAGGGACAGGACATCTCTGGTTTCTCCATTGACGTCTATGAACAAGTCTCTCCAGGAATTAGTTCATGAGGACATTTAAAAATAGCTTTTACAGTGTGGACCAAGAAATTGCCTTCTAGATATTCTACCCTATTGCAATTCCATATTGTTTATATCTACATTTCTTTCTCCCTCTCCATCAACTCCATTTTATCACCCCCTCTCTGCCCTTCTCAGCCACCATTGCATTCTATTCAGTACTTATGGAATGGTTTGGAGGATACTTCCACAGTTCAGGATTTTCTCGTGAACAGTTTGGTGTTATTTGTAAACCCCAGTTTTGCCATTACTTCCCTCTTACTTATTTGTGGGGCTGTTTTGGCTTTAGTTCCATAAGCTCCAGAAGATTTGAATAAGAATTAGAATGAAAACAGACCAATGTCAGAATAATACATGCAGCGCTTATAGGATTCAAAGGCAAAACTCAAGGTCATCTTCAATGCATACCACTTCCTAGACTTAGTGTAACAAACTTACTTCTTTAATGAAAATTCCTCAGAAAATAGAGCTTGGAATATTAGGTTTGAAAATTAATTTAATAGTGTTAATTGTGAGAATTAGTAATCAGTAACATAACACTACAAGTTGGAATCATTCAAATTGTGTGAGCTATTATTAAATGGCTCACTGATCAAGATGTCAGTGTTGGGCAGAACATGGAATTTAAGAAGAATTATGGTTGTCAACTTTAAACTTGAAAAGCACATTTTCTTAATGTTTCTTTTATAAGGTCTCTTTTGACCTTTTAGAATTGCCTTCCTCCAAAATGTCATTCATCCCTATATGGACTACAAATACATAACAGGATTGTCCCCCGAGAATGGAGATGTTACACCATGGTATATAATAGACACCAATCTAGAACCTAATCAATATTACTAAATATTACATGTTTACTAAAGAGAATCACAATGCACTGTCACCTTCCCAAAAAAACCCCTCCAAAAACCCTTCTTTCATACAGATCTATTCCATACAAGGAATATTTTGAAAGGGCCCCAGCTTTTTGTAAAGCAAATAAAGCATCCCCTCCCATCCCACTCCAAGACTCACTTTTTCTCTTATTTTCCATCCCACCCACACACCCCATCCCATGCTTCTTCACCAAACTTAGTTCTTGTGTACCACAAATCCAGCTATCTAAGTTGAACTCTAGAAAGTTATCCCTTTTCCTCTTGCCTGTTTTCCCAAAGAAAGTACACAAAGTAGCCTGCCTAACAACATAGACATGTGCCACATATCCTTCAATTCTAATATTTCTTCTCCTGCGACAGCAGGCCTTCCTGGCAGAGGTAAAGAGACCCACCCTAACAACTTTTAATGATTTAATTCACTAAGCACATTTAATGACTTAATTCACTAATGAATTACTTTATTCACTGACTTAATTCACTAAGCATATTTTAAATTCCAGTGTTACTTGAAGAGTCTAGAGTTATGTGAAATCACTAGAACAAAATGCACAGAATCAATAACTTTATGTTAATAGGCAAATTAATTCCAAACTGTCAAAAAGCACTATTTCCAAAATCTATAAACATCATTGTTGTTGTTGTGTGCCTTCAAAATTGTTTCTAACTTGCAGCAACCCAAAGGTGAACCTATCATGGGTTTTTCTGGTGTTGAGAATGTGTGACTTGCCCAGGGTTATCTTAGACAACATGACTAAGTGAAGGTTGCTTTTCTTTCAAAATAAAATGAAATCTTTGAATAAATATGCATGAAAGCTGGGCACTTAATCTGTATGTACATTTTTGAAAATTCTCTGGGAGTAAATGACCTCATTCCCAGTCCATTTCTACCAGCAATCAGAGGAAACTGGATAGTCTCTGAGATCCAAGGAACATAAGATAGGACTAAGATTTGTTCCAAAAAACCAAAGGAAGAATCTATTATTATTATTATTACCCCTCTGCATAGCAATCTACCATGTTACCCTACTAAAAACTGAAATGAAAACATCTGTTTACTTACCACGGCCTCCATATCTGTAATGTTTGGTGGTGCAAAGATTGTCTGTACCATAAACTTGTGTTTACTTTTCTCATTAGGATCATAATCAAAAGGTTGTAACATCACTGTATAACAGACAAAGTATGAATTACACAGAGGTACATAACCTTTTTCCTGTGAATGTTGAAGCATATTTAAAACTTAGAGCAGAACTGTGTAGTAGCTCAGATAGTCACAGGTAGGTCTTAACAAAAAGTAATTAAATAGGATCATATACCAAATTCTATCCTTTACTGCAAATGTGTCTTTTCTAAGTATCCTTCAGCCCCATTACTATGAAACAGTCTTACAAATTAGTTCCAAGTTCTCTTGCAAAATATGTATGTGCTGTTTCCACATAACAATCTAAGCTCTATAATATGATGTCAGTAGCTAATTAAATTGGTACCGATGGAAACTTAATACATCTAACAATGATGACCATAATTACAAGACTAATGCATGTAAAAAAAGAGAGAGAGATCCCCAACCTTTCCCCTCAGACAAGGAAGAGGAAGAGATAACTTTTACAGGAATCCTCGATTTTGTTCAAATGGATACAATCGTTAATCAGCTGGAGGTGGTTTAAGAGAATTCCTCTTGCTTAAATATTTTTGTATTATTTCATTGAGCTGTAAAGTAGTACTCTTTGGATTTAAGACCACAGAAGAATTTCAAAAGTGAAATGGTGTGTCTGTTGTTTTAAAAGAAGAAGAGCATGAATTTTTAGTGTATTCTATAAAATAGAGACCTACATACTACAGCTGTTATTGTGGTTGATTTTATATGTTTCTTGTTTTATTCTGTAAATTCTTAGCTACACTGAACCTTTTGGAAATGCAACACACAAACACAGCTTACAATGCAACAAAAGAAATACATTATAAAGAAGCTGAACACTTTCTTAGCAATTTTTGAAATGTCAGCACCAGAACAGAACCTACTGTATAGTTTTTTGTCTAGATTACAGACTATGTAAAAGTATGGGAGTTTTAGCTAATCACCTTTACACAACATTGGTTATCCTTAAAATCAAGGCAGTATCCAGCTACTGGGGCATATTGATGTAGGATAACCCTGCCTATAATATTAACTGTTTGTATAGGCTATCATATATTCAAAGCCTTTTACAAACTTGTACCCAATCCCTAAATCAATCCACTAAGACAGATATATATGTTCATTAAGTAGTTACACATTTTATAGGGTTTACATTTGCAACACTGACAGCCAATTTGTTGTACTAGTTTAAATGTCTGAATAGTTCTAAGAAACTAAAGTTCAAATTCCTAAAAATTTCTTCATTTCATCTGTGAAAGCTTGGTGTCAGCCAGGGTACACACATTCAGTACACAAATAAATAACTTTTAGAAATGTATTATTAAATAAAAAGAGAAAAATTCAAAAAGATATTACTTTCCAAATCACTTACTACTTATATATTAAATTCTAGCTGATGCAGCCAAATTTAAATTCATCTTTTCTATCACCTCCTCCTTTCCACCAAAGTCTACTCAAGGCAGGTGCCATACAAATAGATAATAAAAACTCATAAACAAGCAAAACAATAAAAATCAGTTGAAACATCTTAACAGAGACCTGTTATGAGGTCTTCCCATCAATGCTTCAAGGTCACCTTTTTACTTCAGAGACATCCAAAGCCTCCTCATGAATGACACTGGCCCAACACCCACCCTTAGCATACCTTCCCTAAATGTTTAAGGGTTTGGGTCCCCGTGTCCTTCTCCTATAAATCTTAAATCTATGGTAGTATTTCCTCTGTTTTTCTTGTTATGAATTCACTTAGTCTGAAGCTTGTCTTGAAACAAACTCAACTTTATTTACAAACATGTAATAAGAATATAGCTTATTTAGTATAGTTTCATAAATGGTATGTTACAATAGTGGCAATAAATCATCAGATGCAAATACAGTTGGCCCTCCACATTTGTGGCTTTGACTTTTGCGGATTTGATTATCTGTGATTTGGATTAATATGTTCTCTCTAGGAATCTCACGGTCCTCCAACGCTACTCTACCAAAGGTTGGTCATAGAGTTGTGCTGGAGACACTTAAAGTTCCTAGAGTAAACACTTCTCTAGGCATTTGTCAGTCCTTCAGCATGATTCTGTGATCAACTTCTGGCAAATATGGACCACAGAGTTGTAGTGGAGGAGTTGAAGATTCCTAGAGGTGTTCCCTTAAGCAGAAAGAATATTGTTTGGGTTTTTTTATTTGCAGTTTGTCCTTCACCCCTAACCCCAACAAATGTGGAGGGACCACTGTACTACTCTATTCAGTTTCTTTTCACTCTTAACTCTTCTAAACCAAACTGCTCCCTTCCATTTCGAAACTAAACTCTTATACCTATTAACTCTTTATTCCTTGAACAAAACTCTGAATTCCACCAAGGGACTCTATACACTGAAACCTCAACTAAACCTCATCTGCTTCATCCCACTTTCTCCTCGCTGTAATGACTGTCACTTCCCTCAACTGACTGCTTGATTCACAGACTCCTCCCCTTCATAGGCACTCCTCCCATAGCAGCCATTCACCTACAGCCAGCCTGAACCAGGATTGGCTGTTGGGAAATCACGTCTGCCTAGTGACTCGTCACAAGACCAAATTAAGAAAACGGTCCCCAGAGTAGGCATCTTCATTGCCTGTTGAAATGTGGAAATGAGCTAGGCACAACTCTTCCAACAAGCTCACCAAAACTCAGGTCTCTTCCCATGATCACTTTCCAGAATCCAGAGAGAAAAGGAACACAGAACAGAATGTTCTCACACAGGTTCAGACTAAATAAAATTTTAAAGGTCCAAAAAATCACTCTACATTTAGTTCATAATTTGTATCTAAGACAGTTAGAAAGGAAATGGAGTACAGGTTGAGCTTTTTTAATGGCAGCTGAGATAGAGATACCTTTGCTTCTGGTGATTCAATCTACACAAACTTTGTTTCATGCACAAAATTATTACAAATATTATACAAGATTACCTTCAGGCTATGTGTACAAGGTGCACATGAAACTAAATGTTTTGTGCTTAGACTAGGGTTCCATCTCCAAGATATCTCATTATGTACGTATATGCAAATATATGTATTCCATAATCCAAAACACTTCTGGTCTCAAGCATTTCAGAGAGTCAGAGAGACTCAATCTGTAATATGTTCCAAGATTTTTGCCTACTAGTGCTCTAGCAGCCTCCAGATTCAGGATGAAATTAACTTTTCAGAACATATCTGAGGAAGGAATTTCCATATCTGAGGGAAGTGCCACATTACAGTAAGACAATCTGGAAATGACTAGGACATGAATGACTGAGATTACTAGGTACAACACAGTGCATTTGTACTGTCAAACATACTTTATTACCACCAAACAAGAGTTATAAATGTTCCAGACACTGAACATTTGTAGCTTCCTTAACAGATCTGTTACATATGTAAACAAACAAACATTCCATTCTTGTTCCTTATCATATAGTTACTACTAACACTTACAAGACTGCTAAAAGGAAAAACCATTCATATAATTACAACTAAAGATAACATAATATTGACTGCCATTTGTAACACAGAACACAGAGCTCTGTACCAACCCATAAAACATTTCTGGTTACTGGGATCGTGCCTCTGCTAAATAGAACAGATGCCTCATACCCAATCTCATGCTTTATCATCTCAGAAAGCAACAAACTTTATATGCACATAAATTATACATACATATATAGACCCAGTACATGTACATATACGTAATCATATTATCTTCATTAAGCTCTGAATGCACATATCAATCCCTTGGAGATAATACAAAAACTAAAGCAGCTGTTGCAGAAAAGCATTAATACAGCTACAGCCGTACTGTTAAGTATGTTTCTCCAAGCCAAGGAAGAAGAAAATATTAGTGAAACTATCCCTTATGGTTTAGCAGGGAAGACACAGGATAGACTGTAAAGCCAAATCTTGAAGATTATAAACTATGAAGCAGCAATAAGTTAAACCCAATGTTAACACTACTAAATGTAGACTCATGGAAACCAATGTGACTTATGTTTAACAAATCCCATTCACTTCAGTGGGTCTGTTCTAAATAGTAATAGTCTTGGTTTTAACTCTTTCCAAAATTTGTAAACTAGATTTTCTTCTTGTGAAATTAAACCATGCTGTTTACATTTTTAACAGAGTAATCCTTATGAGACAACTAAAGTGGAAAAAATCTGTCAAATCAACCACCAAATGCAAAGCACCCATGACTCACTGAAGATTGCTTGTCGTAATGATGCTATGAGAACGTGCACAGTAGAATACAGGTAACACAGTAAGTAAAATATGAGGAAGAAAATGTTGACCCCAAGTGTTTGAAGGGTAGTCTGTTAAATAAATTAAAGTTGAAATTAACTTTAATTATGAACTTTCTCTGCAAAATATTGTGGATGAACAATGAACAGTGAAAACCAGTAGCCAGTATCAAAAGGAACAAAAGCAATCAAACTACGTGATATTTTTACCTGATACAGTTACAGAAGATCCTGGGTCAATAATTCCACTATTTGGCCTCACACAGTATCGCCGAGGTGCAGTGGTCTTCACTTTAAAACATACTTTTCTGTCTGATGGGTTTCGTAGTTTAAGATTTGTAGTGACTACATCTGTGAAGGGACCTGAAAGTGTTCAAGATTTATTTTTAGGAATCAGTTTATTCTGGGATGTTGTCTTCAAAAACAGACTTGACAAGTAAAATAGCAGCTGGAAACAATACATCAATATGCCATTTTTAGAAGGCAGAGGGGAGTGACTAGAACGTTTCTTCCTTCAGCTCTACCTCAACATCCTCCATCTTAGAGAGGCCTACGATCAGGTTCGTGCTTAGTGAACACCTATGTTGCGGTACTCTGTATTTATGCTGCCTGGTCCGAGTTCTGCTGGCAAAAAGTTCCTCTAGTTTTCCTTCACCCACTCATACCCCGATTTGGCTTTAGGCAGTATCTTTCTTCCTGCCTTTGTCCCCCAACAAGCATAGCAAAAACTGAACTTGTCATCCCATCACCATACCAGAACTTTTGTATTTATGTTGCTATTCACACATACATTCATCGCTATAAAGATCTGTTTCTAGGCACTTCATTCCACACATCTGATGAAGTACAGTGGCCCTTGTTATCCACTGGATTTTGGTTCTAGGATCCCCCACGGATAACAAAATCTCTGGATGCTCAAGTCCCATTAAATACAATGGCATAGCAAAATGGTGTCCCATATAAAATGGCAAAATCATGGTTTGCTATTTGGAATTTATACCTTTTTTAACATATTTTCATGCTGTGGATACTTGAATCCGTGGATAAGGAGCCCTGACTGTGCACTTATGTCTACAAAAACCTATGCTACCAACTTTTTTCTCTTAGTTAATCTTAAAGGTTCTACAAGATCCCTTTGCATACTCATCCCCCCCCTGCATTTGGTTATTCTCCCCCCACTGTTTGGAAAGGTAATTCATGAGAAACATGGGAAAGAATGGAGATTTGATTGTGTAAGCAGTCTCCTATATACATACAACCATTGGCTATGAAACCATGTATACTGCATGCTTTATAGATTATAGTAAAGCTTTAGATTGTATAGATCAGGGGTAGGCAACCTTTCCCCTTTAAGGGCCGAGGGACTTCAGCTCCCAGAATCCCAGGAGCTATTGGCCACATGGAACTACTGGCCAACATGGCTGAGGCTTCTGGGAACTGAAGTCCCTCAGCCCTTAAAGGGGAAAGGTTGCCTACCCCTGGTATAGATCATGAAAACCTATGAATAGCTCTTAAAGAAATGGGTGCACCACAACATTTGATTGTCCGAATACATAACCTATACTCAGGATAAAAGGTGACTGTTAGGGCCGCACATGGCGAAATGGAATGGTTTCCAATTGACAAGAGGGTCAGGCAGTGCTGCATTTGATCATCTTATCTGTTTAACTTGTATGCTGCATATATTATACATAAATCAGGTTTAGACTTGGAGGAAAGAAGTGTGAAAATTGGAGAAAGGAACATCAACAACTTAAGCTATGCAGATGACACCATACTATTAACAGGAAAAAGGAAAAATAATAATGACCATAGATGATTTACATAACTTTAAAATAAACATTGAAGACAATGAAATAGTTCAAGGTTTTCTATACCTTGGTTCAGTTACTAAACAGAATGAAGACTGCAGTCACAGAATCGAAAGAAGACTAGGACTTGGAAGGGTAGCTATGAAGGAGAAAGGCAAGATCCTCAAGTGTAAAGATGTATTATTGAATTCTAAAATTACGCTTGTCCATGCCATCGTATTTCCCATTTCTATGTATGATTGTGAAAGCTGGACTATGAAAAAAGCTGATAGGAAGAAAATCCAAGCAATGTGGTGGTGGAAGAGAGTTCTATGGATACCGTAGACCTCTAAAAAGGCAAATAAATGGGTCCTAGAGCAAATTAAGCCCGAATTCTTCCTAGAAGCCAAGAATGTCATATTTTGCATATATCATGAGAACACATGACTCATTTGAAAATATGCTTGATAAGGTAAAAGGCCTTAGGAAAAGAGGAAGACTACATTCCAGATGGTAGATTCAACCAAGGAAGCCACAGCCCTGAATCTGTAAGTGCCAAGCAGGGTTATTGGTAATAGGGAGCTACAGATGTCTCTCATTCATAGGGGCGACATAAGTCAAAGGCAACTTGACAGCAATTACCGTATTTTCTCATGTATAAGTCTACAAATTTTAGTCAATTTTTTGACCCAAAAAAAAACCTGAGTCAAGTTATCAATGGGCCAATGTAAATACTGTACTTTAATTCCTACCACAAAAAAAGGAACCATTCATTGGTGAAAGGTAAGAGCGTAATCTGTCCTGGAATCACCGACTCCCCTCTATTCTCTCATCCATCTTGCCTTTCATATAAGCACAAACACTTATGCCTGCTGAAATTTTGTAAGTTCTTTAGCACTGTTTTCCTTTGCTTTTCTGCTGGAAACTTTGGTTTGTTACATGTCCCAAAGTTTTACCCTCAACTTATCCATAGACTATATAAAAATCCCTAATTTTGGCCCCAAAACCTACCAAAAAATATCTACAAATATCTCCTGAAACACGCATTTGGGAAAGGCCAATATATGCACTCATTTTGGCAAGAAGAACTGAAAATCACCATTTTAGACACTGCATGGGCTCATATTTGGTCTTCGCTCCCATACAAATCCTGTTCAGCATCTGTTAGGGAGAATACTTTGAAAGCCATCCACAGATGTTATCTCACACCTGTAACGCTGTCTAAAATGGTTAAAATGCTCTCTCCAGATTTCTGGAGGGGTTGTAAACCTAGAAGTTCTTACATACATATGTGGATTGAATGTCCTAAAGTGAGAAAATTCTCGAATGCAGTTCTCTATCAAATTTCATGTATCACTGATCAAACTGTAAATTTCTGTACAATTTTGCTTATTTTTGTTAAAAGGAATTCTAACTTGAAACATAGGAAACTGATATTTTTTCTTATTACTGCTGCCAGATTAGGTAGCCAAATGTTGGAAGTCAGGTGACCTCTCCATTGAAAACTAGTGGTTGAGAATTTAAAATATGTGGTTGATGGAGAAACTGACTGCTGCAAGAAGGTTCTGCATTGGCCACCAAAGGACTGACACTTTTCAAGAAGAGTGGATGATCTTTATTGACTATGTTAATCATCAATCCCACCGGATCCAACCTCCAACTTCACAGATGGATCTTTGGACAGACACTCTACATCAAAGGTAGGCAACTTTTCCCCTTTAAGGGCCGAGGGACTTCAGTTCCCAGAAGCCTCAGCCATGTTGGCCAATAGCTCCTGGGATTCTGGGAGCTGAAGTCCCTCAGCCCTTAAAGGGGAAAGATTGCCTACCCCTGCTCTATATCTTGACAAGTCCAACTCCTGCTGAGAACCGGCTCTTGCTGAGAACTAATTTTTCGATTCTGGTGCAGAATAACTACTCATCAGATATATATCTTGACTCTTGTAGTTAATTGTTGTTGTTGTCATTTTTCTACAGACTTTGTTTTATTGTAAAAACTCAATAAAAATTAATTAGGAAAAAATGTCCAAGCCTACCTCATCTTAGAGGTAGTTGTATCAGCAAAATTCCACAAGGATAATAATTCTTGTTCCTTCAATGTAACTACCACCAATGTCAAAACATTAATTAGGTAATTTGAGAAAACTGTTTGGGCATACTTGGGTCAGTTTGAACATAATTCCAAACCATATTCTTATCCAAATAACCAGTAGCAAACTTCTGATTCTTGTTCCAAAAGAAACATCAGAGACACTAGAACTTTTGTCAAAACTTGCATCAGGTTTGTCACTGGTTTATTTCCACTAACCACATAATTATAAAATAGTAAGTTTATTATAAATCAAGAGTTTCCCATGTTTAGTGATCCTTTACAGCACCTATGATTTTCCATTTACAGATGCCATGGACTACCTCAACCACGCTAGTTAATTCTCAATAGTATATCAAATAATGACTATCCAGTGTTGACTGCAGAGAATCTTCCCCCACAGCACAGTAATCTTTTTTTTCCCCCAACAGACAAGCTATGTTCTTAGCTGTATGCTACACTGCCAAACCATGAGCGCTGTCATCTGCTATAAGGACCATGAATGTAATATGTGTAAAACTTTTGGTTGGACATTTGCTCTGTTAGTAGAAACATTAAGAACATTCCGACTTACAGTGACTATAAGGCAAACCTATCACGAGGGTTTTCTTGGCAATATTTGTTCAGAGTCAGTTTGCTTTTGCTTTTCTCTGAGGCTCAGAGCATGTGACTTGCCCAAGGTCACCCAGTGGGTTTCTATGGCTGACCAGGGATTTGAACCCTGTTCTTCAGTCATAGTTAAATGCTCAAACCATTCAGGCTGACTCTCAAATCCCACATAAGAGGAACTTAAATCAGTTACAACCACTAAGTCCTACTCAATTCAAACAGTTTGTGCTAGAATTTAGATTTAGCTCTATGATTAATTTCAACTTTTGGCTCATCCTTTGCTCAAAGGGTTTCTCCAGACGGGACAAACACTGCTGGAGGTTGCAGTATTTGTGACTGCATTTCTCAACAAACCAGGCAACTTGTTTGTTTTCTTGGATTATTTGTTGGCAATTCCCACCATCAGATGTAATTTTGTTCCCTTCCCAGGGAGTGGATTTAAAAAATATATTAAAAATATCAAGGTATTTTGCACCAAAAAAGTCCAAAGGTGCTCTACTCTCCCATGCCTTTCCTCTGGAGACTCTCCCATTGTAATAGCGCCTCTACTCCCCTGGTAATAAAAAGGCTCATCCCCTGCTGACATACATTTCAATAGAGGCTCAATCCCTCCCCACAATGGTAGAGGCTCAGTTTCACCTTTGCCTTTCTTCTGGTAACCCCCCTCCCCACAACAGTGGCTCAATTTCACCTGATTGTGATTAAAAACAACTGAAAAGAACACACAAGGGACAACAGACTGCAGAGACAAAAACAACCTGAAATACCTGGCAAAACATGATGAGGTAGCTTGCACGAGCTCTTAGTCCTCTGCCAAAAAGAATAGTGAAATAGGTGTAAAGGAACTATGGGCAGATGTATGAAACTTTTACCATATATGCTTGACTACAAATCAACCTCTTGTATAAGTTGAGGACATGTTTTGGGGGCAGAATTGTGGATTTTGATATGGATAAGTCTAGAATAAAAGGACATGTAACAATGGATGTAAAGGACAAAGCTAAGGAAAACAATGCCAATGAACTTGCAAAATCCCAGCAGCCATAACTGCTTGGGCTCATCCTAAAAGCTGGATCAGGGGTAGGCAACCTTTCCCCTTTAAGGGCCGAAGGATTTCAGCTCCCAGAATCCCAGGAGCTATTGGCCAACATGGGACTATTGGCCAACATGGCTGAGGCTTCTGGGAGCTGAAGTCCCTCGGCCTTTAAAGGGAAAAGGTTACCTACCCCTGGGCTGGATGGATGAGGAGGGAATAATGGTAAATGCTGGCTGTGCAATATGTGAGGAAGGTGCCCAGACACAAGTGGGGCTAAGAAAACACATACACATGTCAAAAAGGGTGCAAAGACAAAGCAAAGAAAATATTAGTAGTTGTTATAGCCTTTAAGTTTAATATAACATTGCCTGATTTTAACCCAGAAAAGCTGACAAACATACACTATTGATTTATTCAAATCCTTTAGTGCTCAATTCCTCTCAGTGCTCCTTTGAAGGGAAGTCCAAAGAGCTGCCGCCACCACCATTTTCCTGCCCAGGCATTAAAAAGGTCAGAGATGGTCCCATGGCAGAGAAAGTAAAAACACTGGTACTTCTCTTAGGTTCTTCTGGGACAGGCGAAGCTCTTGCCTTTTGCTACTCTATTCAAAGAGGTGATGGTTCCTTTTTTGATAACAGCTCAAGTACAGTACTTACACTGATCCATGGATAAGTCAACCCAGGTTTTTGGGTCAATTTGACCAAAATTTCTAGACATATACATGAGTACATACAATATATCTTTATTTATTAAGCACAGATTTGATCATTCAGAGTAGACCACTTCCAATCTTTTAACCATGATTAAGAAGGAACAGGTACTGCATCTGCAGAAGCTGAAAAGCTACTTCCATTTCTATTTCTCAAATTCCAAGCAACACCTTTATTTTGGGTCTCTTCTCATTTTTACACATCCTCATCTGGAATTTTAACTTCTTCAATCCTCTGTTTTAACAAGCAGACAGAATTTTAGTCATTTCCCACTGTCATACATGGATCCTGTATTTTAGCCACTTTCCTTATAATATGAACTAAGCAATCAAGGCTGTAAAGCAGGGGTAGGCAACCTAAGGCCCGGGGGCCAGATGCGGCCAGCCAAGGCCTTTGGACCGGCCCCAGGCTGGTCCTGCCGCCGCCACCGCCCACCATGATGATATTGATTATTGTTGTTATTACTTGTTCTTGGGATTTTCTTGGAAAAATCTCCACAGGGGTTTTGTCATCATGGCTTTTCTGGGGCTGAGACAGTGTGCATGCATATTTAAAAAAAATGTTTGTGCTTTGGTCCCCCAATTGTCTGAGGGACAGCAGCCCAGCCCCCGGCTCAAAAAGGTTGCCTACCCCTGCTATAAAGCAATGATTCCCAAACTCTGGTCTTCCAGATGTTTTTAATTTCAGGTCCCAGAATTCCTGACTGCTGGCCAACCTGGCTAGGGCTTCTGGGAACTAAGTATAAGACAGCTTGACGACCCAAGTTTAAGAACCACTGCAAAGAGTACCACTAGAGGAGTCTGCCATTTAATTTCATGTTATCTTAAACATGAGATTAAAAATTCAGTTATCCACTAATACCAAAGTAAAAATAACATTCCTTTCTGCGAATCCTTCTGCAAAATCACTGTTTCTGGTCTTTGTTTAGCCTTATGTTTCAATCTTTTCATAGCTAACATTTGCAATAATAGGTAAGGAGACAGCTATAAAACCAAATGTATTTGTAAAATAATTTAAATTTGGCTAAACATATTCCTTTATTGATGAAGCATTGTGGAAAACACAATGCATTTTTCTCCTGCAATACTCTTTGCTTCTAAATATACAAAATTCCCTTGATGAAAGGCTACTTCTGGCTGAAACCTGTTAGACTCCTGTCAGGTTCCTGTTAAGTTAAATGCCACTGCTTGGCTTCTTTTGTGCATGGAAACAGCCAGAGAAATGAAGACTGCAACCCTATACCAGTTGCTTGACTGTAAGAACTCAACAGGACTTATTTCCAAGTAAGCACATAAAGGACTGCACAATAGATATTCTTCAACTTTGGAAAGGAGACCTAGGTCCAAAACCCACTGCAGAAATAATTCAGTTTAAGACCGCTTTCAATGCCCTGGCTCAGTGG
Source organism: Phrynosoma platyrhinos (assembly GCA_020142125.1). Taxonomy (NCBI): domain Eukaryota; kingdom Metazoa; phylum Chordata; class Lepidosauria; order Squamata; family Phrynosomatidae; genus Phrynosoma; species Phrynosoma platyrhinos. Next base: position 69,570,394 of record CM034706.1, on the reverse strand, counting down.
TAGTGAATCCTGGGAACTATAATTTTGTGAGACATTTAGCCTTTTCTATCAGAGAGCTCTGGTTACACAATACATAATTCCCAAGATTCTCTAGCATTGAACCAAGGCAGTTAAAGTAGCCTCAAAGTGGATTATTTCTGCAGTGTGTTTTGGACCCTAGTTCTTTTCCGTCCTACATTCCATACTATCTGGATGATATATTTTATACTTTTTTGCTTTTCATCATTTTCATCCTCAGTTTGAACCTAAAAGCAGTTAAAGTACACGATGTGATTAAGCATTTTGGCACACAAGAAGCCAGTTAGTGTCTTCTTCATTATATGCAACTTAATGAACTTTAAAAGTACTGTCAAATGTCTGACTGATATTTTCTGGCTGTTTCTTATGTACACACATGCAAATCTATTTTCATTCCTCCATATCATAGAAACAGAAACATGTATTTTTAATAGCCATGCCTGTTTGCCCCTAACGTGCATCATAAAATGAAATTTTTATTTAAAATTATGATACAAAAAACCATTTCAACATTTTAAGCCATGTAATTCTCACTTATTTTTCTCCACAGTCTTAATACTTTTAGTGAAGAAAATACAAGGTTTGCAGATAAGACAGATTCATATTTAAAATGACCCAACCCTGCCTACATGAAAGACATGCCATTGACCAATTTTGGAAGCAGATCTTAAAGAAAGAGGGGTGGGTTTAATGCTGGGCTATTTTTACTCTTAAGTGCAACCACCTCTATTTGCAGCTATGTATATTATTAGCAATACCAGTAGCAATGCAACTCTAAGTATTCTTTCAATTAAAAATGTATTACAGCAACAATTCTATAAATACTTAACTGAAAATAAGCCTTGTTGAATATTATGGTACTTGCTCCTGAATCAAAATGCACAGGATTATACACTAAATTAGTTTTTAACAAGAACCTAGAAAACCATAAACTCACCGGTTCACAAATTACAAAGTAATATCCAGTAGTTAACAAATTAATACCCAGATGTATTCTACACAAATATATGTGGCGTATGGAAAGCTAAGGATTTAAAGATTCCTACAAGAGCTATTTTATTTTATTAATATGTGTGCATAGATAGATAGTTTTAAAGATTGTGAATGCATTCTTGGGCTGAAGCAAGTCATTGGTAGTTTGGTTTCTTGATTAAGGGGGTTCAACTGTTTGGGTATGATTTTATTTTTTTTCTATGTCTTTAGTTATATTTTTAACTTACCTGTTTTAAAGCTTTAATTCAGATTCTGTTTTTAATCTTTATGTCCCCTTTATGGCCATTTGAGTGGAATGGCAGGACATAAATTTAATAAATAAAGCAGTGTGCAAGCACATCAAAGATATGCAATTATGCTCTTATGGTAATGATATGTCATCAATAATGCATAAAGCAAGGGTAGGCAACCTTTCCCCTTTAAGGGCCGAGGGACTTCAGCTCCCAGAATCCCAGGAGCTATTAGCCAACATGGGACTATCGGCCAACATGGCTGAGGCTTCTGGGAGCTGAAGTCCCTCGGCCCTTAAAGGGGAAAGGTTGCCTATCCCTGGCATAAAGATACAAGCACGGCATTACAACATGAAAGTGAATCAGCAAATGTTCTCTAGTATGTTGTCACCAACTTATTCTGACCCTAAGGTTAACCTATCATGGGGTTTTCTTGACATGATTTGTTCAAAAGAGGTTTGCCATTGCCTTCCCCTGAGTATGTGAGTTGCCCAAGGTCATCTATGGGAGGTTGCAAACTGCCAGAAATAGTGCAAATTGAGTCCACTTTTAGAGTTAGAGTTAGCGCTAGGGAATCATGGGAATTTTTTTCTGAGACATTGAGCTTCTCTATCAGAGAGCTCTGGTGCCACAATAAAATACAGTTCCCAGATTCCCTAACCGTAATCCTAAAAGTGGGCTCAATTTGCACTATTTCTGGCAGTCTGCAACCCCCCCTTAGTCACCCAAAGTTGCATGGCCAAGCTGGGAATCGAACCCTGGTCTCCAGAGTCACAGTTCAACACTCAAACCACTACGGCAGGTGTCCTCAAACTTTTTAAACAGGGGGCCAGTTCACCATCCCTCAGACCATTGAAGGGACAGACATGCGCACTGCGGGCCTGGGACAAGTCGGCTGCTAAGCAGGCAGTGGCGTCAAAAGCACCCTGCGGGCCGGATAAATGTCTTCAGTGGGCCACATGTGGCCCACGGGCCGTAGTTAGATGACCCCTGCACTATGCCATGCTAGCCAATGACTAATGTCCAGTTGAGTCCTGCCATCTTAAACCTTTTCAATGACCAGCACATAGTTACCTTTATTTTTATTAGGTTGGGCTTACTGGTCTACTATTAAACTGTTTTCTGTCAACTGTTTTCCAAGATTATCAGATGAAAGTTTTTTAAACATTTTACACAAGAAATCTTAAAGCAGAAATACTTATATATTCATATATGTTTCAGATTCATGTTGCAATATTGTATATAGCATACCACAGCATTCTCATTAAGAAATTTTTATATATCTTCATTGGATAGCAGATTTTCTTTTACAAAAGAAACTTAAGCTATTTTATGATGACCTGGCAAAACACAACTCCCCCCAAAATGGGCATAGCATAATATTATGATAAGCCATGGTTTGTGTCTATTTACACCAAGATATGCATGGCAGACAGACAGACAAACCATGGCTTATGTTCCCTATTTCTGATTTCTCTTCAGTCCTTCTGTAAGCTCATTTTAGGATGGGCAGTTAGTGGGAGGAAAACCAGGAACGAGTCATGGTTGCAAGTTTGAGCTGCAGCTACACTGCAGAATTAAAGCAATTTGATACTGTTTCAATTGCCATGGTTTAATGCTATGGAATTCTGGGATTTGTAGTTTTGTGAGCTGTTTAGCTTTCTCTGGGCCTAACCAAAGCAAGGAAGGGGAGGGGCAGCCTCACACTGGGTGCCCCAACCCC
>CM034706.1:69545314-69560875 GCA_020142125.1 Phrynosoma platyrhinos | reverse complement strand
GAGAGAGAGAGAGAGAAAGAGAGTTTGTGTGGTGCCAGGCGCGCCGAGGGAGGGACGACCGATTTAGCCACAGTCGCGCGCCAGTGCGCACGCGCGCCTCTGCTCTTTGGGGAGGGGGGGAAAGGGCTGCGCGCGCACGCATTTGCTCTCGCCCGCGCTCGCGCTCGCTTTCCTCCAAGGCGTCCGCCCAGCAGCAGTTGACTGATCGCTCAGCGCGAGTCGTCGTCGTTGTCTCCTCCCCGCACGCAGGCCGAGGGGCGGGGCGGGAGAGGCTGTGCAGTGCCAGGAGCGTCCTGATGGTGGCGCATGTCGATGTGGGAGGGGGCCAGAAGTAAGGGACAAATTGAATCCCTGTCAGAAGGGAGTTCTGAGGCGGAGGCTGCGGGGCAAAGGGAGAGGAGCTCTTAGAACTCTATTCCACGCAGCCGCAGAGAAGGGCGAGCGGAGGACTGTGGCTCCCAGAATGCAGTGCGGCCTCTGTCGAGGCGCAGTTGCATGCTGGGAATTGTAGTCCCTGTCAGTGGCATCCCTAGGATTAGTGTCACCCAGTGTGGGAACTCAAGGTGTCACCCCCTCCTTTCATTGACCTCCTCCTCCTCCTCCCATTTCACACCATACAGAATACTTAGCCATGCTTTTTTTTTTTTTTTTTGCACTAATGTTACTCATAAATCCTAATTCCCATATATGCCACTGAATATCTTACGCATAGGACCTTATCACACAGGGGAAATCCTGTGCAGAAACAAGGTTTTAAATTCATATAAAAAAAAAAACCTGCAAAAGCGGGTAGACTTTCACACAACGTTGTCGTTAAATTGTTGTTAACCAGAACGGAAAGTAGTCAGAAGCCGCTTCTTTTTACTTTCGGAAAATCAGGTTGAAAACAGTTTAACAGCGATGTGTGTGAAAATGAACTCGCTTTTGCCGATTTCCCCGGGGTTTTAAATCCCGTTTCTGCACAGGATTTCCCCCGTGTGATAAATTCCATAGTTGTGACATAAACAACTAGCAAAATTAAAATTATACCTTCAAATTCCAATACCATACGCAACAACCTAAATGTATTTAAATATATGTAGTGAAGATCTGGTTAAAATATTACTTTTTCCCCCCCAAAAAAATAATTATTTTTCTTTAAATGTTGAAATTTTAATTTCAAAAATTAATAATAATAATAATAATAATAATAATAATAAAATTTATTTATATCCCGCCTCTCTGAGACCAATCGGGGCGGCTTACAGTGTTAAAATACAATATATTCAAACCCTATTCCCTCCCTCCCCTTAAAACAATATTAAATCAGATAAGAGTGATAAATAAATAAATTTGGGTGGGCTCTCCTTTCTACCCTTGTGCTTGGTTCGGAAACTACGGCTGGTACAGAATATGGCAGCAAGATTAGTATCAGAAACATCCAGGAGGGACCACATTACTCCAGTACTTAAGTCCCTCCATTGGCTGCCTATTAGCTTCTGGGCCCAGTACAAGGTGTTGGTTATTACCTTTAAAGCCCTAAATGGCTTGGGTCCAAGCTATCTCAGGGATCGCCTCCTTCCATACAATCCTCCCTGCGCTCTCCGGTCCTCTGGGAGGAATTTGCGGCAGCCTCAGAAATCGAGGCTTTCGGCTACCTCCCAGACGGCTTTTTCCGTTGTCGCCCCCAAATTGTGGAACGACCTGCCGGACGAGATCCGCCAATAAACATCTTTAGACAGCTTTCAAAAAGCTATCAAGACAGATCTCTTCCGGCAGGCCTTCCCAGGATAGAATATCCCGGCCTCAGTCCCCTCCTTTCTTTAGCCCTATCTGTCTCCCCGAAAACTATTTATTACATTTCCGCAATTCTGTCGCTTTATTGCACACTGGCGATTGTTGTTTTAACTCTGTTTATTTTAACTTGTAATTGATTTTTAAGGGGTGGGTGGGAGGTAATTTGTTTGTTTTTATTGTTGTATTGCACTTTTTACTGTAAGCAGCCCTGATTGATCTCAAAGGGGCGGGGTATAAATAAAAAATTATTATTATTATTATTATTATTATTATTAAATATAACATTCAACGTTCTCATTTAGAGCTGAAGTGGTTTACTAATTTCCAGTTCTTTATTTGTTTAAAATTTTAAAATCAGTGCTCAGTTAGTTAGGAACAAGTGTCTATATGATGCTGAAAGAACATCAACATAGGACTTGGCTGTTTTTAAAATAATGAAATCTGGATACAGTCCTATGGGCCTATAATAAGAACAAGGGCCTAGAGTGCAATCCTATGTATATTAACTTAGAATTGTTTGGGGATTATTAGTGGTCTTTACTCCCAGATAAGTATTAACTGACCACAGCATCCTATTTTCCAGGACATTTTTTGTTTGTGTTCATTTTTTTGTGAAATGACTTTGTAATTATTAATCTGTAATCTGGCAACAAGAGACTATATGTTTGTTTTTATTAGCATGTTTAATTTAATGTAATTTAATATTTAAAATCTTGTACAGTTGCATGGTGATGTAATGGTTTGGACATTGGACTAAGACTCTGGAAACAAGGGTTCAGTTCCCTGCTCAGCCACAGAAACCCACTGGGTGACCTTGGCCAAGTCACACACTCTCAGCCCCAGAAAACTCTGTGATAGTATGCCTTAGGATCACCATAAATCGGAAATGATTTGAAGGCACACAACAGCAACACATAATTGCATGCAGCTGGTACTATATACCATGAAATACAAGTCTTGTATTTTTATCTGAGGTGATTTATAAAATATTTATTCTATTTCGGCCAGCTTGTACAGTTTTATAGATGGAATCTCTGACTTCTATTCAATTATTTATAGGGCCACAGTGTGGGTGATACTAATGAGAACTTGTTAGATTGCAGCTTGAAACTGATACCGTGTGTGATGTCTTGACCTCTTTCTTTCTTCAGATTTTATATCCATTTTGCAATATTTGTTATCTCTCCTTAAACAATCTTGAGGAATATATGGGCAAATGCTTAAGAACAGCTGTTCCTGCTGTTGATACCAAGTGTTCCATCACTGAGAAATTAGATTTCTTTAAAAGCTATAGTACTGGACAAAAATTCAGTTTGTCTGAATACTTTTTAAAGGTATTAAACAGGGGTAGGCAACCTTTCCCCTTTAAGGGCCGAGGGACTTCAGCTCCCAGAAGCCTCAGCCACGTTGGCCAATAGTCCCATGTTGGCCAATAGCTCCTGGGATTCTGGGAGCTGAAGTCCCTCGGCCCTTAAAGGGGAAAGGTTGTCTACCCCTGGTATTAAATATGAGTTTGCATAGATACACAAACACTAACATAAAATGTTTAGATCTAATAGCAGGGGGAAATTGTATAAAGAAGCAGTATACAGATTAATTGTACTACTTTCTATATGTCAGACCTGCACAATTTGACAGTAGGTAGGGGCAAAAATTAAAATAGACTAAATTTATTCGGGCTGCAGATAGGTTTTGATTAAATACTGACTAACTAATAATATTAATTAATAATTCCATTCTCCTCCTCCTCTGCCCAGCCCTCTCTTCTGGAGAACGCCGAGTGGTGGAAGAGCCTTGTCTGTCCTCCTCCTCCTCCCGGACTTCTCCTTGGGAGAAAGCCAAGCGACGGAGGAGCCGTGAGGGATGAGCATTTGCCCATCTTTCTTGTCCACTGCCTGGCCTTCTCAGGAGAAAGCTGGGCAGAGGAGGAACCTTGCAGAGCAAGTGTTTGCCTGTCCTCCTCCTCCTCCTCCTTCACCACCACCACCATCACCTAGCCTTCTCCTCAGGAGAAAGGAGGGCTGCAGGGGAGCCTTGCAGGGCAAGTGTTTGCCAGTCCTCTTCGTCCGCCACCTGGCCTAAAATAGCAAAATCAATGGTGTCCTAAAATAGCAAAATCAAGGTTTGGTTTTTGTAATTTATATATTTTTAAAATATTTTCAAGCTGCAGATACTTGAATCCATGGATAAATAAAATCTGTGGATATGGAGGGCTGACTGTAAAATAAATAATAAAAATAGGACAGGTTTACTCAGAAAAATAAGGAGAGCATATCCATGCATTTAATCTGAAAGGGGGAAAACTACTTCTGTACTATTTTATTTTTCAACAAAACAACATAAAGTATTTCATATAGTAAAATATATTTGGTTTTTAATCTTTGTTATGTTACTTAGCCTTCCCTTGCTCTTGTTAGCAGTGAGTCTGGGATAGATGACTCGGGAGTGATTCTTTTTTTCCAGATTTAAAGATCCTGGATAGTGCTTGATATAAATTCATGATGGGAAGAGATGCATGATTATATTATTCCATTGTACCTGGAATTTAATATAGTGATTCATACAATTTAAAACGGTTGTGCATTTTATCAGGAATGTATTATCTTACTGCAAAATCTGTATCTGGTCTTTTGATCACAGCAGATAAACAATTATATTAAAAACTATGTGCAATTCATCACATATATGTCTCCCAGGCTTATTTGTGATTTATACACCATTTGATTCTCAGATCTCAAAATTATACTTAAATCATCTGGAAAAATACTAATTCTGCGATGTGTGAATAGCCATAGGCTTTTTTGCAGGTTGTTAATCTGAAAGTAATCGATGACATAATTATATAAGTGTTGAGTAGTTAAACTGGAACAATTGCAGTTATTTCTGTCCATAGAATCACAGTGTTGGAACAGACCTTAAGGGCCAAATCCAAGCCCCCTGACATGCAGGATTACACATTTAAAGCACCCTGGACACATGATCATCCAGCCTGTTTTAAAACCTCCAAAGAAGGAAACTTCCTGATTTTGAGATGGAATCCTTTTTCCTTTGATTTGAATCCATTGTCCTGGGTCCTCTGGAGCAGCAAAAAATGAACTTGCTCCATCTTCAGTATGACATCCTTTCAAATATTTAAATAGGACTATCATATCACCTCTTCACCTTCTCTTCTTCAGGCTAAACATACCCAGCTCCCTAAGCCTCTCCTCATAGGATATGATTTCCAGATCTTTTACCATTTTGGTCACACTCCGCTGGACATGTTCCAGCTTGTCCACATCCTTTTAGAATTGTGGTGCCCAGAACTGGATGCAGTATTCCAGGCGAGGCATGACCACAGCAGAATAGAGTGGTACTATTACTTCCCTTGATCTAGACCAGGGACCGGCAACCTATGGCCTGCGGGCCGGTTAAGGCCCAGGTCCCCGTACTTACCGGCCCAGGCGGAAGATTGCTGCCACCGCCGCCGCCGCCACCACCACACGTTTTTGCTGCCGTGCAGCCACAGCACGCACAGAGGCAGCTGTGCAGTGGTGGTGGCGGCGGCAGCGTGCGCGGGGGAGTGCGTGTGCAGAGGGGTGCACGCGCACGCGCCTCCATTCCTCCCCCTCGGCCCAGCAGTGGAAAGGACTTCGCGGGACCGGCCCCCGGCTCAAAAAGGTTGCCTATCCCTGATCTAGACACTATACTTCTATTGATTCAGTCTAGACTTTCAGTGGCTTTTTTAGCTGCCACATCATACCGTTGACTCATGCTTAACTTGTGGTCTACTAGGACTTCCAGTTCCCTTTCACATACCCTGTTGTCAAGCCAGGTGTCCCCTTCCTATATCTATGCAATTCATTTTCTTAGTTTTGACCCAGCTTTCTAATCTATTCAGGTCATTTTGAATTTTGATCCTGTCCTCTGGGGTATTTGGTACCCTTCCTAATTTGGTATCATCTGCAAATTTCATAAGCATGTTGTCCACTATTCCATCATCCATCGATAAAGAGTTGACCAACACTGGGTCCAGGACAGAACTCTGTGGCACTCCACTGGTCACTTCTCTTCAAGATGAGGAGGAGCCATTGGTGAGCACCCTTTGCCTTGGTTGGTCAACCAATTACAATCCACCTAACAGTAGCATTGTTCAGAATGCAAAAACATTTTGTTCCATTTTAATTACAACTGCATGCTGATTTAGTGAATTTATATATTTATCATAGCAAGTTTGTCACCTGATTGTATGCATGTTTATGTGGAAGTAGTTCCACTGGCATAATGGAACTTGCTCTCAAATAAATACACACAAGACTGCAGGCTCATCTCTCACAAATGTATGCAGCCATTTTTGTTTGTTTTATTTAAAATGTGGTGAAGGAAAGGTAACCAAAATATTTCCATAATAAATAGAAATTGCTTAAACTAGAGATTAAATAATAAAATTCTACAAACTGTGTAAAGATTTTATAGGCAACCTATAAATATGCACTTCATTTGTGCAACCATACTTACACAAAGGATTTTTAATAGCATTTAATAGACAAAAATAAAGTATCTTAGCAAGTACAAATGCTTACTAGTCTGTTATCCTATTACTTTTATTTTTTGTTATCTAATGAAGGCCAAGAGTCACAAAATTTAATGATATTTATTATTATTACCCATTAGATTAAATAAAAAGAAAAAAAGTTAGGCAGAAATTTCATTTGTGATCATACAACTATAACATAAACCAAACAATATTAACAGATTATAACATCCCATACATAAGTATCAATGGGTCCAGCCCATTCCAAGCCCTTGCAGAAACAATGCAGCCTGATAACACAAAGCACAAAGCATTACATTGGTTTTGGGTTAAAACAATTATCATGTAATGAGAAATATATACTTGATATAGTATATGTCTACAAAGAAAGCAAGTTCCCTGTGCACTGAAACTCTACCACTTCTGGAAAAACACAGCCCTTTGCGATTTTTTCCCCATAAGCAAACAATAGGAAACTGCCAATTGGGAAGTTGTTCTGTCACATGACTCTTTGTATTAATTGAAAAGGAAATAATGTATGCTCATGTCCTGCACCACTGTGGCAGAGATTTTCTGCTGGCATTAGGGATGGCAGGCATGTTCAGTCCTCATCTGGGGTAGATTTGGAGAAACATGGATGGTAGAGGTCATTTTATTGTCCACTGTTTTTCTACAAGAGTCTGTGAGTGGGGATAATTTTGCTCTTTTCATTCAAGTCCCACTTTTAATTGCTATTTTATGTACCATTACACTGTACATGAAACAGTACGATGATTAATGACTGAAACAATTATTTATCCCAAATAGTTTCAAAGAGGAATATAGCATTACTGACATCAGTGGGACATTTCTAAATATGTTTTTGATTACATCTTTAATGCACACAAACTAGGGTTAGCTTGCAGATATATTACAACGTAGAGCTCTCTAGTCACAAGTAGACTTATAAAAAAAATGAATATCTCCACATGCCATCATTTCTTGGGAATTTGTGCAAATTTTCTGAATACATACATCACAGATAATGCTAACAAAATACTGCAGTCACTCTAGTTCATCAGGAAGTGTTAATGTGGGTGTTCAGAAAAATATATGAATATACTCAGGCTATTAAGTCAGAACCATCTATCTCTATATTTGTGAGTCTGAGGGCCGAAATAGAGGCCAGAAGGGGCGGCTTGAAGCTGCCCCTTCCGAAGCTGGATTGGGGCTGCAAAAACTACAGAATGCAGCCCCAATCTGGTCTTGAAGCCTCCCGAAAAAGCATGTAAACACCGCACCCCGGAGCATCATAAAGCCGCCCCTATGTAAATGGCCGGATGGCTTCCTGCCAGATTGGGGTTATGCGGTGTCTAAACATCACACATACCCCAAGTCACTAGTAGAAGCAGTCTGTTTTGCCTCTGAGTGGATATGAAGCAGACAAGTCAAGAGCAATTGAGCTTACAAATACACCAAATACATGCACTTCTTTTTTAAAAAGTTTGTGAGATTCCAAGAAAAAAACTGCAAAAGAAGAAGAACAATATTGAGCTGTAATCAATGTTGCATACAAGATTTACAGATTGCACTTTAGGCCTGCTAGCCCTTATTCTAGTTGGCCAAGTCAGAACAGATAATGTTGTCTATTGATGCAAATATTTTCTAATGTTCTCTGACCCAGCCAAAGAACAAAGCCAAATCCCTACTCATCACCTGCATAGCACGAATGGTGCCCCTGACACTGGAGATTTTGAACTAACATTGAGCAGGAGTAGGCAGCCATAGCCAGGAACCCACAGAACCATAATCCTCTTTAACAAGTAGTATAACCTGTTATAGCAGGGGTTGGCAACCTTTCCCCTTTAAGGGCCGAGGGACTTCAGCTCCCAGAATCCCAGGAGCTATTGGCCAACATGGCTATTGGCCAACTGAAGTCCCTTGGCCCTTAAAGGTGAAAGGTTGCCTACCCCTGTGTTATAGACTATCCTCCAGATGTGTTGTACTATATCTTCCATCACCTACCCATTCAGCCAATGATCTAGGCGTGATAGGAGTTGTAATCCAACACGTTTAATGGGAACCAGATCAAGCCAGGCTGGCCTGCTAAATATATACAATTAGCTTAGATCCATGGGACTCTCCAATCCAATTCAGTGGCATATATCTTCCCACTATTTGTGGCACTATCATCATGATACCAACATAACTACTCAGAGGTGGAGCCAAGTTACTTTCAATCGGCTGTTCAGTCCTGTTGTTCCCAATGACTAAAAACCACAAGTAGATGAAGGAAGCACCACAACTTAGAACTACTTTCTTCAAATTCAAGTAAGGAAGGCAGCGGGTTCAACAGCTTACAACCATGCTAGCCTGAGAATGGGAGCTTCAGTTAATCTAAAACCTGCTGTAACAGTCATAGTTATGACACACATTGAACCAAAGAAGGAGAAATAATTTAAGTACACTAATAGAGTGAGATCATACATGGCCATGAGTGGTCTAAGAGTTCCAGAACTCCACTACAGCTCCCCATCATCAGCCCCAGGACTCAGTGTCTCCTTGTAGTAGCTCCCCCATGGCCATTTTATGGCTGCCAGAGAATGGGGAGGGTGCAATGGAAGAAGCATCTGTCTGTGTCCCCATGGTTTGAAATATACTGAGGCCATCTTCCACTATGTTTACCAGAGTCATCCAGGTCTTGGCAGATAATGTGATTGACTTGTGTTTGGCTGTGGAAACATAGCCAAATGCTTCTCCAATCCCCTCAGTTCCCATCAGCCATGGAACATCCATTGGGGGCAGCTATTACAGTGACATACAGTTGAGTGCTGAGAGGGACCTTTAGTTGTTAGAGAGGAAGGGAATGCCAACATCTCCAAAATACAAACACAAGTATAAGGCAGAATTATGCTTGCATGTGTCAGTAACACAAAGGCCATGGGACATGAAGTTAATGCCAACCCACTGAGGAGACTGGATCAAAGAACCTTTCTTTTGGGAATTAATACTATAAAGCAAACGTTAAGAAATAGTAGTATCTAGCACAGCTGTGGAAAGCTGCCTTTGCTTATGGAATCACGAAACTCCATTCCTGCCCCCAGCCTCCCTGTGTCCTAAATGAGAAGCCCTCTGCAGTAAGTTTGTGGCAGGTGAGAGGGTACGAAAGTTCTAGTGCTACCACATAGTATCATATTGGATTTAACCTAATTTCAACTTTTAATATACTTGAAGAGCAGTTATTTCCTGAGAATAGAAATATCAGCTAGGTAAAACTGAGCATGTGGGTTTCTGTGCTGCACTGATGTAGATGTATTAAATACATCTTAATTGGGTTTAAAAGACATGCACCTGTCACACTACACAATTATAATGATATGATTCCTCTTTAACTGTCATGGCAGCATCTTAATGCATCCTGGACTAGAGCACTCTGGTTAAGATTTTTTTAAAATCAATAAAAAATCTAATAAAACTTAACAACAACAAAAGAACTCAAAATACCTCTCCCTAAATTGTACACTCCAGGATACCATAGGATGTTGCCATAGGAATTAAAGTGGAATCAGAGTGCTATAATTATAGTGTGAAAGGTCCGCATGGCACCTTTCCAGGGGTTTACAATCCTCTCGAATGTTCAGTTTTCAAATTCTGGAATGGATTTCTGGCCACTTCCAGGACAGAGACAGAGAAAGAGAGAGAGAGAGAGAGAGACTAATTTCTTCTCTCCACTCTAAAGAGTGTTACTGTAATCTGAAGCACACATTTCATCGGTCATGTCTACAAGAGATTTCAGAACAAATTCATTCCCTTGAAAAGATACATATAAGACTAGTACTTGTATCTGCCTGTCAGGACCCAAAACAGCATAACCTCCTGCAGCATCTTCAGACCACTCAAGAATACATGGCATGACAACTGATTTCTGTTAGATTTGAAAAGTCTGACTACCATGCAAAAGACAGTTCAATAATAATAGGCCTAAATACCCTAAAGGCACCAAATCCCATCTGATCTTAGAAGCTAAGAAGGATCAGCTCTGGTTAGTACTTGGGTGGAAACCTACCAACAAATATCAGGTGCGGTAGGCTATATTTCAGAGGAAGGAACTGATAGACAACCTCTGAGTATTCCTTACCTAAGAAACCCTATGAAATTCATGGAGTCACCATTAGTCGGCAGGCAACTTGGAGGCACATAGATACACAATAATAGTTAGCTAAGCATTGAGAACTGCAACTCCCCCCCCCCCCCCCCCAGCTCTATAGCAAAATGGAGTTTCAGTGGTGGCATAACTAAATAGCCCTCCTGCCACTATATTGATGAATTTCAGGAAAGTTGCAGAAGTTTACAAATGCAGCTATTGTACAACTGGTTATATATTATACTCATTCTTCCCAGAAGCAATACTATGCCATATTATTCAGGTTTAAAATAGACCTAATCTAGCATGTAATATATTAAAAGATGAGAGGTGCATACTGTTCTTACAATTATTTGGACTCAGATTTAAACTTATTATCTGCATATTATCACACAGTACTTATATGCAGAAGGCATCATTTCTTTTGGACTGCCATCATTGTGTAGAATGTTTGTCATTAACGTTCCAAACCTATGCATGCTTTCCTGAAAGTAAGCCCCATTGAAGACACTGGAACATACTTCTAAATAAACTTTCATGGGACTGTGCTGTAAATGTGAAGTCATGCCTTTTCTATGCATATTCTACATTATATTGATGGTAGGCTTTGCTGTGTCTCCATTTGAAGGTGCATGTTGGGACCCTTTAGTCCTGAGTTGGCATTTGTACAGAATGAGTCCTTAGGCAATCTCATACACTTTATTTTTCATCAGAGAAATACTATTCATGGGTGAAAATTGCTAATTTTTTATCACTGGTTTCTTCTGTCAATTTTACTAGCAGTACTACAGTGGGCTCTTGGTATCCATTGGGGTTTGGTTCCAGGACCTCCCATGGATACCAAAATCCATGGATCCTCAAGTCCCATTATATACAATGGCACAGTAAAATGGTGTCCTTTATATAAAATGGCAAAATCAAGGTTTCCTATTTGGAATTGATATATTTTTAAAATATTTTCAAGCCGTGGATAGTTGAATCGGTGGATAAAAATTCTGTGGATATGGAGGGCTGACTGTAAAACCAAGTTACAATTGAAGCTATTCCATGACAGAAAAAGACTCACACTACATAAAAAGATAATCCCAGCTTAACACAATGATAGCATTTGGTACAGTAAGGGAGATGTTTATGTGGTTGTTATTTGGAAATTTAACTCCCAAAAGGGGAGTCTTAGCCATAGGTACATGGCATATCATCTATTCAAAGAAAAGATAATTCCTATGATTCATTAAGAAAGCAATGTTGCTTTTACTTATACACGAGTCTTTTATAGCATTTATTCATTAGCCTGAAACCAGTGCCAAAAACCAAACCTGGAGCACCAAGCCATGCAAAACAATGTGCTTCCTAATGGTGACAAAACTGGCTTTACCTTCCCATTCTTACACAGAAGATATTGCTTCTCTTTGACTAGTAGTACCCCACAAGAGAAAATCTGACTGTACAACTATGCATTATTCATTAATATCAGTAGGCTCACTCAAGCAGTTGGTTGAATTATAAGACTTTTTGGGTTGCTTCCAATCATATGTTTTAAACATTGTGTGTGGTTATGTAGTTTTAAAATCACTTGTGATTTTTAAAATTGTGTAACAGTCTGTTAAGATGGAGTCTTCATCACTGAGCATATAATAGTCTGTCAGCCTTTAGCTGCTTTAAGGTTAATACAAGAATAATGAAACTAACCTTTCTCAAGCTACCTGACACAGTGCATGTTATGAAAGCTACCAATATTAAGTGCTTCTGTATTTTTTAAGTCTGAAAGCACTGGCTCTGCACTCCCACTCTGGAACATTTTGGTATAATTGCAGCTTAGCTCTTAGTTGTATCACTCACACTTGTGATCCACAAAGTTGTTCATAAATTCTGCTATATACACTGGCTTCATCTCAAAGAAATAACACTAATGTTAGTGCTATTTACTTCGTTATGTTCAACAAGCTTGAGCAAAGATAGTGACAAGACTACAGAGTTAGTCTGCAACTCACAAACACTAGTACTGAGTTCTTTCTACTCTATTTTATGGTCTTTCTGCTCTATTTTATGGTTTGGAAACAAATAGTTCTTACTGAAGTAACAGAGTGATTTAATACTTCCATCTGCTTATTTCCAGACATATCATTGGTATCAAATGCCAGCACAATGGCTTGCAATGTCTGGCATGGGCAGAATGGCACTTCTACTTGTGTAAGGCAGGCCTATTGAATTCTCCCACTTTCCTCATCCTGACTAGCCCCTTGGGCTCCATCACACAGCATTCCAGAGGATCGCTTTATCCTCTGGACTGAATTTAAGAAATGTAGGCAACTGTAGCAAAGAAAGAGGAAAAAACAGGAAAACGTCCTGGGCAAGCAAAGATATATGTATCCATCTCTGAATCTAAGCAAGGATTTCTTTTATAGCAGATTCTTTTTAAGTTGTTTAGAACCTCCTTATGAAAAGGGCACATGTGAACACAGCTGAGAATTCCTTCAATCCTGTAATTGAAACAGAGGTGGCCAGAACAAGGAAGTAAATATTATTCATTGCATTAGAATTTCATCATATTAAACCATGCAGAAGAGAAATACAAAACTACTGACAGATCCAAAATGGTATCATGTATCTGCCAGATGGGCCTTAAATGAATATAAGTATCAAGGAAATTCAACAGAAGGTTTTTTTATCCTTTTTGGCTTCTGCTGCAGTATCTACTGTCATTTTTACTATAATAAAAATGTTAAATGAAAAAAAAAGTTGTCATTTTCATCACCTCTCATGTAAATGCTCCTAATGTATTTTAAAATGCTGAGGTTCAATGCCTGTGATTCTTCTTTTCCAATAAAAAGAAATAAAAGCTACTAACTAAAATTATCAGAATTTTATTATTTTTTGTAAAAGATACTAAAAATCTTTCTGTTGGGGGCTGGAATATATCTATCTGATTTTAAAAAAAAGATTATTCTTCTAAAAATATAAAGCAAATGAAGCCACATCCAGTAAGAAGAAAAAAGATACAATCGTACACATCCTTCACTTAGTTAAAATACTATACACTGTAATTCCATAAAGGTCAATATAAAACACTGTGTTGTAAACAGAATAAGGAATTTTGTATCATTTGCATGACAAATTATTTTAAGACAAAATCCCTATTTAAAATAGCCATTGGCTTAAAAAGATTACTTTAAAATATTGATCAAGGTTTTAAACAGTTTGTGGCTAAGCAAAATGTCCATTTTAATTTTGAAGAACTAATTTGAAGATCTTTTTCTAACGTCCCTACCGATAGTACTGATGTTATTGCTTTTAGACAAGATGTCCTGTCACTTAGTTTCTGAAGTGTGTCGCTCAATAAATAAGCAAATTATGTCATGTTATTTTCAAGTAAATCAAACCAAGTAGGTTTTAACAGCATCGCCTAGTCATCTGTGTAGTCTGCTTTCCAAGTTTGATTGTTCCACTGTTCCCATTTTCATGAGTTTCCAAGGGCGGAATCTGTCGACCTAAAAATTTTGGGAAAAAACCATATGCTGTTATTCAAAGCCTTGTATATTCTTTAGATGTAATACAGAATATGTATAAAAAGGATTTCTTAAGGCAACACTTTCTGGGCTATCTGATGTGGAGGAGTAGCAAATAGGTTTTTTCCATTTGCCATGGACCAGCATCATATTTGTGCCCATTAGCTACAACTTGTTTTCTTCCTGGAAACCTGTGCCAGATTGGCAGCCAAGGATCAGAGATGGGCACTAGTCCAAGGGCAACCACTTTTAGTGGCAGTGTCCTAAGGAATAAATAGCAGATTGGAAGAGGACTGCTAAAAGGGAAATAATGTTGGTTTATGGTTGTGCTAGCAGTGTAGTTAAATCCACTCCTCACATCATGAACTTGATACAAAACAGAATCTCTCTCCCTACAACTGTTCTGTTTTTAAAACAAACAAAATCTTTATAGATCGTATTCATGAATCTTCCATACTTTTTACTTTGATTTCTCACATATAAATAGTTTACATACTGCACATCCAGAACACCTTCTTCAGATCTCTTGCATGACTAAGCTTTATACATGCACAGGGAATCACTGGGGAAATGGGTGTTTCTAAATAATTATCACTATGCACTACTATAGTTCACTCACAAATGAACTATAGGCTATACAGCCAAGGATAAAACCATTTAATACCATTTTCCATAAAAATATTGTCTTATGTTTCTCATAAATGTTTAACAATTTTACCAGAATAGCTCAGGATCAATAATACAAGACCAAATTCATTTTTGTAGGAACAAAAAAAGGAAAGCATTTGATTTAAGAGAAGAGCTAAGGCACTGACAAATTAACTAATGTGCCAAACTGCATGAAAACTGCAAGTTAAGACATGCACTTTAACCTCTATACTAGTGAAGAAGCAAAGATTTTTGCAACCTCTGCAGCACTTAAGAAGCAAAGTCCTTTTGCAGTCTCACATACTGTGCCCATTTACAAAGCAGATTCTTTTCATCCACACTTTACCTTGGTCTTTCAAATCCTTCCTTTGCTGACTGGGGCAACAGAGATGCTGGGTCAATGGTATGTCATTGTTCAGTTTTTAGATTCCAAAGTCTAATTTTGCTTTGTGGGTTGGGGGCGTGTACATAGCTATAATTAACAATGTATTCCTAGGGCAGTCAATTTTGGTAACTCGTATATTTAGATTGTAATTATAATTTGCTGATTATAACCACAAAAATAGCGCATTATGTCGAAGAGCACACAACTCACTGACCCTCCAAGCAGACATGACTGCCACAAGGAATACAACATTTACCGACAGCATACATAGAACACAGCTAGCTAGTGGCTGATAGAGTTTGCCTGTAAGATATCACAACATCAGTACTAAGTCCAGTCCTAAGAGGGTACTAGCCATGATGCTGGAGGATGTAGGTTCCAGAAATCCTCAAGGAAAGACTTTAAGAGAAGAATGTACTGTGATGATCTTGACAGTAGGGAAAAGTACAGATATTGCTGTTAGGTATAATCTGATCAATGGCACTTACAGGCCTTTTTGCCCAATGAGTCAAAAATCACAGAGGCCAGCTCTAGCCTTGGAGATGCCATAGTTCAACAAATAGACTATGACAGGGATAAGCAACCTTTTTGAGCTGGGGGCCGAGTTGCT
>CM034706.1:69532186-69545214 GCA_020142125.1 Phrynosoma platyrhinos | reverse complement strand
GAAGTCCCTCGGCCCTTAAAGGGGAAAGGTTGCCTATGCCTGGTCTAGGCGATCATCCACAAGGTACAAAGATCCAGATACTGAATTCCATCCTGGCTGGCTGATCGGTAGGCACCAACAGTTGTTCCTCAACACAGGAGGAAAAGAACAAACCAACATTTTATTGGCCACTATGGTGTTAATAGAATACAATTTACTTTGTGTCATTTTTTATGAGTTTCTGGGGATCAAGGGAAACAACATTTCCCATGCTGGGTATTGTCTGGTGAGGCAAAGAGATCTTTCCTTAAGGCAGGTCCTTAAGGTAGCCTCAGTCATTGAAAACGAGGCACACTCTTGGTGTCTGGCAATACACCTGTCCCAGTGTTTAATAGTTAGCTAAGGATGATGCCTGAACAGGTACCTCTTTATTTATATAAAATACAACTGTCTGTGATGATCTGGACCATTCAGGAGAGTTATGACTGCTTGAATGATTTTAGAGCTTTTAGAATGGCCAGCAGTTATAGTACTGTGGGCCCTTGGTATCCACTGGGGCTTGGTTCCAGGACCCTTCATGGATACTAAAATCCTTGGATGCTCCAGTCCCATTAAATACAGTAGCATAGTGAAATAGTGTTCCTTATATAAAATAGCAAAATCAAGGTATGCTATTTGAAATTTATATCTTTTTGAAAAGTCGTGGATGCTTGAATCTGAGGATAAAAATATCCATGGATATAGACAGCTGACTGTACATCAATGTCAAGATGCTATTCTATCAGTGACATCTACAGAGAACTATAAGAGTATTCAGATGTACCCCTCCACACTCATGTTGGGACAGATTCATAAAGAGGTCAATGAAGCAAGATTTGAAAAAGAAGCCTTGCTAAATGATTGTCTTGATTCACCCACCAATGAACAGAGTTCAAAGATATAGCCATATTAGTCTGGAAAATCAATTAGCAAAAGGATCTTGCAACACCTTTGAGACCTAATGAAAGACATATATTGGTAGCATGAGTTTTCATAGACTTAAATCTACTTTCTCAGATAGGCCTGGTGATAATGATTGATAGGAGGGGGAGACAGCTATTCGCCTGATATTTGTTTCTGTGGGTCTCAGAGCAGTTGATGTCATTCACAAATACTGACTTCCCCAGTATGGTGATGGGGAGATTAGGTAGGAATTAAAAAATATTTTAGTCCTATCTTCTATAATCACAGCTGAACCAATAAAAAGTACCAGGGGTGGGTGGGATGTTGGTCTCAATGTGGTGGAATCAGCCCTGGTGATGCAGTGATTAAATGCCGGTACTGCAGCCACTCACTCATAAACCACAAAGTTACGAGTTCAATACCAGCCAGGGCTGAGGCTCGACTCAGGCCTGCATCCTTCCAAGGTCGCTAAAATGAGTACCCAGCTTGTTGGGGGGCAATCAGCTCACAGTTGTAAATCGCTTAGACACCCCATAGCGTGGTATGAAGCAGTATATAAATGAAGCTGCTTTGCTTTGCTTCCATCTTGATAGCATTTGATTCCAGATGAAAGGGGTTGAGCCTAGTGTGGACAGTATGTAGTGTGTAGGTCAGTTCCTCAATAGTTCCAGTAAATGTCTCTGTAGGAGTAGATGGAGCATGGTGCTCAATCCTTGTTTGGATATTGATGGTAACAGTACAGAAAACTCAACAGTGACCAGTGCCTGGGAAATCCAACATGGACTCAATCTCTAACGATGGAACTAGGCTTCAAGAATCTTACCTTTGGAATCTGAAGCCACAGACTAGGAATTATCTTCTTGGACAGTTTGGAACTGATGATCATTGAATAGAAGCTGTCATTGGAGATCCTGGTTCTGAGTTTCTTCCTCTTCAAGCTATAAATATTGCTGAACCTCCAGCTTTGGGACTGGAGCATCAGAGGTAATGGAGGGATCTATTTGTCTACAGTATCATGGTTGGGGCTGGTTATCAAATTTGAGACTGAGATAAAGATGAAAGATGACAGTAGTACGGGGTTTGCAGCAATACTGGAATTCATGAAGAATCTAGAGGTCTACACTTGCCATCCTTATCCCTCCTACCCTCTCTGTTATATGTCTCATTAGATCAAAATCTATTATGCCTCAAGCCCAAATGTCCCAGCATTAGAGGAGCATACTGGGTCTACCTGGGTACAGAGGTTGGTATCAAGGTGTAAGCGACTCCTCAAGAACTACCAACCCTATGTTTAGTCATCAAGAACTTCCATCTCTGAGTTTGGGCAAACGAGTGCCATGGAAGAGTGATGCTGTCAATAACTGACAAATATGCTTTTATTGCCTCCTCAAGGTACCTTGATTATGGAGCACGTGATTCATGGCAGTGCTTTTTGGCAGTGCTTACACATTACTGTATGTGTTTCAGCAAGGCAAAAGAGAACAAAGGAGAAACTGGGGGTGGTGGTGATTTTATTTTCACATTGCATTCATTTCTCTTTTCATTTTTAAAAAACATTTTTAATTTAAAAAATGCACCACAACATAGTTAACCAAGAATCACAAACACTGATTTTAAATTCAATCCTATGCAGAAATGATTATATGAGATTCCATTAATGACACAATTGTATTAAACAGATGAACCAAAATGTTAGTTGATGTGCTGGTGGACAACACAATGAGTCTTGTTCGCATACTGGTGAAATTAAAGTAGATCAAATTGTAGCAAACATATGTAGTTGGAATTCACACGGCATTCATTCACTTCTCAAATAAAGGCTTAGAATTCTTAAGTCCCCAGCTCCAATTAGGGATTGACAATTGAAGGTGGGAAGAGAAGTGAGAAATCTGCCTTATTTTCTGGAGTATAAGACTACTTTTTAACCTGCAAAATCTGGGGTTAAAGGGGGGGGTCGTCTTATACGCTGGGTATAAGGAGGTTCGTGGTAGGTTTGCCTTAGTCATCATCAGTTGGAAATGACTTGAAGGTGCACAGCAACAACAACAACAGTTTTGGAAGTCATACTCTTCCCAAACTCTATATTTTAACTGGAAAAGTGGGGGGTCGTCTTATACGCCCAGTTGTCTTATACGCCGGAAAATACGGTACGTGTGTCAGATCTTGGGATAGTAAAAAGGAAAGAAGAAAGATAACAGATTTAAAAAGAAAATATTTGGTTTAATGAAAGTGATACTTTTTAAAACACAGATTCTTAACCTAGCTGTTGCAGCTGTGTGCAGACTACAAGAAACTGAGAGAATTGATGGGAACCCCACTTTGTTAGTGCATACAAGATTGGCAGGGCTCCTGCCAAAATAGTGCATGTTCCAAGACTGGCTCTTCACAGGTGCAGGCTGACCAATAAGTATGAGACACAGAGACTATAGAGCCAACTAAGGGAAAAGTGTGCTTTCCAAGTATGCAGCTGATAGGGAGAAGCTGTTTTAAGTCCTGGGAATACAGCAGTAGTGCTCTCATTCATTAGACCCTGCTTCCTGTAATCAGGCCAAATTTAATGAATCACAGAGAGCTGTAATAGATAGTCAGGTGAAATTATATTTTATTATTCAAGTCAGCAGCAGCTCTTTAGAGAAGATAAAAATTGCTCCGCTCACTCTCTTCTAAGGCAGATTGAGTATGAGCTTTATCCACTGACCTATAATGATTGATAGTGCCTTCTTGTCAGACTTGTCTAATTTCATGTCAGCATCTGCCACTGATTCCAGTGCCCCCCTCCCTCTCCCCCGGGAAACCATATCCTTTTTCATGTTCTTTACCAGCATAAGCTCCCTAGATGTCAATGGTGTTTCAAATGGCAAAGCATTTTCAAGACACACTTTTAACTAATATGTAAATGGCTTAATATGCCCCCTGCAATGATCTGAATATTTAGTTCAGCCCTCAAAAATCCTCATACTCATATTTTTAAATGACAAACAGGATTTGGCCGTTTTAGGCTATATTTTTTTAATCGCAGAAGCAGAAAATTGCTTGTCCAAGTCCTCCATGAAAGTGGGCCGATCACCCATGCACTAGACCAGGTAATCCATGCCCAAAATTCACCTTTGCCAAGAAAAGAGGAGGTATACCACATCAGTACAAGCAGAATCAATAGCTATAGGCGGCGAAAACAAGAGGAGTGAAGCCACACATTACTGGATAGGGAGAAGACTAGTTTGGCCCTTCATTCCCATCTCTGTAACCTGGTGCTGCTGAGTTGCTCAGCAGCACCAAGGCTTACATCCAAATTTGACTGAGCATATGCCAGAAATTGACACAACTGTGGAATGAAACAATATATAGGTTCTCTTCTGGCCTCCCTTCTTCCCTCCTAATAATCAGAAAAAGGAAAATGGGGTCAAGAAGAAACAATAAGAGAAGGAAAGATTGTACCCCCTTGTGTAAAGAGCTATTTCTATCTAGAAACCACACTAGCTGGATATTGGTGGATCACCATGAGTATCTGCAAGCCGGTGGCAGTCACCCCAGTCACTATTCTAATGATTATCGTAAATCAGAATGTATTTAAATGACTAAATAAAAAGTCAGTGTTTTGCAGTCATAAGAATAGACAGGGAAATTAAGGGGGGTTGCAGACTGCCAGAAATAGCGCAAATTGAGTCCACTTTTAGGGTTAGGCTTAGTGCTAGGGAATCATGGGAATTGTGTGTTTTTTTTCCCCTGAGACATTGAGCCTTCTCTGTCAGAGAGCTCTGGTGCCACAATAAAATACAGTTCCCATGATTCACTAACCCTAACCCTAAAAGTGGACTCAATTTGCACTATTTCTGGCAGTCTGCAACCCCCCTAAGTCTCAAAGTCCTGCTTAGCATAAATCTCACTTGGCAGTCTTAGCTAAGTACTCTTTCACAGCCTAAGTACTCTTTCACAGCCATAACTCTCAGGATTTACTGTCTATGGAAGCCCTTGAAGGAATATAAATGTATCAAATATAATAATAAATAAGTAGCACACATTTCAGCCCAAGAAAAATGTAGGCAACTATTTTTGGTTGCTATATCAGTGTCATTAAGGATTACAGCCATAAGGCTGCTCGCACATATTAAATTATCTCTTCTCAGCAACAGACTAAAAATAATGTAATATAGGTAGATTTATTTAGTTAGAGGTGGTACAGTTAGATGCAAAACAGCAACAGCTACAAATCCTTCACAATGTCTCTATCTGTAAGACTGGTTGTGTAGCACAAGAGAATAGGTATGGAAGCAGCACTTGGAAGTAACTCTTTAAAGATAATATCTACTTGTAGTTAGGGTGTTTGCATAATGAAGGTGTAATTCAGTGAGAAAAAAATGCTATTTTTACATTGTAACTCATGTTTTTACTGCTTTTGTAATCATGGAACTGTAGTAAATGGTAGAGGGAAAATATGACATGTATTGGCTCATGTTGGATCTTGTGCTCTGTTGTGGGCAACAACACGGTGGACAGGAAGATAGTGTGTTTTGTTCAGCAAGCCAGTGGCTTAAAGTATTTAGATGGTTTAAAAAAAATTCATTAAAATTAACAAATCTGAGAAAAAAGAAAGCAAAGTTACCTTTTTTTAACAATTGCAACTATAGTGGTAACTACTAGGAGCTGGAACTACAGCTATATGTAATTACAGTACTTTTCAAATGTGCCTTTCAAAGGCCTGCATGGAAATTTTGAATATTCATCTAAAGTCTATAGCAGGACACATTATACATGCCACTGATGACTCAACATATCCCGCCCAGGATATAGAGGCTGGATTAAATGACTCTCAACTTCACCAGCCTTCTGACTACATAGGTATATTTATAATCTTAAAAATATTATCCAAAATGTTTCAGAAAATTGTAGTTTACATGAGAGACATACGTATTATTTTTCTTATCCTATGACTTCATGCACTCATATCATCTAAAAGTTATCAAACTCTAACTATACTCTTAGAAACAGTTTCAGTTGTATTCTAGCTTCTTTTCTCCTCTTCCATGTAAAAGGCATTAGAGGCTGCAATTATTTAACAAAGAATTGCCAAAAGACTAAATTACATTACAAACAAACACAAATACATAAATACAAATTCTGTCTTTACTTACTGATTCCTTGAAAAAGTTCTTCAATGTTAATTGCATTTTTGGCACTCGTCTCAACAACAATCGCACCTATAGTTTCTCCATATTCTTTGGCATCTTTCATGGGTACCTCCCTAAAATAAAGTTTCACATGTTAAACTGCTGCATATATAAAAATGTGACCATTCAGGAGGCCACTCTTCCAATTATATCCCCCTCCTCCAATAACTGAAGCATCATTAGATATTCCACTGCTACATAATTTGTTTCCCAAATGATTTAAACATGCAGTTTGTCCCAGTTTTATGCTTCTAAAATCTACACAAGAGTAAAAATATTAGACCATGGAATTCACCAGGAACAACTGCTAAAAATTACTTGGAAAATATTTTTTTAAAATGTGACTCTTACAATGGACCCGGGTGCTGCATGATGGGGTGAGCTCCCATCATTAGTCCCAGCTTTTGCCAACCTAGCAGTTCAAAAGCATACAAATGGAAATAGATAAATAGGTGCCACTTTGGCGGGAAGGTAAACAGCATTCTGTGCAATCATGCTGACCACATGATCACAGAGTAGTCCCTGACAACACTGGCTCTTTGGCTTAGTAATGGAGATGAGCACTACCCCCTATGGTCAGACACGACTTGATGGACCTCAGTCAGACTGATAGACTTCTCTGCACAGTGGTAAAACAACATAATTGCAGAATAGACCCTAGCACTGAATCTGCCTTTTTGCTTCACTACTAGGACTTCATTCTGAATAGTCCATACTAAAACAACATTAGGCATAACAATATTCCTTACAGGAAAAGTAATTAGTACAAGTATTTAAAGTACTGTTTTTGAAGCAAGAGAAAACATTTTAAAATGTTATGACCCTAGTGAACAGTTTCATATTGTTGCTGGTCATGTTTCAATGTGAACATTGAAATTGTTAAAATTGAGAACCATTTTCCTAAAACAAGTATGTTTTTTTCATAATGTATAAAGCACATTATGCCTAGACTTTGCATTGCACTTTGTGTAATGCATGCATTATTGTGGCCCTGGACACAGTGGAAGCCCTACAAAGACACACACATACATGCACAATTGGAAAAAAAATGCCCATAACTTTTATTGGTTACAGCTTATAAGTGTTGGCATGGCATAAGGCACGGATTCAGGTATCAGACAACGTGTCTGTCATCCAACAGACCCCTCCCTCACCAGTCTGCTGAGAATGAACTTGAGGGATGATATCTGGAATCACATGGGTGCACAGCTACTGTGTGAATCCCTGTGACCTGGGAGCAAGGCTTGTCTCCAGGTCCCTGGTCCTTAAGCTAGGACTAACTTGGTTTGCCTAAAGCCCCTTAACATGATCCCTAATAGAGTACAGGGTGTAGCCCCTCCCTTTCCCCCATTGGACTTGAGTGAAACCTTCAGTGACAAGGTCCAATTGAGAGCTACTCCCACACCAGCTTTCTCTAATAGGTTCTCCATCCCAAAAGCTGCAAAAACTGGGCAGAGTTCTGAGAACCTAGGATGCCTGGAGGTGTGACACAGATTACAAATGAGCTTCCAGATAAACCAGAGCCCTTGTTTCTCTTCTTAGAGGCAAATGAATTATAAAGTGTGAAGCTGCATTGAGGTAAGGTATTGAGAGGGCCATAGCAACAGACACCGGCCCCACCAGTTGCTGATCTTTGAATGGCAATGATGTAGCCCAGAGTTTAGCCAGTCAAACATGAGAAGTATGTGAGGGATTATACTAAATGGTTCTGTAAACTTCTAGATAAGGTAAGCTTTAAATGTATTCTAGTACAGTGATAATTAGAGTGGTAGACCATGGACTGATGCCAGCCTGCAAGCTATTGGCTGCCAGTCCATGGCACGTTTCCATGAAAAAGAAACACTTGTCAACATGCATAAATATGGTGCCAGTCCCTGGCACACTGAGAAAAAATCCTGCTGGCTCCATCCATCAGTTACCGAAAAGCACTATTCTAGTACATATGTTGACACATCCACATGCGTAATTCAGACAGAATGTCTGGACATACAATTTGTTATTATTCCGTAAGATATAGACGTGTCCTTCTAGGATTCAGTTCAAACATTTTGCCATATCCTATCATTTCTCAGAGTTACTTTTTAAAAGTATCATTCTAAGGCCCCAAACATTATACAGTTATCCCTTCTGATTCGTGGGGGATCTGTTCCGGACCACCACCACCCCGCAAATCGGAAAAATTGTCAATATTGAGGTCCCATTGATTTCAATGGCTACGCACTTCTGTGCACGACCTCGCGTGCGCGCCACATTTTATTCCCTCCCCGCTCGCTGGCTGCAAAAAGCAAGACCACAGACCCCAAGTCCGTGAATGGGGAGGGACGCCTGTGGTAGCTCTTAAATCTTTAAAAAGCAACTCTTTGCTTTTCCATTTCTCAAACAGAAGAAAGCAGAAACATCAGACACAGCACAAAGCAACACTTGAATCATATGATATCCCTCCTCCATGCCTCCATAGCTATAGAAGGTAACTGTAATATTTGAAAAAGGGGCTTCATATAAACCACTACATTTCAGTTTCAGCCAATTTCCTGTAACATAGGAACAATTATACTGGTTTTGAACTGGTCTATTGGCTGTTGTAAGTAATGCTCAAATATGGTAGAAAAGGTACATTTTTATACTGTTAGTGACAAATACTATTACTATACTTGTATTTAAAATTATATGAGCCAAAATATCCTAAAAGTACCACATTATGGGAGCTAAACAGGGTCAGCTCTTGTTAGTACTTGGATGGGAGAACACCAAGTGCTATATTTCAGAGGAAAGAAATGACAAAATCACTTGTGAATATTCCTTGCCTAAGAAAACCCTATGAAATTCATAGGGTCGCCATAAGTCAACAGGTGACTTGAAAGACAATTATAATACTTGGTCATAGTCAAAAAGAAGCACTACTAGTTACTTAAAAGATCTGGCCATAGTCCTATGGTCCAAAACACACTGCAAAAATAATCCAGCTTGAGACTGCTTTAACTGCCCTGGTTCAGTGCTAGAGAATCCTGGGGATTGTAGTTTATGAAACTATGGGAAATTACTCTCTGAGAAACAAAACTACAGTTCCCAGAATTCCCTAGCATTGAGCCAGGGCAGTTAAAGTGGTCTCAAACTGGATTGTTTTTTCAGTGTGTTCTGGACCTATGATGCTAATTTCCCTTTTTTTAAAAATCCATGTATTAACACACACACACACACACACACACACACACACACACACACTTAAAATTACTAAAATTGAAATTGCATGAATTAAGTCAAATAAAGTTGAAGACCACTTCTAAGGACATGCAGGATGTTTTCTCTGATAAGTGTAAATTTATCTGCTTCACTATAACCTATTGATGGACATATCTCAGATTAAAGCATCAAGCACTGGGCACAACTTTTGCAATCATACATTCTGTTCCACTCTCCATAACAATCTCTCTTCATGTTTAATTTCTCCAGCAGTTCCTCATAAAGGCAAAAAAATGTTCACATCTTGCCCCTGATATCTCCTTATTACATAAAAGCTCCTCCTTCCCATGACTTAAATTATGCCAAGGCTTCACTGGTACAGGTTTTATCTTCGAATTCCCTGTGAGAGAATTAATAGTGTATTAAAAGGTCATTTTAAGCAGAAAATAAAAGTATCAGTAGTTTAATCTAAGACTGCTTTATTTAATCCAGGGAGAGATCAGTCTACTTCAGAAAAAATATCACAGAAGCAAATAGACTTTCACAGGGACTAGCTCAGCTTCCATAAACTAAAGGATATTGTAGAGAGACTGAACAAAATCTGTCCAGAATTTGCAAAAGTATATATAAAACATGTCCCTGTAACATGAACGGGAAACGTTCAAGATAGACCCATACATCTTTTTCTTCTAGTAAGCGCTGGGATATAATAAAATAACCAGAAATCAATTCAGGATGTATTCCAAAAATCAATTAAGAGAGCTTTGTTAATAACTTGTTGAATGCCCTTTTGTTAATACAATCAGGCTAATTAATACTTTGAGGGGGAAAAGGTTCTTTTCCAGTTCATGGAACACATTATCTTGTCAACATCAGAAACCAATGTAAATCTTTGTTTTGTATTTTTTTTTTCCCCAAGGTTCCAAATTAATTTAAATGAATCAAGAACATGGGACTGAATTTTATTCTTAGGGTAGTAGTTTCCTACAAGCAAATTCCTGGGACCCTTTCACACCACACAATTATACCAGAGTGATTTCATTTGAACTGCCATGGTTCCATCCTAAGGAATCTTGGGATTTGCAGTTTAGGGAAAGGTTCAGAATTTTCAACCAAAACCCACCTGTGCCTCACTAAACTAAAAACTATTAAAACGCTCCTACTAGTGCAAAGAGAGGGGACTATTTTCACTGATTCCTCTCCTTCTCCCCATCCCACAAAAGAGCCCTCTAGTGCCACTTCCACCAACCTCAAGGCCAGATTTTTAAGGGACTGTAAGAAAATGAAGAAACAATGAAAATCACCTCTTCCACCCCACCGTGGAAGTTCTCTGATTGATCAGCTTTGTGCTAATGAAATAAGTTCTAAATGCAGCCCATGAACCCTATTTTTGAAACATCTCAATTTTTTTACCATTCTTCTTATAGCTCTCCTCTTGTCTCTGAAGAGACCTTAAAGGTAAGGACATTTGCAGTATGTTCCCAAACATCCCCAAAGATTAGGTTATAAGAGTGCTGACAAGGCACAATTTTAGATATAAAAAGAAAACAGACAACATTGCCAATAAGTAAGATAAATGCTAATGGCTTGTGTATACACGAAGAGGCTTCACAGTGCCAGTACTTCTCCTAAGGACAAGCATGCACGTGTCTGGCACCAAGCCAATGCACTTCACTAAAAAGATGTATGCTGTATTTTAACAGATTATTTGGCTCCATATCTAATACCTGATTGCCGTTTGAAACTGAATCTCCTGGACAGCCAATCTTGATTTAATCAAGCAAATGTCCATTTGAGAACATTACAGGAATAAATCTATGTCAATCAAATGAAATGACTGCAAAGAACCAAACACTATTTTACACTGCTTCTGTAGCACTTATCCCTCTTCATGGAGACCCCCTGTGCTCAACACTTCAGAGAGAACAATTACCTACAATCGCTATTTTAAATATGTTCATTGCTGAGATAACAAAGCAATTTGTGTCTTCCCCCACCCCCTCATAAAGTCACTTTAGAAGTCATCTATCAAAATATATTGGCCTCACTATGCCATATCTCTCCCCACTACTGGCTACTATATGAGAAGCTGTGTTCCACAAGCCATATGTCACCCTAGCCCATTTTCTGCCACTTCCCAAGACCACAGACCCCCCTACTGTTTTTGGAAGAGGGTACAAAATCATCACAAAAATATCCCTAGTGGTAATATTCAGCAAAACAAACCCCAAACTCTGTTTGTTTAGTATGTTAAAAACACGTGATTTGGATCAAACACACACACTCAAAAGTACAAATGGGAAGTCACTTGTGTATCACACTTTGGTCTGACCATTTGCAACTGAGATCCAGTGACCAGGCCAGTTGTCTATCCCTGCTATAAGGGGAGCCAGAGCAAAGTATATGTCCTTTCTCCCAAGCTTTAGAGACTATACAGATTTGTCCAACAGCTCTACAGTTTTAAGTGTATTGCAAACAAAACCAGCAATATTCTGTGGCCATCTCACAGACAAAGGTATTGTAACATGATCTTTCCCATACTACAGCCCACATCACCAGACACATGAAGAGTTATCTAGTCTTAGATACATGTGCAGTATTACTATGCTATGCCAGCATAGCGCAGTGGTTTTAATGTTGGACTATGACTCACAGAAGAAGCATCCTCATGGAAGATAAGTGTTTGAATCCTGACTCAGTCATGGAAACCCACTAGGTTTATGATGTTTATGATATTTTAACATCTCAAACCCAGGAATTATCTTACCATCAGGCAAAAGAGATGTTTTCCAGAATGTATACATTTCATAATCTATTTTTGAATTTCAGTTTAGTGATAACTGTTTTAAACATTCATTTCCCTCTTCCCCCCCTCCCAAACACAGACAAAATAGATCCCATATGAGAAAAGCATTTGCAGTGGTATTTGAAACATATTAATTCAAACAGCTGAGTTAAACTTAATTTGTTCTATTAGGGGGAGAAAACAAGTATTCTGGCACACACTTTAGTTTAGGCTGCTATTCCAAACCCAACGGCCTCAAAGTAAGCCCCACTGAATTCAATAGTGCATACTTATGAGTAGACACGTACAGGATTGTACTGTTAGTCCAACAATTGAAAAGTCAGAAATAAGCCCTTATCTCAAATAGGCAATGTTTCAATTTCAGCTCTTAAAATGAGAAAAAGTTTATTACTGGGATCACATTATATAAATTCAGAAGATTTGATCCATCGGAGAGGTACATAAGAAATTATTATTATTATTATTATTATTATTATTATTATTATTCGTCATCGTTGTCGTCATCCTCATCAATTCTGAAAAACTGCAAGGAGCGATAACCAAGAGCATCTCTGTATTTCTGCTTCCTACAGCAAATCAGAGTATCTTTTGTATGGGGGCACTTCCTCAATCACAAGCATCCTTCAGAACTCTAAATTCTATCTGCATAACCTTCAGCATTGCAATTTTCCAGCTCCAAGTCTAGAAGGGAAATCTGTTCTCATTGAGTGTAGCTCTTAAACCAGTCAAAGGACAAAGGACAAGAACATTTATGACCGTATCACACTCTTCCTGCTTGATATATTACTGTATGAAAAGCTCTCAGTCAGTCATGGCCAATATTTTTGGGGTGCCAGTATTCATTTTATTCATCAGCAAAAGTTTTGCAGATGGACAAATTTGGAAATAGATCTGGATTGCCACATTCTCTTTTTCTTTCTTTTCTTTCTTTTTTCCTTTTTTTTTTTTTTTTTTTT
>CM034706.1:69517086-69531956 GCA_020142125.1 Phrynosoma platyrhinos | reverse complement strand
AGAGAGGGGTGAGAGAAGAGGACTCATGGGGAAATTGTTTGATAAATAAAGCCTACTAATTCCAAAAAATATTCACCCTCATTATCATGAGTGTACACTTTGGGGTTATTTTATTTTTAAAATGCATTGCTTTTAGTTATTTAAAAATTGTCTCACTTTGAGTTACTAGGTGGCAGACATGTACAAAGAGCAAAGAAGGAAGTTGAAGTCTGATATGGGACAG
The DNA here is from genome assembly GCA_020142125.1 of Phrynosoma platyrhinos. Classification (NCBI taxonomy): domain Eukaryota; kingdom Metazoa; phylum Chordata; class Lepidosauria; order Squamata; family Phrynosomatidae; genus Phrynosoma; species Phrynosoma platyrhinos. The sequence goes on along the minus strand of CM034706.1, from coordinate 69,531,733 downwards.
TTGTTTTCCCCATGGGCCCTCTGTTAACTCTGTGCCATGCTTCCTTCTGCATGGTCCACAAACTCCTCAAATAAGTTTGAAAGGAAAAGATCAGGTTCTGCTGCTTGGTAAGGCTGAGAGCAGGAAAGTAAGCAGAGTGAAAAAGAAAAAGAGCAGATGAGAAGGGAGAAAAGAGCAAGAGCAGAGGGGGGAAAAACAGCATTGTTCTAACACTTGTGAGTCTGGATGCTTCATCTTGTCAAGTAGATTACAATGAAGTGAGATTTTAGAAGACCTATCATTTAATGCTAAGAAACACAATTTTATATCAGGCATTGATGGTCAAGATATGTTGCTTTATTGACTTGGTCTGACCTAAACATTAAGGAGAACTTCCTGACAGTAAGGGCTGTTCGACAGTGGAACACACTGCCTCAGAGAGTGGTAGAGTCTCCTTCTTTGGAGGTCTTTAAATAGAGGTTGGACGGCCATCTGTCGTGGTTGCTTTGATGATGTATTCCTGCATGGCTGTGGGTTGGAGTGGATGGCCCTTGTGGTCTCTTCCAACTCTGATTTTATTCTGTTCAATTCTATAATTCTATGTCAATACAGTGAAAAAATATAGACCACACAGCAATGTAGGTGACTCTTCTCTTTTTACTCTATTATGAGAGAAAGTAGGGGAGAACAAACTATTTGAATACTGTACCTAATATCAGAAAGATCACATTTATTTCCAGCGATGGCCATTACAATGTTTTCAGGTCCATGTTCTTTTAATTCTTTTACCCATTTCTTCAGTGTATGAAATGAATCCTAAATGAAACACATGAGGCAACAGCAAAGATCTTAGTAAATGCTTATGTTATTTATGTCAAAAGCAAATAACAATGTGTATGTTATTTAAAAACAGATCTTTTCATAGGTTTCCCCCACTACCAAATATACTCTTAATACACTTCTCAATCTCCCTGCAGAAACAGCAGATAAAATATGGATGCAACGCCATCCAGGGGAAACTCCATACAGCTACTGAGAATGGACTACTACTGTGTGACAGCAGCATTCTTTCCATAGGTGTAGGATCACTGACAGCTGACTTACTGTAGGCTGGTCTATTGTGACACAACTATATGTAGATGTGTGCTCTGGATGTACCTGCATGCATATTATTCAGGTGTGTGCAAAATGTGTAAAGAAAGTACTCCATGTACTTGCAGGTCATGCTTATAAATGCAAGCCAGTTGCTTATCCTTAGCTAAGATTAATTAACATCTGCAAAAGGGGAAAACTAGACTACAGGCATACCTGTTAGCAAAACCTCTAACAAAGCTGCTCCTTTTTACAAAGTCTTTTTACTCCCACCCACTGTGCCGTTTTCTTTTCATCTATTTAACTGTATTTTTTTAAGCAACTCAGCAGTGGGAAGATGATCCAGAAGGACTGGAGAAAGAAAGAGTTTGATGTCAGCTTGCCACAGCACATCTGCAGTAAATAATGCAAAAAGCTTGAGCTAGGGTAGTATGCGATTCAGCTCTAGCTGCTCTAGCTTTGTGTACCTGCCTACAACAGGGAAGGAAAATAACAACTGGCTCCAGAATCCCTCACTGTACAGACTGAACAGCAAATAGAAAAGTGGAAGACAGATAAGCCTGCCTCATCAGCTCCTCCCAGATGTTAATAAAGCACAGATCCAGATGTTTGTCCACCAAAATGGAAACCATAAGATAAGTAGAAGCTGGTGAAAAAAAATCATTCCTGAATGGATTTTAGAAGAAGCCTTCAAGTAGTCTTTACAAGGCTCAACATGTTTTTGTTTCCTTATAAAGGGCTTTTCTAACCTGGCTTTTTCATTAGACACATGCATTTTTATAATTTTGGATAAAAGGTTTGCTGAAACATGTTGACGTGCTCTTCATTTTTGTGGTGTAGGAATACATTACTATTCTTTCCATGTTATTTCTGCCTCTGGTACCAAATTTTCTGATAAAAAAAGGAATGCCCAGGAACGCATGTACTTCATGAACTTTACAGCATCTGTACTGGGTTTTTTAAGAGTTGCCAAACTAAAGGCCTAAGCAGACTGCCAGAAATAGTGCACATTAAATTGAGGCACTGCCCTGGCTCAGTGCTAGGGAATCATGGGAATTGCATTTTTTTCTGAGACATTGAGCCTTCTCTGTCAGAGAGCTCTGGTGCCACAATAAATTACAGTTCCCATGATTCCCTAGCACTGAGCCAGGGCAGTGCCTCAATTTAATGTGCACTATTTCTGGCAGTCTGCTTAGGCCCTGAGTTGAAAGAAATGCTCCACAAATAAGATATGTATACTTTATCTAGATTTACAGAATGTAAACTTTTTAGAGAAGGTGGGAGTGATCAGTGGCAGGTGGCAGTGTGTGTAAAGAGGGAATGAATGCTAAAGCCTGACAGTAGACAAAGAGATAATTGAGTTGTTTGTACAATGGATCACTTTTTTATGTGTTTCTTTCATGGGATTAGCCTTGCTGTGGAGTACAGTACTTATACCGTTAGTGTGAAGCTTGAAAGCAAGAGGGTGAAGGCCACACACAGCAGAATGAGTAAAATAAGTAGCAGTTTACTATATTTTGAAGTGAGTAAAGTAAAACACATATATTTTCAAGTGAGTAAATTAAAACACATTATAATCTCAACTGTGGAGCTCTTAAGGTAATTGTCCAGCGGCTAAAATCATCTAATTGCATTTATTCCATAGGACAACTGAAATCAACTGGCATTTTTGGCACTGAATTTATATATCTTTTCCCAGTTCTTAAACATTTCTGTGCCTTTATGAAAGTTAGTAGTGATACAACATCTTACTAATGCACCAATTAATTGTGCCAACACTCCTGAGATAAAAATGTGTAATACAATTTATTAAGGAACTAAAATGTAGACAAGCTCTTTTATCTATTAATTATTACTTACACTATCATATAGTTTGATCAGATGTATTTCTCATTCAAATTCAAGCACACCATTTGGCTTCGAAGATTCATAGCTTTCCATTTGTATGTAATAGCAGAGAACATCCTGCCCATACTTAGTTCCCTCTTTTTCACTAATTTGACATGGACTAATGAAATTTTATATACTTTTATCTTAGCTATAAATACTAAGCCAAAAAAGTATTTTTATTACTTATTTGCTTTATTTAAAAGTAAAACAGCCAATTGATTCCTCAGTGATAGTTAGTAGAAAGTCAAAAAGCTTTGGATTTCCCAAACCATGATTCTGATTTGGACCCAAATCAAATTGGTTGTCATTCTTTCAGACTGGTGAATCAGGTTTCAAAACCAATCCTGTAACAGGATTGCTTGTGGAAGACACAGAGAATACTCATGCAATGACAGGTTGAAGTGGAATTGTTGAGTAAGCTACATACTAGTGATGGAGCCAAGGCAATCACATAACTTACCTGTTTGGTGATATCGTATACTATGACAGCTGCTGCTGAGCCACGGTAGTACATTGGTGCCAATGAATGAAACTATGGGAAATTGAATACAAGAACAGAATAAGACAACAATTAAAGCCATTTTTAAAAGTCTTATAATTCAGTAGGTCAAAAAGAGATGCATCAGCCCTTTTACTCAGCGTCATATTTCCTCATTAATCTTGTCTCTGTTAAAAAGCATATGTAAGGATCCGATTACTGGTCCCAACAACAGATCCACTGAATCAATGGGAACTAATAAATCACCACCCACCTACGTTATATTGACTGAATGGTTCTATTACACTTAGACTATCTCATTTGGACCTTAACTCACTAAGGAAAAAGAATTAATACATTTTTGTGAGTTTAGATACTATTGTGAGCCAGCGTGGCTCAGTGGTTTGAGTGTTGGACTAAGACTCTGGAGACCAGGGTTTGATTCCCTGCTCAGCCATGAAACCAACCTTGGGCAAGTCTCAGCCTCAGGGGAAAGCAATGGCAGGCCTCCTCTGAACAAATCTTGTCAAGAAAATACCATGATAGGTTCTCCTTAGAGTTGCCATAAGTCAGAAACAACTTGAAGGCATACATCAACAACAATATACTGAGGCACATAAAGTTTCATAACAACTTTGTTCTGTAAGGACATTCTATACTATGTTAAGTGAAAAATAATACGTTGCCATGGACATGGACTACAAAATGAAGAACAGTTCCTTCCTTAACTCCCCCAGAATAATAAAGAACATGAGATAATGAAAAGCCAAATACAATTAGATATTTGACTTTTTTCCCATTTAACTATATTTATAAATAGGACATGTACCTCAAAAGATAAGGTTAAGAAGATGTGGGGAAGCTTTGCTTTTACATTCTTGCACATATTTAATGTTTTTCCAACTACGACATCTGAGTAAACGTAAATACTGAGACTTCCAGTTTCCAAGATAAGCAAAAATATTTCTGCTCATGAAAGGAACAGAGTTAATTTTTTTTTTTTTTGAATGCTGGGCATATGGAATTTAATCCAGTGTAAATGCATATGATTTCATGTGATTTCTCATTAGAAATTCTCCTTTGATTTAAGATTAATTAAATACTGTACTTCTTCACAATGGATGTTTTATTAAAAAAACAGTAATTCCTGGCACTCTATGGATGATAACAAAAAACCATTATTAAGACATGTGCTATTCAAAAGCACGATTTCTTCCACAATATGCCTTTGAAGAAATCTAAAAGCACTGGGGGGGACAACAGGCATAGTTTTTGCTCTTTTGGCTTTACGTTATAGTATATGGAAGGCAAGATTAAAACTTTTTCTGTACAGCATTTTTATCCCAAATCCCAAATCCATGGTCCTTAAAAAGGAGCAACAATAAAGACTGTGTTACCAGCAGTGAGATACTTTGAAATGTTGGTGTGAATGTAATTTTCCATATGACCTCAAACAGACCCTGCAGAGAGAGGGGACACATCCCACACCACACCCTGAAGTGGCCAAACAGGTAATGCCATTAAGGGAACAATGCCCCAGGACAGGCCATGCAGATAATTTGGGAGTTGCAAATTGATGTCTCACTGAATGAGCCTGATGGGCTTAATCAAGCACCCACTCCCACCTTGAATACTGACAGACCATGACTTCACCCATAGATATGTAAATACTTTTGTCCAAAGACTAGCTTGTGCCTATAAAAGACCCCCCAAACCCCTCACCAGTGTGTTAGTCTGAATTTCATGAGGACACTCTGCCCTGTGAACTCTGACTAGCTCGGGCACATCCGTTCCTCTTCGATCCCCAGAACAGCTGTGTCTCACGCCACACCAACCAATTGGATACAGAAGCAAGTCTCGTCTTATGTAAGTATCACCGTTAGTCCTGCCTTGAAACTATCCCAAGCTAACACCTGATTTCCTGAGCCTTGTGTGAAAGTGTATGTGTATGTGATTTGCTGTGTGAATTTCCCCAATAAAAGAAACACTTCAATGATAGAATTCTGCCTCTGCTCAATTTACTGGGGAAAAGAACTCATGGGTCCTTGTAGCTGACCTGAATAAAACTTGAGCTAAATAAAATTCACCTATCTAGACTTTTGGCTACAATTGGAAACTCATGGTGATTTGTTATACCCAGGACAAAAGCTTCTGGTTCTCAACCTTTGGTCTTCCAGATGTTTTGGGCTTCAAGCACCAGTCAGCACAGCCAATGGTCAGGAATTTTGGGTGCTGAAGTCCCAAACATCTGGAATACCAAAAGGTGAGAACCACTTGTTTAGAGGATATGCCAGTCAGAAATTAAACAAGAGTTTATTTGTATCTCACAAACAGACCAAGAAAAATGGCCCACAGACCAAGACCTATAGAGAAAGGTTGAAGAACAAGGATAGGTTTGGGCTGAAGAACAAACAATTAAGAAGGAATGTGGCAACCTTCAAATGTGTGAAGAATTGTGGCAAAGATGATGAGGAAATTATTTGTTATAGCTGGTGGCACTGATGTCTTTGGAGCAGTGAAACTGCTGTGTACTAAACTTGTACTTTAAAGTTGCTGTCCAATGTGCTGAATCACCAGAAGTTGCAGCTAAACCCTAAAATGGATTCACTGACTGATTGACATTGAAGCCCCAGCTGTCAATGCAAATATGTTTTCCTGTATTTCAGGACTCAGGAAGCTAACAGTGAAGCAAATTGTGGCAAATTCTCTTCCAGTGTAGAGCAGACACTGAAGAGCTACCTGTCAGGGATTTTGTAGCTGTGGATTTCCTTCCCTGGCAGAAGGCTGAACTAGGTGACCTTTGAGGTCCTTTCCAATTCATTTATTCCAAAGAAACCCAGGCTTTATGTCAAAAGAACAATTATGAATTAACAATTTGGAATGTAAAGGATGTTCTTGTCCTTGATGATGTTCTTGTCCTTGATGAGAAAATGTATCTGACATAGGGAGCTACCATGTCCAATAAATAAATAAATAAATAAAATCTGTTGCTGATTCTTCCCCCTTAAACAAAAAAGAACAGTGCTTTTTTTCATTAGCAGCTGCAATAATTTAAACAACAAAACACTACAAAACTCAATATTTTGTGCAAAACTCAACATTTTGTGCAAAACCACTTTTGCAAAAAAAAATGCAATGTGAAAAATCATTTTAAAATGAATTTAAAAATTTGTAATTCACACAGTAGCAAGAAAACTTTTGAAATTTTCTATTCTTCTGTATGAGAACAAAATATATTGCTCAGGGCTAGTAGTGGGAGCCAATAGGTCAGCAAGGTACTAGAGCAGCAAATAAGGCCAGATGGTGCTGCAAGGGGGCTGGAGCTCAACTGAGGCCTTTTATACTTTTTGGCCAACACCACTCTTCTGAGTTACTCCCTTTCCCACAAAATGGCAAGACTGATGAACGAACATTTAATTTGAAGCCTAGTGCTGCTGCTGCTCCTTCTCCTCCTGCTCTAGGTCAGCAAGTGTCCAAGCATGTACCTCCCTTTAGTCTATGGTGCAGGGACATGAAGGGTCAAGGCAGTCCAGGGTCACACACAAGGTCCCAGGAGTTGTCAACAGTGAAAGGTAAACAAAAGTACAAGTACAATGATCAAGGCAGTTCAGGGTCAAAGCACAGGGGAAGTCTTAAAGAGGTCAGGAGTCAAAGAAGGATAAACAGAAGAAGAATCCAAAGAATGTGCTAGAATCCAGGAGCCAAAGGAGCAAGGAGATAGCCTCGTTCAGAAGATGCATAAAATATATATGTTGGATTACAGATGAAAATGTTAGATTTATTAATGTCATAAAAAGATAAGACAGAATAAAAGGGCAACATTTTAAATATAGCAATAAATCAAATGCACTGAGGTGAACAACTTCAAATATTAGGAATCAACATGTCCTTAATTGCCTAGGCACAAACATCTGGTTTGTGTATTTACAACAGCCCATAGACTTCTCAAATAAAGATATGTCCTATGCATCAAGAAACAGACATGGCTATTTTACACAATGAGAATACAAAATCTCTGCTACTAGACATTATGTATCAAAAGCCAGAACAAATCAATATGGATTTTACCACAGCTTTCAGCAGAGCCCTTGCTCTTCAGCAAACCATGAATTATTTAAAACCACTTTAATTTCCATTGGTTATCAAACAGATTTAAGAAGGAGATTCCTATGACTGGGCTTTTAATGTACAGTCGTCCCTCCGTTCTTGCAGACTTGAAGTCTGTGGTTTTGCATATTCACGGAGGGGAAGCCTATGGAGCTTGAATATTGCAAATCTCCATTTTTTTGGGGGGGTGTTCCGGAATGGATTCCCCACAAAATCAGAGGGCTGACTATATTTATGTACCTTTATACCAACAACGTGCTAAACTGATAATGCTGTCAAAACAACAGCAAAATCCTCACTAAGTCATAGTATTGGGGCGGGATGAAATAAAAAATAAACACAGTCCCAAAGTGTGCAACTTGACCAAGTACTATGTTGGCAGATTGGACAGCTTAACAAAATAAAAAATGCTGTGCCTGGTTATTTACTGACCAGGAATCATGGTAAATAATCTCAGATACCAAAGAGTTTAACATTTGTTTAATGATACAAAGCTATTTAAGAAGAGGGCCTTTGTCCAAGAAGAAAGCCATGTGATCTATTGAAAACTGCAGCCCAATATTTTTTTTTCCTTTTACCCCAATACAAAACCACGATATAAAATCACCCATCCATGCTCTTTTTCATTTAGCAGCTAAACTTTAGCTGCTACTTATTGGATTGGGAAGAACATACACTGATGCAATATCTGCATAGACAAGTGGGAAACATGCACAAAAGAGAATCAACATTGATGTGTGTGTGCGCGCGCACACACATATGCGCTACAGCTCCAGAACTGTGAAGCCTAGACAGGTATGGCATGGCATGGCAGAGAGCATGGCACAGATCCTAATGGGACACTCTTGATTATTTTGGTTTTGTAATGGAGAGATGAATTGAGCTATATAATTTTTTTCTGTAATCTCCACTTCCATCTTCAGTCTCTAGGTGGCCAGACTTCCTTAACTTTCATTCAAGCATTTTGTTCCACTGTTGTTCCTCTTCCCCAGATGGTAAGGGGGATGCAGGAGTGAAGCCTGGTTCCTGGTTGAAGGAAGACATAGAAAAGCTCCTCTCAGCACAGTATTTCTGCCAGGAACATTTTGATGTCAGGGGAACTGTCACACGACCAATGTCTTCAGCTGATTTATTGCTGTTTTAAGACAACATGGCACATTAAGGAAGAATTGTATTTCAACTAAAAGACAGCAGAATTATACTCACCCTCTCCTGGCCTGCTGTATCCCAAATCAGAAATTTATGAAGCTCATTTCCACAAGGCACAGTTTTAGTCATGAAAGAAGCACTAAAATTTGCAACAAAAAAGCAGCATATTATTTAGATGCAAGGTCTGCTTGTTATAAACAAAAAAAATCTCTAAGGGAAGTATTTATCAGTTTTAAGACACAAGGTTTGTCAGCTGTGATACCCAGCTCTATCTAAATTTCCTAAGGGAAAGTAAATACATTTCTTTTTAAGATGCTTTGAAGTAACAAATTAAAATGTAATTATTCTAATTTACTGGTAATCTGGAGAGTTTCATTAGGTAGACCAAGGACCTGCAAACAAACAACAATATTTTTAACCTGGAAAAGAGGTTCTTTGGTGTTTCTTGATTCAAGTTGGAAAGATAATGCCAATGAGAGCCCAGAAGCAGATATTTCTCTATACTGTGGCCTACATTTTCTGTCATAAATGTGATCAAAAAAATCTTTAAAATATAAAAGCATGACTTCTGGAAGCAAAAAAGTTATCACTTTCAGTACGTATATTGTTTCTCAGACATTCGAAGAACATCAGGGAACTAGAGGAAAAACTAGACATTCCAGGTTCTCTGACATCTGCAGCAATGCCTTGGCGATATCCTTGCGAGAACCAAGGAACGGGGGGTTCACCAAGAAGACGTCTCAAACACTGCCTATGACTACCACCAGGGCCAGGTAAATGGAAGGGAGCATTCTGGCTGGAAATGATCACTGGATATCACTGCAATCCCAGTATCACTCTTAACAACTAGTGAACCAAATTTAAATACAGAATATGCCCAGCTGTTTTCTGGTTGTTGTTCTTTTTAAAAACTTGTTTAACCGAGCCTAATTTAAAATTAAATGGGGCAAAAGGATTGCTTATCACTGCAAGAAAGTGGAGAGAGAGTGAGATATGGGGAAAGAAACTCTTTGTACAGTGGTACTGCAAGAACTGAAAACAAAGATTGATTGCTGTGTGGTTAGAGCAATGTATCAGATGTGGAAGAGCAGCATTTGGTTCCTAATATTTGTGTCATGGGTTGTAACTACTTCATTCTTTCCTCAAAGCTCTCCACAGATTGGAAGGCAATGGCTTGTGGATCAGCACTGATCCAAGGATCCCTACTTTGAGTAGCACTATTGGGTGGGAGACAGGAATGCATCTGTTCTCTGGTTGTAACATGCTGGCTGTGGGGACAGTGCTGACTACTTTGCATCTGATTTTAGCCATAAGGCCAAGAAGTGATCCGTATGCAAACTGCTTAAAAGAGTAAAGCTAAGTATATAATCTGTGTGCAAGACATCCCATTATTCTCTTGATCCTGCTTTTTCATTCTGTGTGTATAGAGGGCAGGTCTATGATACTGGATTTGGTCAACAATATATAAAAGAAATTCTGTAAATACTCAGAAATAATGTAGCGGTCCTGTGCTAGTGACCTGAGAGATGGGTGATTTTAAGACAAAGAACTGTAAAGTAATGAATTCAGTCCAACTTATATTTACAGGTAATTCAGCCAGATGAAGAGAGGAAAAGGAACAAGGTCTTCAGCTGGTCATTACACCTAACAAGTAGTCCAGATAAACACAGCCAAAAAGAGGCAAGGCCTGGACCTAATCTGCACTGCAGAAATAATGCAGCTTGACACTGATTTAACTGCCATAGCTCAATGCTATGGAATTCTGGGTATTTGTGAGATAATTCATCTTCTATGTCAGAGAGCTCTGGTACCAAACCAACTACAAATTTCAGGATTCCATGGCACTGAACAATGGCAATTAAAGCAGCATCAAAGTGCATTATTTCTACAGTGCAGATGTACCCACAGAGTTGTTAACCACAGCTAGCCCAAAAGCTGAGAGCACTTACAAGCAACAAAGATGCCAGGGAGCTGATGAGAGATGTATAGGTAGCTGCCTCAGGATGCCAGGTGATTCATGCGTCTGTTTCCTATTCAACAGATGCTAGGACCTAAAAAGCCTCTCCTTATCTCTCCTACATCAAAGGAGGAAGGTTCATCCTTGGTATCTGGCAAGTCCTGCTAAAAAAGGGCTCCTCAACTGTTTCAGCCCTCTGCTCCTTCGATTCAAAGAGGCTATTATTGCCATAAATTCCTGGCAATTTGAACTAAATATTGAATTCCCCCGTGTTAGATTCTTCAGATTACAGAGAATGTGTTATGACAATAACTACTACTCCATGCCAATGGTCCATTATATGAATGTATGACATTCATATACGGCTTGCTATCCGTGGCTAAGAGCTTACATGGACGGCAAGCTTTGGGGTCCAAAATGGTGCGTGTGCTGCAGGCGCCCATAGAAAAACATATGACTTGAGGTCCCACATTTTTTGCCATACCCTGGGGGAGGGGTCCAGAACGGATCTCCCACATATATGAAGGGCCCACTGTATTCTTTGTTTTTGTGTGCTTTCAAATCATTTTCAACATATAGTAACCCTGTCATGGGGGTTCTTAGCAATATTTAGTCAGAGGGAGTTTGCCTTTGCCTTCTTCTGAGGCTGTGACTTTCCCAAGGACAAGGAATTTGAACCCTGGTCTCCAGAATCTTAGTCCAAAATCCAAATCACTATACAGTACTGGCTCTTCATTTATTCTAAAATAGGCCAATATCCTCCAAATGGTATAAATGCAATATGGTGCATATACATGTATTCTGCATTTTAACTTGCTATGTTTTGTTTGACTTGTCTCACATGTCTTGCTACTGTAAGCATCTGCTTAGAGAAATGCTTGGTTCTTTTCTTTCTGGTAGTGGCAAATTAAGACTCTGTATTATAAACTCTGCCTAGACATACTACCGAAGTGTCAGACTTCACTCCGGGCCCAATCCACTCAGACAAAGGCTTACCTGCTTTCTTCTGTGAAATTTGGTATGTCAGCATCAGCCAGCTATATATTAACATACATTATAACTAAAGTATAATACTTTCTGCCATATCCATTGTACATTTGAATTCTTCAAATCCTCTTCATAAATTGTAGAAGAACTGTAACTCCATAACAGGACAAGAAAAGGTGAGGAGACAGGTTGATTACCCTGCATGGCTAACACTAGGTAAAATCTCATATGCCAACTTGAGTGAAACTCCATTGGAATTAAAGTGAATTCAATATTTAGTTCAATGTTCTAGTTCCATAAAAACATTATAGTTTTCTCTACAGCCACATTTTTATTGCGAAGAAATGCTTCTGTCCCAGCACTGGTATTTTCTTCTAAATCAGCCTCCTCCAATCTGGTACCTTCAGACAGCTTTATTATTTATGTATATTTTATTTTATTTTATTTATAACACTTCTTTCTCTGAGCCCAGGACTCAAGCAGCTTGATATCCAACCCCCCTAAACATGCTGGCTAGGAATGACAGAAATTGTAATCTATAAACTTCTGATGGCCACAGGTTTAGGATGGCTGATTAACACTACGAAAATGCTATCAGGGGCAGTCTTTTATTATAGTTCTTTTAAAAAACTGTCTAAAGCACTGAGTTTTGCATTCTTCTACGTTTACGTAGGTTTGGATGGCTCTTTTCATGAAAGACAAACTAAGGGGGGGTTGCAGACTGTCAGAAATAGTGCAAATTGAGTCCACTTTTAGGGTTAGGGTTAGTGCTAGGGAATCATGGGAACTGTATTTTATTGTGGCACCAGAGCTCTCTGACAGAGAAGGCTCAATGTCTCAGGAAAAAAACAATTCCCATGATTCCCTAGCACTAACCCTAATCCTAAAAGTGGACTCAATTTGCACTATTTCTGGCAGTCTGCAACCCCCCTAAATTAAACAGATGCTATCATCTTCGTCCTTTAATTTCTGCTGAGAAATTTTTCCTCAGGAGCTACTGAACTTGAACAAGCATATAGCAGAAGTGACTAAAATGACCTTTCATCATCTAGAGTTTGATTGCTTACTTTTTTCAGGTTTTGGATTGGGAATACTCTTGTATCATCAAGCATTTGTAATAAAGTGTGCCCCCCTCTCCATTTGTGTGTGTGTGTGTGTGTTGTGAGATGTCAAGTATTCTTAAAACCTACTTTCAAATTACTTAAATTAATGAGCTCTGTACTGCACACAAAGATTAAAATAACAAAGGAAGTGAAGTGATCTCTTGGGTATTTTGAGCTACAATATTTCTCTCTGGTACTTCACACTGTGGAGCTCTTCAGCATTTTAACAAGAAATGCTGGCTGCAATCCTCTCTAAACACATACTTGGGAATATGTCCCCACTAAATTCAAAAGGGATTTGCTTCTAAGGAAAAAATATACAGGAAACATTCCTATGCTGTTAGAATATCTTCAGTTATGACAGTTGCTTAAACTGTAAATGTGATAATCATTTTTTCCAGAAAAGACAAACAAGAGAAATCATATACTGAAAATGAAAAACTATGGTTGCTAATTAATAAAATTCCCACAGTCACGTATTTTCTGAACAGATGTTTTTGTTTTAAGCAATATCATATCCAGGTAACATATTTTCCATGTTTCGCATAATTTTAATTAAGAACATATGGACGTTCCATTTAATGGGGAGATGTGGTGCTCAAGGCTTGTACAATTAAATATTTCGCACAGTTAAAGAATTCCTATAAATAGTTAAATCTCATACAGTTAAATATTTTCTTATATTGCTACTCATTCATTCCTGCACTAGAATAAAAACCACATTAATAAATTAATGGTGGTGGCAAGATTCTCTTGTTCCTCTTTTTGCATTGTTTCTTCTTGTTCTAAAATTAGAATGCAACATTTTCCAGAAATTCACAGACACAAAGACCAAACACTTCTCAAACAAAAAGATAAAGACAAAATTTTACCTAGCCCCAGTACATAAAGGCGTGTACGTAGTTTGTCAAGGCAGAGTCTTTGCAGGATTACCAACTCCATCTCCTGTACTAAATGAAAGCTGTGATGGATAGATATGTGTACACTATGGCTTTTTCTGCCATTCTTGGAATCAAAGTGCCAATCTACCAAAATTTCCTCTACCATCCTATAATTAAAATGCAACATTGAGGAACCTCATTTGGGACAGAAATTGATAATGTTGGCAAGATTGCTCTTGTTTTGTAATGTACATTTGAGTAAAAAATAAAACTACACTCTTAATTCTCAAATTCCTGCTTCTTTGGCAATGGAACAAAAACCACACTCATTTAAGATCTTGACCCACATTTCACACCGAATTTTTCACTGCTTCCTGATCTGTAACAAAATTTAAAAGGCAAAGACATCCTCTGCCTCCATGACCCTGGATGGACATTATTACATCAGGGCTAATGCTGGCATAAAGCAATAATGTTGCTATGGCTTAATCAGCAGCAGACGCAGCAGTGCAAAAGACGTAGAAACTAAAGGCAATATAGCAACAGTATAATATACATCTAGTGCATTCTCTCTAATAGAGAATTCTAAGTATCCCTCCCTAACTTGCAGATCCAAGACTGCAGCTGTGACAGTTAAAGTGGAATCATAGTGTTATAATTTGTTGTTCTTGTGTGCCTTTAAATTGTTTCTGACCTAAGACCAACTCTAATGCGAATCTATCATGGCATTTTATTTATTTATTTATTTGTTTGCAATATTTGTTCAGAGGAGGTTTGCCATTGCCTTTCTCTGAGAGAGTGACTTGTCCAAGGTCACCCAGTGGGTTTCATGGCCGGGCTGGGAATTGAACCCTGGTCTACAAAGTCACAGTCCAACACTGAAACCACTACACCACAGTGCTATAATTATGCAGTGTTAAAGGGCCTCTGGTCTACTTTAACATTATACTTGCAAGAAAAGGGAACTTGTATCACCTGTGAGACTATGGGGGGTTGCAGACTGCCAGAAATAGTGCAAATTGAG
>CM034706.1:69506240-69516986 GCA_020142125.1 Phrynosoma platyrhinos | reverse complement strand
AGTTCTACACAGATAGGATCAAGGAGCTGTGATCAAAACTTTCTTCTTCCTGCCCTCCTTTACTATTCACCACAGCTCAGCAAGACTTTCTTCCTGAATTCCTTTCTTCTTCACCCTGACATTCTTTTTGCTTCTTATGCTGCATCCATTCTGCGTAAATAATCCAGATCGACATCACTTAAGATGCTGTGGCTCAATGCTATGGAATTCTGAGATTTGTAGTTTTGTGAGACATTTCACCTTCTCTGAGAGAGAGCTCTGTTGCCCAAACAAACTGCAATTCCCAGAATCTCACAGCATTGAGCCAGGGCAGTTAAAAGTGGTGTCAGTCTGGTTTATTTCTGCAGTGCAGATTCAGCCATATTCTTGCAATGTTTTAGTACCACAGGGGTTCCTGTGCTGCCCAGGCTAATGGGTCAAAAGGTATCCTTCTCTAGTCTAGCACTGACCTCTGTTGGCACAGAAAGGTTTGAGCAACAATAGTATTGTTCGTAGCAGGCAAAACTTGGAGGATAGGCTCACTTTTTTAAGCTTCCAATCACTTACTTTAGAACAACTTGGTAGAGTTGTCTTTAAATATAAACAAGCTTGAATCAAATTCAAGTCAGGATCTGGTTTGTCTATTATATTGCACAGTTTGTAAGCTTTGAAGTTCTGGAAGAATTTAATGAAGATGAATTACATGCCAGTCACTTGTGCTGTGTTATCCTGTCTTGTTAAAAGGCAAGGCAATGTGATGAATTATAAAATGAATCTTGACTTTATGGGGAAGCAGATACGTGCCTAGGAATTATCAGTTGGTAAATATTAAATATTGTAATTTGTGTTTAGATGACCTTCATGTAGATGCTGTTAATCCAAAGCTAAAATTTAGTCTAATTAAAATAGATATGAACTCCTATTTGGATTTACTTTCTCCTGGTCTAGATTGAATCATAAATGTTAAAACAACAAAAGAAATCAAATACAGCAGTCATTTCTATGGGCCTTGAGTTAATGCTCTTCTGTGTTCTGTTCAAACAAATACTCTGCATCCCAAAGGTCATTAATACTTGCTTAAAGAAAGGTAATGCTGACACTTGAGTCTGCATGAAAATCATACCTATCTAAAGTGGGAGCTCTGTTTCCTAATCCCAAGGCATGGCTCTGAGTGCAATTATTCAGTGCAAAGGAAATGCACTCTGTATACGTAGAAATGCACTGTTTATTTTACGTACTCCAGAACTCTATTGGACTTATATTAGGCTCCTCAAAAGGCTCTATGTCTTATCAAAGGGAGTGGCAGTTTGTAAAGACAACCAATTATGTCAATACTTTTGGGACAACATGGGAAAAGGTGTTCTCAACTGTGGCACCTAAACTGTAGGAGGACCTCCATCTGAAGGCCCAAATTGACAGGAATGCTGGCTTCATTTAGGAGCCAAGTAAAAATATGGCTATTTACTAAAGCCTTTGGGTCTAAGTTATTTCATATTGTTTATACACATGTTTTTAAACTGTTTAAACCTTTTTACTCTTTTAACTTGTTGACCTATTTAATATGTTTTAGTCTATTTAAATTAGTTTTGTTGCTTAAATTGTTTAGCCTGTTTATATTGATTTTACCTGCATACTATCTTGAGATCATGTGATCTAGGACAGGGTTAAAATTAATTAATTAATAAAACAACCAAACAAACAAAGAGGTATCTGCAATGTCCAGGATCCCTCCTCAAGCAAGCTACAATCATGTCCACATTCTGAAAGACAAAAGAGTATGTGAAAAGCCTTTTTGGTGTAATTTCCATTTTTGTCCTCACTCTATTTCAGCTGATGCAGAAATAATTATTCTAGCATGTAGTCAGTCCAGCATGTAGTAATTATTCCTAAAATACAATTCATTGTTCAAAATGGTCTACAAGTGTCATTCAGGTTGTACACTGTAGCTGAAACAGGGAAGGAAGAATCAGAAAATTCTAAACGTGTTAAAATTAGAAGCTCAGAGGAAAAAATAAAAATGAGAGAAAACAGAAAATAGGATTATGAACTCAAACAACAAAATCATTGTTTGACTCTATCAGTTCTGTGTAGCATGGGCAAAGTTCAAGGTTAAAAGGAGCTAGAGCTGAATGTCATCTAGAGGAGTGCTTCTCAGCCTACTGGATGTGGAGGACCAGCAATATTTTCCCAATGTGCCAAGGAGAAGCACTAATTTGGACCCACTGGGTACAACTGTTTCTTTCTTTCCTGGAAATCTATAAGGGACAAGCAGCCAGTGGCTCAGGGACTGGCACTGCTCCAGGGACCACCACTTTCAGCACCACTACTCTAGATGGCCTTGGGTTCATCATCCTTACCTTCAGCACATCCAAACAGATGAAGCAGATGTAAAAAAAAAATATTAATTCTATGTCATTAGTCACAAATTTTAAGACTCACCTAGTTTATTTCTCATAAGACCTAGTCAGTATAGTTAAGAACAATCCATGAGGTTCAGATTCAGATCACTGCTAAGAACGTGAAACTCCAAGATTCCATACATATCCAGTATAAAATAATATAACAGAGTCTTTCTCTCTGCATATCTCTGGATTTATAGATTTTACTTAAAGGAAGAACAAATGCAATTTCAGCATATACAGGCCTAAATTCTCTTTTATTCCTGCCTAGATTAAACCAATGAATTCATTAAATTTATCTGTATCTTGACTAACTATTCAACAGTTGACTGAATGTGTCTACTGTAGCTGGGACTACCCAACAGGATGCCAGTCACAACCTTTATAAGCTGCTACAAATTGCCAAACTGATAGATATGGCCGCATGGCAAGTCCAAACAATTTAGATCACAGAGTTACCTGATCTGGTAGGAATATAAGGAAATCGGTTTTTAAAAAGAGCCAAAATCCCAGGAATCCTATCTGAGATCCATTTTTAGAAAGCCCAAGTCAGTGAAATTCTGAATACTCCCCACTAGCCTGCACTGTTTTACCCTTTCTCATTCCTTTTCTCTCCCCAACATCAAATATGCATGAGCCATCCACCAGGACTTTTCAAAATATTAAGATCCAATGCCTATATGTCTATTTAATATAAGATTACTGTATATACTCAATTATAAGTCGACCTCATGTATAAGTCGAAGGCAGGTTTTGGAGCTACAATTATGGATTTTGATATCCCCCATGTATAAGTTGAGGGTAAAATTTAGGAGCATGTGCAAAGGATCTATAGGATGAAGCAAAGGAAAATGATGTCAAAAAACTTAACAAACTTCCAGCAGGCATAACTGTCTGTGCTCCCACTAAAGGTTGGATGAATGAGAAACCACAGAGGGGGACAGGGCTTTCAGGACAGATTACACTTTTGCCTTTCAGCAGGGAATGGTTCCCTTTTTAAGAGTTAAAGTACAGTACTTACATTGACCTGTGGATAAGTCAACTCAGGATTTTTGGGTCATTTTTTTTACTAAAATTTCTGGACTTATACATGAGTATACTCAGTAATAATGAAATAGTACTTTGAGAGATTGAAGGAAGTGGAATATTTCTATTGAACATCTATATCAAGCAGAGTTAAATTAAAAACAAGAGAAAATACTCGGGATGCTCTTGTAAGGCAAAAAGGAAAAAATTTATTTATTGTTTTAGAAAATCTATCTTGAGATAGTCAAGGAGATAGATTAAAAAAAAAGTTTACCTAAACTTCAATACAAGAGCCACTCTCATGTGTGGAAATTGACTAGCATCTATCATAAGTCAGAAGCCTCATGGTTGCTCCCTTACTAGACAAAGGGAGACAAAGGACTAACTTTTGGAAGAAGGGGGAAATGGCCTCTGTAGCCAGGAAAGAAGCAAAAAAGGCTTGAGTACATAGATCAAAGAAAGAAACAGAAGTGAAACAAAAGGACAAGCATGCTCTCTAGAGTCCCCTCTTTCACTAATTACTCCATACAAGCATTGATGCTTTTTTGCTTCAAATAATATCATATCATTACATAAGCCAATGTCAATTGCTGTTATATATGTCTAAACCCCACTACAACACACACACCATTCTATTCTTTAGAACAAGGTGGGAAACCTGTAGCTCTCCAGAAACTGTTGGACTACAATGCCCATCACTCCAAACCACTGGCCAATCTGACCGGAGCTGAGGACAGTATGAATCCAACAACATCTGCAGGGTCACAACTTCTCCACTGTTTTAGTGGGGCATATAGAACAATCCAAAGAGCCAGTATGATGTAGTGATTTGAGTGCTGGACTATGACTCTGGAGACCAAAGTTTGATTCACTGCTCAGTCATGAAACCCATTGGGTGACCTTGGGCAAGTCACATGCTTCCAGCCTCTGGGGAAGACAATGACAAATCTCCTCTGAACAAATCTTGTCAACAAAACCCTATGATAAGAGTTGTCATATGTCAGAAACAACTTGAAGGCACACATCACATATACACATAGAGCAATCCAAACTTTAAGAAAATGAAGACAGAGGAAGAAAAAGACTGTTGCATACTAACAGTACAAGGTACATGTTGGACTGTGGTTTGGAACCAGCATTACTTAAAAAAGTAAAGATGCTTTCTCAGTAACTGTTTACACTATGTACCACTCATAACAATAAACAGAAGTACTGTTGTCTTCTTACATCTTGAATTATTAAGTGGTTTGGTTAATAGTATTTATATAACTTAACTGAAGTGTACAAATCTACACAATAATACCTACCCAATAGTGGGACTAATATTGTGGTCAAAATGATCCTGAACAAATCGACAAACTATACTTGATTTGCCAACTCCAGTATCCTGAAAAATTAGAAACAAAGAATCAATCAGTTATCAACCAGTTATCAGTATCAGAATCATTCAGTATCACTCTAGTTTAAATGTAAAGAAATTCCCTAAGTTTGTTCCTGAGAGCTGATGAGAAGCCATAAAACACAGAAGTGCTGTTTTGCCCTCAGGGAAAAGTGAAACGCTCACCCATGAGAGATTGGGACAGGGCAAAATGAGATATGGTGTGACAGCCACAGGATCCTAAGTCCCTTTTGTTCCCTTAACATGTCCCCAAATATACTCTGAAATAATGGCAGTCCTGGAGCTGAAAGGATTAATTTCCTCCCACCAGGGTCAGGTGAGGGAACAAGGAATGGAAGAAACATAGAAAGTTACCACCACCCCATTCTCAGCAAATTGATAGGACTTCAGATGCAATGAATGGTCTACCTTAAAGTC
The DNA here is from genome assembly GCA_020142125.1 of Phrynosoma platyrhinos. Taxonomy (NCBI): domain Eukaryota; kingdom Metazoa; phylum Chordata; class Lepidosauria; order Squamata; family Phrynosomatidae; genus Phrynosoma; species Phrynosoma platyrhinos. Next base: position 69,511,766 of record CM034706.1, on the reverse strand, counting down.
CTCCCCTGACTACCCTATCCTACAGATTTCAGCATGAAGTAGTAACAGCTAGTGTTCACTGATGACATGCCATTTTACTGCAGTGGTAGTAAATCAATAAAATCCTGTGGCTTAGGCAATAATAACATTTAAAACCATCCCATTCTAATCAGTAATTATGGTAGGATGTTGCTGTATGTTTTATGAAAAAGAAGTCCCTTGTAGCCATATTTGGCTAATGTCATTATACACCTCTTGCCCTGTATGATTAAAAACCTTAACTGCAGATACTTTGAAAAATATCTCCCACATTGATACTGACAATACATCAGAGGGAGGGACTTCACAGGCTTTTGCTCTTTGGCCATATTATCTATGCACCAAATTGCCCAGTGCCTCCATTATTATCTTTATTTGGCATCAGCTGGAAAACGTTTAATTCTCTGAAGAATTTTAAGAATGGTTTTGGCACTTCCATATGTTTGCACTCTTATTTTATTTATTTATTTATTTATTTTCTATCCTGCCTTTCTCCAAATTAATTTTAAATGGTGTCATGTTTTATTCTCTGTTTTATATTCTGCTATACATTTTATATTTTTATATTCTGTATTATTGTTGCATTTTATATTTTTGATAAATTCTACACCAGTTTGAAAAGTCTGGTTTAAAAGTGCAATAAATAAATACATAAATGAATTCATCAATTAAGACTCATGACATCCATGATGGGACTTTTTTAATTAATCAGAGTCATTATTTTTATGATAAGACTTCTTACAGCCATCAAAATTCCAAATCGTGATTTCGTCTGGCAAAAGGCTGAAACATAATGATTTCAATTTGTTTCTTTTTTGTTTCTCTTCTACACTGTGCAAGGATTTCCCCCCATTTTCACAAATACGATTTGAGACTTTGATAATATGATAAGACTGATAAGTCCACTTTTTCTATTATAATTCAGAAAGCAAAGTGGTTTAAAAATGCACTCTCAGATTCTTTGATAATGATAGATATGAAAGGGGAGGGGACTAGTTTCAGAAGGCCCTTTCACAGTGTGCTGAGTTGGAATATGTTCCTAATAAATCGCAGTGATCCTTGGTAAGTCTGCATAGTAATAAAGCCAATAAAGTTCCCCTATGAAGATACGGTAAGTAAGTTTCGGGTTCAGTTTGGATAACACAGATGAACCTAGCAGAAATAAAATAAGAATATTTTCTAAGTCAAGCAGATGGAGGGTTAGTGAAAGACATCTTCTCCTGTAAAATATTTCTCATTTGATTGTTCTTTGTTTTTATTTATTAAACTTCCCACGTGATCCTTAAAACCAAGAATGCTTGTTTGAATTACCACTCTGCATTGATGTCTACCCCTGTACTCGTTCTGTGCCTTTGGCACACTGTCTACTATAGGGGTAGGCAACCTAAGGCCTGGGGGCCAGATGTGGCCCCCTGAGGCCTTTGGACCGGCCCCAGGCTGGTCCTGCTGCCCCCCCCCGCTGCCACCCCCCACCATGATATTGATTATTGTTATTACTACTTGTTCTTGTGGTTTTCTTGGCAAAATCTCCACAGGGGTTTTGCCATGGCTTTTCTGGGGCTGAGAAAGTGTGCATGCATATTTTTTTTTAATTTTTATTAATATTTATTTATTTATTTATTTATTTATTTATTTATTGCTTCGGCCCCCCATTGTCTGAGGGGCAGCAACCCGGACCTCGGCTCAAAAAGGTTGCCTACCCCTGGTCTACTACAAAGATTGATCTGTGGGTCTCAGTGAGTGATTGGGACTGCAATGTGTTGCATTTACTTACTTACTTCTAATGGTATGATTCAATAAAAATTGCTCTTCATTTCCCATAAACTGGGTGGAGAACATGACAATATCTTCACAAATGGAAATGATTCTTGGTAAATCATAATTCAGATGTGTTCATTACAAATCAAAGCATAGATTTAATCATCTCCTCTAATCAAAACTGATTATTTCAGTTCAATGAGGCTTGTCTTGCATCACATCTTGCTATCAATTAAAATATTTAAAAACCAATCCTAAACACATACACATACACACACACATAGTTGTTTGTGTGTATACAGAATCTCCCTACAAGTACACACAGTGTATATTAATATTTTAAAAGTTACTTGATTTGGAAAATAGCAGAAAACATCATTTGTCTATGTTTTCAACATAAACCTGGCTTCAGTACACATTAATATTACACCTGCAATGCAATATCTCATCTTGCCACAAGGGGAAGACATTAGACAAGATTTGCTACAGCAAAAATTCAGACAATGGGAGTGTTATTATACAATTAACTCAAATCTTTTTCCTTTCCACTGAAAAGTAACATTACATCGATATAGCCATAAAAACAGGTATATTGTAGGCTATCATGGGAAAATTTAAAAGGAAAGTTACATATATAAAACAGATAAAAATTCCAATTATACATTCTATGATGTATGATTTTCTAGATACAATATTACATCTATATTTTCAAAAACTTACTACTACAATGCCTGGAGTGTTGTTGGACTTGTAGGCAGATAGTCCACATACCTATTCTTTCTCTGCCATAAACACTGCAATCTTATGTCTTCCAGTTCATTCCCAGGCACCATTCAAAGTGCTGCCCATGACCTATAAAGCCCTATATGGCTTGGGTCAATAAGAAGCCCTGATGGCACAGTAGTTAAATGCCAGTCCTGCAGCCACAACGTTGTAAGTTTGATCCTGGAGAGCTCCAGGGTTGACTCAGCCTTCCATCCTTTTCTAAGTTGGCAAAATGAGTACCCGACTTGTTGGGGGCAATTGGCTTACACATTGTAAACCGCTTAGGGAATGCTAGTTCACTGATAAGTGGTATAGAAATATTCTTGCTACTACTTGCTATTAGGTCCAGACTATCTGAAAGACTGTATCTCCCCACATGAACTTGCCAGATCTACAGGGAAAGCTTTCTCTCTGTCCCACCACCATCCCAGACTCGCTTGGTGAGACATGAGAGAGAGCCTTCTCAATGGTTGCTCCCATCTCTGCAATTCCCTTCCACAGGAGGCTAACCTGACCCCTTCCCTGCTTTCCTTTCGCTAGCAGGCAAAGAGTTTTTTGTTTAAACAGGCTTTTAATCTGTAAAGAGGGGAGCTTATAACTGCAATGTTTTATTTATTGTTTTAAACGCCTGTATTTAAAATGATTTTACACTGTTATGTGGTGGTTTTAAGCAGGTAACCAGCCACTGAAAATAGTTTATGCCTGTCCCAGATTTCCGCTTTAGCTATTTTAAATTATTTGTCATTTATTGTAATGTTTTTGTAGTTTGTTATTTTTAAGTTTGTTTTTAAATTTTGATTGTTTAACTGTATTTTGGGGGGGCTATTGGGGGACGGGATTGTTTGTTTTATCATGTAAGCCGCTTCGGTTGTATTGTGAAGGGATTTTTGTTAGCCACCTTGAGTCCCTATTTCGGGAGAAAGGCAGGATATAAATACAGTGGGCCCTTGGCATCTGTTGGGGTTTGGTGCTGGGATACCCCCCCCCACAATAGATACCAAAATCCATGGATGCTCAAGTCCAATTAAATACAATAGCACAGTAAAATTGTGTCCCTTTCATAAAATGGCAAAATAAATCAAGGTTTGCTTATATATATATATATATATGTGTGTGTGTGTGTGTGTATGCTTTTTTCAAGCCATGAATGGATATCCAATCAGTGGATATGAAGGGTTGACCGTAAATAATAATAATAATAATAATAATAATAATAATAATAATAATAATAATAATGTTTTATAAATTTTGATATTTCCATATGTATGGCTAATGCTGAAATTATTTTTTCCAGAATCAAAGTTGGCTAAATATTAAACTTTTTAAAAAAGGGGGGAAAAACTCCTCTGTGATTGATAGCAGCACCACTTGCAACAAAAATAACAACAGCACAATTTAATTTTTAAAAAAATAATGGGGAATGTAAGGATAGAGCAGGGACAGGCAACCTTTTTGAGACCTGGGCTGGTCTCCCATAGCCCAGGTCTCGGCTGGGCCAAGGGGGGGGGAATGGTGGCGCGTGCATGTGCGTGCACCCCCCGCCGCTGCGCGCGCCCCCCGTGCATGCTGCCGCGGTGGCCATTACCGCGCCCGCCACCATAGCGTGCGTGGCCACAGCCGCCACAGCACATGTCGTGGCCGCCATTTTGGTAGTCCAAATCGCAGTCGCGATGCGTTTGCACATGCGCAAGAGTACTGCGCACGCGCAAACGCGTCACGACCGCCATTTTGATTTCCAAAATGGTGGCCACAATGATCGCGGCCGAAAACGCGCCCCAGCGGCGGCGCGTGGCGGCAGCAACCTTCGGCCTGGGCCGGTAAGTCTGGGGCTTGGGTCCTTAACCAGCCCCCAGGCCATAGGTTGCCGGTCCCTGGGATAGAGGGTCTATGGAGCAACAACTAGTGAGAAAAGGGGATGGCTGTGGGATGTGACAAGTATGGGGGCAGCTAATGTGTGTTTGTGCACAAATATGTACATGTAACACATTGGGGAAGCATGTTAGATCAGATTATCTGTGAAAGGTGAAATAGTCCAAATCACTAGAATGAACTTCTATGGTAAGGGGAAATGCCTAAAAGGAATTCTTTCCCTAAAGACATGATGGAGCCTGTCACTTTACTTCCATTTCAAAATCAGTTTTAATTACTGTCCAGATTAAGGCACTGACCAGCTCTTTAACTTTTCCCACATCTTGCTAGTGCAATTGTATTTCTAAAATCTCATCTTAGTGTTCTGTCATGTAGCTTGGGGTAGCATTTAAATGCAGCTGCCAGTCAATAGAAATTGTATAGGTGTTAGGTAACTAACACCTACAATTACAGGAATATTTTTTAAAAACTCAAGGATCACTTTAAGATTTTTTTTAAGAAAAAAAACCCTCTGCCTTTCCACTCATAACTAATTCAGTTTTGGAGGGCAAATACCGAAGGCCATACACAATTTCCATAGCACTGTATTTGGAGGTTCAGTCCACAAGTGACAGTCATTATCAATTAATTATAGAGATAAATTACAGTGGTACCTCGAGATATGAGTGCCCTAACATATGAGTGTTTTGAGATACAAGCCGCTGAGTGAGCAATATTTTGCTTTGAGATGAGAGAAAGATTTGAGATACGAGGAATTGCACACTACACCGCGTTAGTATGCAGCATCTAACAGTTTCTCCCACCTCAGACTAGACCTCAGTCTGTGTGCTTGTTTCCCTCATTTTCAAAGCATTTTTGATAAGTTGGGTTCACATTTTTTGCTTTTTGTACATTTACAAAACATTATCACATTTATTTTTATAACCATGGGTCCGAAGAAGATGATGTCTATTGAATTAAAGCGTGAAATCATAGAAAAACATGAGCAAGGTGTGCGAGTAATTGACTTGGCAAGGATGCATGGGCGTAGCACATCAATGATATGTACTGTGCTTAAACAGAAAGAGATGATAAAGGGTATAATGCCAGCTAAGGGCGTTACAATAATTTCTAAGC
>CM034706.1:69465578-69482087 GCA_020142125.1 Phrynosoma platyrhinos | reverse complement strand
GATATAAATTATTATTATTATTATTATTATTATTATTATTATTAGATATTGCTGAGATGCAACTCCCAGCTTTCCTCCCATGCTGGCTAAAGCTACTGAGAGTTACAGTTCAACAACATCTGGAAGGCTGCACTTTACCCATCCTGGACTTATAGAACCAAGTTGGGTGATAGTTGAAGAATGTGGATCAACACAGAGGATAGTGAGAGCTGTTCCCAATTACTGAAAATAATTTTGTTGTATAGATGAGGAAGGTGTTTAAAATCATGTGATCTGGGTATCAAATATGTTAGGTACAGCTTAATGCCTTCCTCCAGCAGTCGCCTTGGCTGAATCTCAAGTGCTTGAGTACAACTTCTTACCAAGGCAAAGTTTTATATTACTTGGAAGAGTGGGAGAGAGGGAAGGCTTTGTAGGTAAGAGTGTGGACTTTGTATCTCCTTGCTAAATTCATAAGAAATTCACAAGAAATTACAGATTTGCCCCTTCAAGGTTGTGAAGGCTGGGATTCACAGCTTGTCCCTGGGTAGTTCTAAATTAATTTTAACAATTAGCATGGAATAGTTGATTTGTGAATTTCAGTCTTAAGCCTATAAAAGTAATTATGCTTACTAATAATTTGTGGGCCAAAAGCAAAAGAGTTGGGAAATGAGGCATAAACATTGTTTTGAGCAAGAGAAAAATACAGTGATTATATGTAATATGCTAAAAATATTACATTGTCACAAAATTCTGGGCCAAACAAGATAAGAAAAATGTAAGGACAATCTTTCTTTATGCATAGACAGTGATACAAAGAAGAAAATGTTCAGACAAGAATTTGAGTTATAAACAGTCTCTGACCCATTCTGTTCCAGGAACCACCAAAACTGCTTGCCTGCATTCAAAGAGCTGTGGTTACAAAAACATTTCTGAGGAATGGCATATTTCAGTGTTTTTAAAGCAGAAGGAAAACAACTTTTATCATTCTTGCCTCTCACCCCCAACCTTTTGTAGCAACTTCGCTCTCCAGTGACAAGACAGTTTGAATTGTCCTTCTATCAACAAACTACAAAATATTTATATGTAAATAAAAAAAATCTTAACAAGGATAAATAACATAGCTCAGTGATAGAGCAGATGCCTTCCATGCAGAACAACAAAGTCTTATTATCTAAACCCAGAAGGATTTGTGGTAGCATGGGTTGGAGAAAGAATTTTGTGAAAGGCATGTGAGAAACACAGGCAGTTTGGGTACGAAATGCTAGGTAAGTAAAGCAGTGGTATGGCTTGTAAATCTTATGTGTACCAGCCAATACGTAATTTGCATACCTGCCAATATATCATAGATGAAAACAGGGACACTTGTGGCCAAAATGACAAACATTAAAAATGAGAAAGAACACAGAAGCTAAGAGAGGCTGCAACAATTTGTTTTTGCCTGATCTTACCGGAAAGAGTAAGATTCTGCCTTGTTCTTTGCTTTCTCCTTTGTTGAATTCAATGCAAACTACTTTTGCACTTTGGACTCGGTTTACAGCAATGTAACTAAGCTGAGAACAAAGGGGGGAAGTGGAAGAAGGAGAGAGAAACTGGGATATTTTAAAAGCAGCTGTAAATGTAGGATGATAGCGGATTAATCAGGATTGTCCCTGCCAAACTGGGACAGTTAGAAAGTATGCATTCACACAAATGTATAGAGGTACTAAACATAGTATTTTAGTTATAATTGTCTTCCAGCTTCTTACTCCAGAAAATTTGTTAAGGAAAATATATGACACAGATGTAATTAGATTTGTTGTCACTGGAGAAGCTGTGTAACATATGATACTGAGAATTCTTCTCCTCTCTATAAGCTTTGCTGAATATTTATATCTCATGGATAGATACCAGGCAAAGAAAATCAAGCCAAGCCAAGCCAGTCTGTGAAACAGATCTGACATTCTTAGGCTTAATCAATAGGACCTTTAGTTTGAGTTATAACCATGTTTTAGATTCTTTCCCCATTTCGGTCCCACCGTCTGCAATATGTGAAATAAGAATACCAGCACAGCTTGTTTAAGGATGACAACTACATGATGTATGGGAAATGATCTGAATATTATTGTCAAGTATTTTATTGTTATTTGCTGTTATTATTAGACATATTGATTAAAACAATAGCCATGTCAAAATCCCTTTCTATGTGAAAAGCTAATACATCAGAAAAAGAAGAAGAATTTATATCCCACCCTTCTGCAAAAGCAACTGGCTATAATATTAGAAAATACTGTGGCTATAATATTGGAAAACTAACTACTTGAAGTGGCTTTTAATTAAAATCTATTACTGCATGTCATATAAAATATAAAATTTAAATCTTTACCATAAGGATTGGGTATAGATTATGTTTAATTGATCTTTGAGTTCCATTGCTTTTGTAGTGTGATTTGTTTGTGATGTTACTGTCATTAACCACTTTGATTTCTTTTGAACGAATAGGGTAAATAAAATAACATTTGGCAATTTTTTATACCTCGATTTTGGAGATGGGGAGAGAGATAAAATGGTATGTATATGTTCTTGAACATGCAGTAAGTTTAATATGGTACAGTGGACTTCCTGTATTGGCAAGATAGCCATCTGCAGATGCAAATGTCCCCAGATCAGCCTGTCCTATTATTATAAATGACGGTGCATGCACATGGCCATGCACACATCATTATGGACACATCACCACCCATTGACTGTAATGGGATTTGAGCATGCACATTTTTTCTCATCTTCAGGAAGACCTGCAACTTAACCCTGCAGATGGGAAGGGCGTGCTGTATATACTCCTGTCAGAATACCTTACAGCTTTTCTTTATAAGGGTCCCTATTGAAATATCTTTTGTTGCTGCAGACTTAATTCAAGATACTTAACCTTAAAGTGCATCAAATACTGTACTGTACTGTACTGTACTTACTATACACCTTAACTTGGGATGGCTGAGGTTGCCTTTTGCTGCTCTGTAATAGGCAGCAGCTGCAGCAATAGTAAAAAGTCTTAGGTTGCCCTGAACAATTGATATGAGGGGGTATCGTAAAGTAATAATTATCACCAAGAAGTTATGGTATATTGATGAAATGTTGTCAGTGTCATCATTGGTCCCTAAGTGCCTGATGTTGAGAAAATCAGCTCACTGTGTCCTTTATTTTTGTTACAGGTTGTGCGAGAAATGACTAAAGTGTAAGATGGAGAATGAGGGGGTATTGTAAAGTAATAATTATCTCCCGGAAGTTATTATGGTATACTGATGACATTTTGTCAGTGTCATCATCACCAAATGACTTTTTGTCTTCCCAAAAATGAAAAATCTGTTGCAGGGTCGCCGATTTGACAACACAGATGACATCATTCATGAAGTGGAAGAGTGGTGTAAAGCGCAATCTGCAGACTTCTACAATAACAGTATTCAGAAGGTCAAGAAACATTGGGGAAAATGTATAAATCTGGATGGTGACTATGCAGAGATAGGTTAACTACAAATCAAAACAAACTATGTCAAAATATTTAAAGATGATAATTACCGTAAAAGTTTACAATACCCAGATTGCCCAGATACTGCAGATTGCGCCTTAAACCAATGTATGTAGTTTTTAGAAATGATTTGGAGAATATATGAGCACCTTGCTTAAAGATTTTATTCATCGTGCTAAAATAAAACATTCCATAATCACTTTTCTTCCTTTTTTCCCCCAATTTTTCCATTTTTTTCAGAACAAAACAAAACAAAAAAAGGCTTCAAGTGGAAAAAAAGAGAAAAAATTTTTTTTCCTGATTTTTTCCCATTTCCCCCCCTTGGTCTTCCCATCCCTATGGCGCAGGTCTAGCCAGCCAGCCAGCCTGCCTGCCTGCGCCTTGTGGCCACTATACTTCTGTTCAGCTGCTCAGCTTGCCTCCTCCCTGTAGTGGAGCAACCACATAACAAGCGCCAAGGCAAAAGCTGTCAGGCTGGGCTGGCACTTGGCTTGTCCACATGGCTACTCTGCTGTGGAGAGGAGGTGGGCTGAGCAAGTGAGTGACCACAGAGCCAGCCAGCCTTTGCGCTTCCCTCCTTTCCAGCTGGAAGCAGTCCAATCTCCTATCAGAATGCTTCAATCCCCAAGAGAGAGAGAGGGAGGGAAATAAAAAGTGGGTGGGGTACCATGGCAGTGGTGTCATCAGTCAGAGGAGGGAGGGAAAAGGCTATGCTCCCCACCCATGCACCTTCCCTCTACTGTGCCAGGGGCCTCCACATGCATTCTAGCTACAGGAGAAAGAGGCATGGTGGAAGGGTGGAGAAATAGGCAGAGAGGGCAAGTGATCAAGCCCCCCCTCCAGGAGAGTGGCAGCACCTGGCAGAGAAGAGAGGAAAGGGGGCACTACTTCCCACCGCTCTCCTGGATTGCCTTCCTGGGCTCCTTCCCTCTGCTGCACCTAGCATCTATCTATGTGCTTCAGCTGCAGAAGAAAGAGGCAGGGAGGTATGGGGGATGGAGAAAAAAGAGAGAAGGTGAATGAGCCCCCTGGGGAGCTTGGTGGCAGCAGTGGTAGCCAGCAGAAGATGAAGGGCAAGGGCTCCAATCCCCACCACTTGAATGGGCCACCCTCTTGAATTTCTTCCCTCCACTGTCACCAGTGCTTCCACATACACCCTGGACATGGGAGAGAGAAACAGGGAGGAAAAGCAGGCTGAGAAAGAGGCATGGAGACAAGTGAGCCCTCCAGCCCCCTTTGTGAGGACATCGCTGTGGCCCCAGGGGTCTGCAGAACACAGGTTAAGAACCACTGCCTTGCACTAGTAATTTGTTTAGTTCCTTATTCAAATATGATTTAACTGAATGCCATAAGAAACCATTAAAGCCTATTTGTAAGGATAATAAATTATATGGCTGCAGCACTTACACAACAAAGGTGTCGTTTCTTCCATAGGAGGCAAATGGGAAATAAAGCAACATGCTTTTCTGTCCATTTACTTTACATTGTAAAGTATGAAGAGGGCATTAAATTAATTCCACAGACTTATTACTGTGTAAATGGGATTGAATTATGCACTACACCAAGAAGAGATAACAAGTTTCTTTATAGACAGACAGTTTCTGCACTGCCAAATAGGCATGAGGGCAATGTGCGCTGCCAGCCAACCATCTGAACTTCAATTTCAGATGGCTTAGAGATGCGCTGTGTAAGTATTTAATCAGTGGACTCTGCAGAAACAAATAGATACCAAACATTTTCATAACCACATTCTGTGAGTAATTCTTCAAACAGCTTAAATGGACTTAAATGAACTGAAGCATCTTTCTTGATCAAGTAAAGAACACTCTGCAATTACATTTCACTATAAGGGTTTTGCCTAACTAACTATACCCAGTTAGAGTGCACATAAAGGAAGAAGACTAATTTCTGAGCTTATTTTAAAGTTATCATAACCTGGTAAAGTTTGGGAACATGCCTTTTGGTCACACAAAGATATTAATGATAGATTTTCTATTTAAAAATTATTTACTTTATATTTCACCTTTCATTATAATAGCTCAGGACAATCTTAACATGAGCTATTGTAAGAGAAATTGGGATATAAATTAAACATTTTTTTAAAAAAATAGATCAAGGCATTCTTAACAGGAGGCCATTGTGGTGTATTGGTTTGGAAGTTGGACTGGGATTCTGGAGACCAGGGTTCAAATCCTCACTTGGCCATGGAAACCAACCTCGGCCAAGTCACACCCCCTTCAGCCTCAGAGAAAAGTGGTGGCAATCCCTCTTGCTGAAAAAAACTCACCAAAACCCCATGATAGAGTTGCCTTAGGGTCACCGTTAGTTGGAAACAACTTAAAGGCACACAGCAACAAAGTCCTAACATAAAAACATTTTAAATCATTAATTACAAGTGAGACATCTAAAATTACAAAGTATGCATGGTTGAAATTGTCATTGTTAACTACTGTGAAGTGAACTTCTATTTATGGTGACCCTATGAATGAGAGACCTCCAGGTCACCATATCAGCAGCAGCCCTGCTCAGGTCTTGCAGCCTCTGTACCATAGCCTCCTTGACTGAATCTATCCATCTGTAATGCAGTTTACAAGTATCTAAAATATTAATTATAAATATTTGTTAAAATTCATTAAAAGCTACACAAACAATAGCAAAGACAAACCAAACACTTGCTTATTCTCTTAAAGCTTGTCTGGATGTGTGTATTTTTAACTGGCACCTTAAATGCAAAAGTGTAAGGGACAATCAGACAGAAGAGAAATCCATAACTGGAGTGTCACAACCCAGAAAGCCGTGTATTAACTCACTGGGACATACCACTGTAGTAATGCCAGCAACAGAGCTTCCTCAGCTGAGATTAAATCCTGGATGGCTCAATTCTGGATCAGACAGTCCTTTAAGTACCGAGATTCTGAGCCATTTAGGGCTTTGCATATTAGAATTAACATCTTGAATCAGGGTTCCCAGACACCAGACCATGACTAAGTCTTGGGGCCTGCCTTTCTCAGAGACGAGGGGATGAATCCCAGTGCACAAGTGGTGCTTTGGAAAGAAAATTAATTGTTTTTAAACTAGCAGCTGACATTGCTTGCTTCCATCTGGTTGTATTGTTTTAAAAGGGTTACCTTTCTGTTACCTTTTCTCTCTTCTCCCTTTAATTAAAGTGTCTTATCAATAACTACCTGCCACCAAAAGGATTCAGAAGAAGGAAACACACACACATGCTGGAGGGGAAAGTAAAAAGATATTCTGATCCCAAAGGTGTGTTAATATGGTTTGCTTTAAAACTGAGTGCTAACTTGTGTACATACTGCCCTTTCATATAAATGCATAATAAGCAATAAGCTTATTGTCTAGTTTTCTTCCCATTTCTCAGTGGCACATCTTTTTTTTCCAATTTCACACTTTGTTTCCAATTGCACACTTAATACTCCCCCCACCCCAATTGTCCATGGAAAGACAGAGAGAACGTAATCTGAATGGAAAAACGTGAGAAAGTATATGTGTCTTTATTGTTTTCCATGTTGCAAGGGGAGAAACCCTTCAACTTGAAGGCAAAGAAATGGGTGCAAAATAAGTGGCTACCTATGAAACTAAAAGGAGTTGAAGCTGTTGGGCTCTTTTCACTTGTACAATGGATTTATTTTCAGGAAAGTATAACACAACAAAACATTAGAATGATCTGTTGTTATGAGAATAACTAAACAGTTTGTTCTTTAATACCATTTTAAAAAATTGAACTTATTTGTAATTTTCTCTTAAAATACCAATATTGTGCTTTTAGTTTTTAGCTTTATGACAAACTTGCAGACTTCTACTATGACCTCAACATGATTTTGTTACAACATTTCAAAGAGTTCTGGGTTCCAGCTTTTTATGGGACATCAGGACAGAGCTATCTTTTCAGATCTTTGTTATCTCTCCTTAAAAGACAGCTGATCGCATAAAGCTTTCCTGGGGCTTCCTAGCATATGGGGAATCACTAGAGAATACCAAAAGAACAAAGTGCATTCCCAAATGTTCAGCTGTATGAACGGAGATGTACCTTAGCAACCATAAAATCAATGTTTACTGACTGCACAAGTTTGATATCAGAAACTTACCATAAAGAGGATAGTATTATTTTCTTTCTTGCTGAAATACAAAAAAACACAGATATTTATGAAACTTATCTACCCAAAAAGTAAAAACTTTCCAGAACAATCTGCTGTTACATGCATGCATGTAGAGTGACACATGAAAAAGAACTCCAGGTTGATTAATCATGATCTACAATCAATTAACCAATAAAATATGTGTAAATTTGCACACACATTTGTACTTTGATTTTGTAAAATAGAATGCAAAAATAAATAAAAGTGGTATGCAATATAAATAATATAGAAGCTTGTGTAAAACAAGTTTGACCAGGAGTGGGAATTATATTAGCCCTCTAGATATTTGTGGATTAAAACGCCCAGCATTCTTCACCATTGGCTAGAAATGTGGGCTATTGGAGATTTAAAAATTTATATCTCTACACTTTCCAGACTGTTTCACTCAAACAACACAACTTTGTTGAAAAGGAAACTACAAGAAATCACTTGGCCCAGCTGTTTAAAAAGATCAGTGAATTTCTCTCCATTGGGAGTTGTTCAGTTTCCAGAAGAATACATTTGTCTATAAAATGCATTATGATATGGGTAGTAAAGAACCAAGACTGGCCTCAGTTATGCTATTGAGTCTGAGTGTGGACCTCATCCTTCCTCCTCCACCTCACATCCTGACCTGTAAGCTGCTTTTGTGAATTACTTCTAGGATCCTGCTAAGCATAGTTAGCTAATGCTTATGTACATTTTAATTTTTCAAAGCAACTGCCTATTTCTGAACCTTTCTCTGTTTGGTTCCTTAATTAATATACACAATTGGAAACGGGAACTGATTTGCTCCTCTATGTCTAGTCTGGAAATTACCATTAACTTTGCACTGTAATGCTAAACAGAATCTTGCTGTCAGCTGGCCTACTTTATAGGAAGCAGAAGAAAATAAGCCTACCCATCTCCTATGAGAGTGAAGCTAAGAGATAATTTAATAAATTAGTGGTGGTGAGACTACTTATGAGGAAAACAAATAAACCTTCACTGATCACCACAGGATAGATTGGCAGTTCAAACATAGCTGTTAGTCAGAAGTTGTATTTTAAACCTTTTTTTTAAAACAAAATCCATTGTTAGTTAATCTGGGGTACCTTTTTAACATCAAACAAAAGGTTTTAAATTCATCATTCTGATTTATCAACAAAACTGTGCAAGATTTATGATGATAAAACATGGGTTACTCCTTCCTGGAGCTACTTTAGTGAACGTATTTCAACTGTCCATCAACATCAGAAGCCGAGAAAGGATGACATTTTGAAATAATAGTAAAGAACGAACTGAACAGAAGAGCAGTAAAAGCAGAGGAAAGGAATCTAATTGGTCTACGGCTGTTGATCCAAGTGCATGCAAGCCTACATACCTTGCAGATATACTCTAAGGATATACTCTCCTACCTGCAACTACCACAACGTACATGCTATGATAAATCACCGGATTGGCTTGCCACAGGGCGGTATATAAATAAATATTATTATTATTATTATTATTATTTATTTATTTATTTATTTATTTATTTATTTATTTACAATGGCTCCCAAGGAACATTGAGTGAAAAGTAAATGGGGATAAGCAGATCCAGGATCCAGCAAGGGGAAATTTGGCTAGATCCTTTTTTCCAGCAATTTCTTCTCTGAACTCAAAGATGAGCTCCCTGTAACAGTGGGATTATGACATATCCCTGCATAGAGATAAGTAAGAGATATAAAGCAGCCAATCCTTTGCCCACCTACTTTACTTCTTGGTACTCTATTTAACCGCCAAGCAAATAGAAGAGAGAAGGAGGGGGTGGACCATTTCTCATGTTACTTTAGAAATTTTGTCATCTTGCACTAATTTAACAACAATTTCCTTTTCTACAGCCAGACATTTTTTCTCTCCTCTCCTGAAAGTCATAGTGTAACTCAGATGGCTGATGTAATACAATGTTCATGGGTTTTTTTAATGTATTTTAAAACACTCCTTATTTGTGGACAGGAAGTTAGCAACTGAACTGTGATAATGGTTATGGGCTTAAGCATGCTTAGTTTTGTCGGACTGTAGCCAACATAGTTTCAAATTCAGACATTCCAGCAATTTTTAAAAATGATATGGTACAAAAACACATTGTAAATATAATTATATAGAAGCTTGATTGAAAGCTATAATGCAAAATTTCTTTCTTTTTTTTTTACATTATTCGGATTGAATAGTTTCAACCATTCTTTCTTTCCTATGTGAAATGTGAGGAAGAAATTCTCAAGCAATCATTATTATTTGTGAAAAGGTTTATTAAACATATGAATGAAAAATACTAATAAAAGCCAACCTTGACATGGAATATGTAACTTGAAAGCTTTTTCTTTTTTGGCTTATTTTAATCAGTAATGTGAGATAGAAAAATTCTTACTACTTAATCTTGCTATGAAAAAAAACAAACAGTTTTTCAAACAACATTATTTAGGAACATAATGAATTATAATAATAGCCAATACTGGGCAACTAGGATGATTGCAATAGTACTCATGTCTAACATCAAAGCTATAATTAATTTTTCAGGTTGGCAATGGGATTTAGAGAGCTATAAATAAACTTTCCCAGCCTAGTTTTCAATTGCTTCTCTATTGTTTTTCCTGGTTGAGACACATAACTCCTTTCTTTTCAATCAAACTCAGGGTGGGTCTGATGAAATCTAGGGCCACAAAAATGAATGCAGTTCATGTGTAACTGACCGATCTGAGATAATAGGAAAAAAAATGTGCTATTTAGTTGTCATATACTGAAAATATTTACAAGTATCCCAAGAAAAATATAGTTGCCAAGTAATGTTTTGAATTTGTTTGAATATTTTAATCACTCTGAAAGTGCAATGTTGTATGTCTACTGTAAAGTAAACCCTGCTACAGTCAACTTCAGCAGGACCTCTCATATGGATGGATATGATGGTAACACTTAATTTTCCACCCACCCCTATCCCTATATTTTAATTCAGTTACTTCTAACTAGTGGAAAACATGTGTTAAATTAGATTTTTATCCTTTAGAAAAGCCAAATATGTTCCAAACAAAATCTTCTAGAAAACCTACATTACTGATCTTGAGGTAGTGGAATGCACAGAGAGTAGACATATACTACTTATAATTTCTGATTTGCTGTGAGATGGAGGGAAAAAGACAACAGTGAAATACTGTTGAGTTGGTGTCTGTTTTTAAGTTACTCTGGAAATGATAATCTGAGAAGAAACAGCATAGCATTAATAGTGAGGTGGGATGTAGTAAAAGCAGTAAAGGAATATAATGCAAAGTCTGCCTGAATAATATGAATAAGACTTCATGGAAAACCTTTCAATATAACCATGCATGACCCAGGTTTAATCCAACTACAGAGACAGAAGAGGAGGAAATCAAAAGATTCTGTGTTAGCATCCAGGAGGAAATTGATCATACACCAAATAATACATGCTGATAATCACTGGCCAGTGGAATGCAAAGGAAGGAAACATAGCAGAACAAAGCATCATCAGAGAATCTGGCCTTCCATCAAGAAACTAAACAAAAAAGTAAAAAGGAACAGAAATAGCACTGGAATTCTGAATGCAACTGTTAAATGTCTTCTGTGTAGAGACAAAGAGGTTTATGCAAAGAAAATTAAGATAACAAAAAAGGTTCTTTCCTACAAGATTGAAAAAATCAAAAGGAAATTAAACTGAGTATATGGATGCTGTATTATTAATAGAGAACACATTATATGATAAAGACAAATAAACAAATAGAAGCAGTATACTGAAGTGTACATTAAGGAGAAGACAGGCTAACAGATTTCTTAAAAGAAGTACTCATAATTTTAGAAAGTGAAGTGGAAGCTGCCCTTAAGGCACTTGGAAGAAACCAGTTACCAGAAAACAGATGGAATATCAATGGAGCCATATCAAAGTAGAGACTGAATCATCCAAATTCTAATTTTTTAAAAAATCTGTCAACAGATATAGAAAACAGAACAATGGCACACTTGTTGCATGTACATGGCCAAAATAATCCAGGTTGACACCACTTTAACTGCCATGGCTCAATGCTATGGATTCCTGTGATTTGTAGTTTGTTGTAGTACCAAAGCTCTCTGGCAGAGAAGGATAAATGTCTCACAAAACTACAAACCCCAGCATTCCATAGCACTGAGCTATGGCTGTTAAAGTGGTGTCAAACTGCATTATGTAGACTTATGTATAGTTGTGAAAACTAGAAAGATGACAGGAAGAAAATGAATTAATCTGAAATGTTGTGCTGGAAGAGAGTTCTACAGACATCATGGACCATCAAAAAGACAGTTAAATGGGTCTGTGAGCATATCAAGCCTGAACTCTCATCAGAAGCCACAGTGGTTAAACTGTGGTTACTGTACTTTGGACACATCATGAGATGAGTCCCTGGAAAATATGCTGCTGCTTAGTAAAGTGGAAAGTAGAAAAAAATGGAGGCCCACATTATAACTGGATTGATTAAATCAAGGAAGCAATTACTTGAGCTTGCCACACTTGAGCAGGGATCTTGCAGGGATGACCAGGGATGATGATGATGATGATGATTATTATTATTATTATTATTAATATTTCCCACCTCTCCCTATGGTCAAGGCGAGATTACACAGTAAAATGAATACAATGTACAAAATATAAACAATACAGTAATAAAAATCAGAACAATAATAATAGATTAAGAGAATAGAATATAATAGAATAAAATAAATGAAAATAAAATAAAATAAAATAGCCGATCATTGTCAGAATCTAAAAATCTAGAAGATCAGATGGATAGGCCTGCCAGAAGAGCTCCATCTTGAGTGCCTTCTTAAAGGTATCTAGCATAGTGATAAGACAGATGTCTTCTGGCAGGCTGTTCCACAACTTGGGAGCTGCGACCATAAACGATTTTTGGGAAGTCGTGGTAAGTCTAGTTTTATGCTGTTCTAATAACTTATTTCCAGATGTTCTGAGAGTGCGGGGCGGATTATGTGGGGAGAGGCATTCCTTCAAGTAACTCAGGTCCAAGCCATGTATCTTGATAGTCTCTCATTCACAGGATCACCATAAGTCAAAGCCAATTTGCCAGCAAATAATAACAATGATAAAATAGTGCTCAGACTATATATGACCTATTGGAAGGTAAGAGATGAAGCAACTGAGACTAATGGCAACTCTAACATTGCTACACGAGTGTAGTTGCCTATGTTGATATTCTATCCTATGTTGCTCCAGTAACATCTGCATAAGGGAGCTAATAGGGAAGAACATGTTGAAAGAGCACAGTGGCAGAAAATTAACCATGTCTTTGGCCAGTTCCATTGGTTTTCTCATGTCTTAATGTCATTGAAACAGGCTAATGTCACTGAAATGGGGAACAGCAAGCATATTGTTTCTGTAATTTAACAATTTAGCCCTAATCAATTTTCTGTGTCAATAATTCATAGACCAACAAAAGAGGCTGAAATCAAATTAACAGATGTACCTTTTCATAGTCAGTGATAGGGCTACATTCACTCCCTCAATAATACAGCAAGCATGTAGATTGCAGACATAAACAATCATAAAACCTCAGCATACATGGTGGGGTGGGTAACTGGCTTTCTCTGTTTAAATGGCATCTTCACAGATTAGGTGACTGAATTATGTTTGATGCAATCCTTGGAACACAACTAATAATCACACCTTTGGGGGGGAAACATCTTGTCAAGTTTAACCAGTTGGGAGGGAAATCTTTTTTGCCAAAAACATTCCTTAACACACCTCATTCCTTGACAACCATGCACATCATATCACATTAAGCATACTAAACATATTATTAATGCATGCTTGATGACTAGTCAAACATAAAATCGCCCACTTACATCCAGCATTCCTTCTGCCAATTATTGTCTTTAAACACAGATGTACTGAGTATCACAAAGTGTCCAGACACAAAAATATTACTGTGCATTACTATTTTATATGGGCACAGCCCCTTCAATGTAATATTGTCTCTGGCTATAAAGGTCATCTGTTGCAAGATGCTCTCTATCCCATATTTCACTGCAGCTCATACCTGCGTGAGACAGACAGCATGGTATAGTGGTTTGAGACAATACAGAATACAGTACTGCTGTCTGGAAGGGGAAACATCCATGCCAATATTTATTTAATATATAAACCAGCAGAAATTGTAACAAATTTATCTGTAAATGTCTCATCTCCTATGTTCTGTCATACATCTCTTAATCCAAAAGCAGTCAGCGAAAAACCACCCGTTCGCTCAGCAGTTTTCATTATTAAAACTGTTAACAGAATATAATTATTGGCTCACCTACAGTGCAATCCTATGCATATTTGTTAGAAGTACCGTAAGATCTTTAGATCCATAAATGATTCTTAGTTACAGGTAAATCTACATCACCCTCCTTTGGTGTGTTAACAACTGATATTTGAACTACGGATTTCTCACCTGACAGATCACACTCCTAGCAATTGTGATACACCTTCTATTCTTCTGTCAAAACATTAGATTCTCCTTAAGTGTCAATATAATTATATAGAGACCAGTTTCATGGACTGAGGAAGGGAACAACAAATTAGATATATAATACCTGTTCAAAGAGCATATAAAACTAATACTTGTTAAAAAAAAATACATACCTCAAAATGAATAATTTAAAAATAATCTGGATAGAACTGCCAGAAGAACATGCTCTTTTAAGAGGTATTATGTGTCTAATTTGTCATTGTTCCCTGCCTCCATAGATATTACTGGTCCAAAACACACTGCAGAAATAACCCAGTTTGAGACTTTAACTGCCCTGGCTCAATGCTAGGGAATTCTGGGAACTACAGTTTTGTGAGACATTTAGCTTTCTCTGTCAGCGCTCTGGTAAACTACAATTCCCAGGATTCCCTAGCACTTAGTGAAGGCAGTAAAAGCAGTTTCAAACTGGATTATTTCTGCAGTGTGTTTTGGACCACTGTTATAATTAATAATGATACTGATGATGTGGAGGTTTGGGGCTCCTGAGTGCTTACTTCTTTTTAGAAATTCCCCACATTTCATTGTTAAGTAAATCTAAGGCTTTATTTATTGAAAGTAAAGTGTACTTATTTTGAAGCTTGCAACAAAAATTCCAGTTTCAAATAGGTGGCTTGAGTATTTTTGTATTAAAAAAAAAACTCTTTTAATTTAATATATACAAGAGGCCATAAACTGATGGTATTTGTCCATAAATAATTGTGGACAAATTCTGGGCATTATCTGTTTGATTGTGACACCAACTCTGGAATTATTTCTACAGGAAGAGAGTTCTTTATAGAATGACATCACAAAGATCTGATCTACTTATGGCTATATGTCAAGACCTCAGAGCTCCATTTGGCTTCCTATAAACCAGTGTTTCAGACACAATTCAAATAGTAAGTTCAGTTTTGCAGATTCCACAGTTTGTTGTAGGCTGGCTTATTTTAAAGATGAGCAGGTCTGTAGGAATGTAGTGAAAGGCGTGGAAAAGGTGCTGCTGTAGTAACCTTCAATAGGTTTGAAGCAAAATAACAAAGATGAAGCCAGAGAGAGACAAGAAGACAATGTCAAGCAAGGTGTGGAGGGTCAGATAGTAAGCAGGTGCCTAATTCAAGTAATAATTAGGATAGAGTAATTAAAAAGCCAGAGCTAGCATAGTGGGTTTGAGTGTTGGACTCTGGAGGCCAGGGTTCAAATCCTTGCTCTGCCATGAAAACCCACTGGGTGACCTTGTGTCACACTATCTCAGACTCAAAGGAAGGCCATGACAGACCCCCAGCGGAACAAATCTTGCCAAGAAAACCCCTTAAGGTTGCTACAAATCAGAAATAGCTTGAAGGCACACAACAACAAAATTAAAAAGCCAGGGTCGGTTTAGTTTGAGCACTGGACTTTGCAGGCCAGGATTTGAATCCCCACCCTGCCATGAAGACTCATGAAAACCTTGGTTGAGTCATACTTTCTCAGCCTCAGAGGAAGGCCTTGACAACCCTCCTCTGAACAAATCTTGACAAGAAAACCTTGTGATAGCTTTGCCCCTTAAGGTCACCATAAGTTGGTAAAGGCTTGAAAGCACACAACAACAAAACTAAAAAGCCAAAAAAACCCACAACCCCTCCACAAACTAACAGTATCAAAATCTGAGCCAGGTTCAAGGCAAGAAAAAGCATCATAGCAAAGTGTGTGGCTTTGAAAAAGGCCCAGCAACAACCAAAAGTGGTAGAGGGGAGACTGGCAAATAACAAGGCGGGTAGGAATCTGAACTTGGGAAACCTGAAGTGGAAGGTTGTCCAGGGTTTAGCAAAACTGTCCCGACTTCAGGGTGACCAGACGTCCTCCTTTTTTCTTTTCCAGAGCATTTCAGCCTTCTGTCCAGGAGGAATTCCTCCATTTTGAGCATGACTAAAGAGCATATAGTTGTCCCCTCCTGTTCGCGGACTTCAAGTCCACAGTCTCGGTCCTTCATGACCAGCAAGCGGGGAGGAATAAAAATGGCACATGTGCCCTTTCCGCATGTAGCTATTCAAGCCAATGGGGCTTGAATATTTGCGGTCTTCCATTTTCGTGGGGTAGGTGGTTCCGGAACGAATCCTCCACGAAAAATGGAGAGGCGACTGTATATTCATAGGAGTGTTTTTAGCTTTTCTTTGGTCATCTCCTCCACTTTCCTTGAAAGTCCTGAATTTTGTGGTGAGGTAAGGACATCTGGTCACTCTGTCTCGACTTACACTGCTAAGGAGGAGAAAAAAGGGGCACGACACCTGTTGTTGCTGGCTGCCTTCAAGTAGTTTCTGACTCACAGAGACCATAAGGCAGGGGTAGGCAACCTAAGGCCCGGGGGACGGATGCGGCTCACCGAGGCCTTTGGACCAGCCCCAGGCAG
>CM034706.1:69452946-69463716 GCA_020142125.1 Phrynosoma platyrhinos | reverse complement strand
CCCCCCCCCCCAATAATAGAGGGTGAGATTGAGCTTCAATATAAAATGAGGTGAGGCTTTCCCTCTGCCAGCATTTTCACATTGTATTTTGTTGGTAATTTGCAACCCCCCTTTCCACAGTAGCGTGTTTTTAAGAGGGAAAGAAATGTGGGGTGCTGGTGGGATTTCTCTGCCACCCCAATAATAAAGGGTGGGATTGAGCTTCAATGCAGGGTGAGGCTTTGCGAGAGTTTTCACATTCTGTTTTGTTTGTAATTTGTAACCCTCTTTCCCTTCTCCTTCCTAGATCTGTCGCTGCTCCAAGAGGACCTGCAAGAGGAAATTGAGGGATGTGAGTAGCCCCTGAGCCCCCATCTTCTTTCCCCTTCAGCCCTGCTTATCCTGTCCCAAAGTATGGCTTTTGAGCAGGGTGGGCTGATATGGGTCACTCCTATCTGGATACTGGGGCGGGGGATCCTGAGGTTTGGATGGAAAGGAGAGAGGAAACCCTACTGTGGACTTTGGTGGTGGGTTTGGGCCTTTCATAAGGAGGAGGAAGAGGAACAGAAGAGAGGAGCTTAGTGTTTGGTTTTGCTCCCCTGCATTAACTGGTTTGAAATTGAGGAGGCGGCCCAGGTTGCATTGTGGGAGGAAACAGCCAAACTTAGCTGCCCTGCCTACATATAGGCGTCTGGGTGTGTGTGTTTGGCTTGCAAAGTTATCTGCATGTTGTGTGTGTTTTTCTTTTTTTTCTTTACTGTCCCGGAAGCTGCTGCTGAGTGGAAATGGGAAAGGCCATGAGTTGGAAGGGTTGGTTGCACTAATAGTATGGCTGTTGCTAGTTTAATGAATGAGATTTAGGTCAAGTTGAATGTGAAGCTTAACAATAGTGCTCTGATATTGAGAGACAGACAGTATTAACAGGTTGAGTCTCTCTTAAATGCTTGGAACCAGAAGTCTTTGGGATTTGGGTTTTTGGTGTTGTTTTTTGTTTTGTTTTGTTTTGTTTTTGAATAGTTGTATTTGCATATATGTACATAATGTGATAGCTTGGATATGGGACCCAAGTCTAAACACAGAATTCATTTATGTTGTTGTTGTTGCTGCTGCTGCTGTATGCCTTCATGTTGTTTCTAACTTATGGTGATTTTAAGGCAAACCTATCATGGGATTTTCTTGGCAAGTTTCTTCAGAGGGGGTTTGCCATTGCCTTCTGCGGCTGAGAGTCAGGATTCAAACCCTGGTCTCTAGTCATAGTCCAATGCTCAAACCACTACACCATGCTTGCTCTCATACACTTTTTACACATAACCAATTTGATACAATATTTTAAATAGTTTTGTGCATGAAACAAATTTTGTCTATATTGAACCATCAGAACGCAAATGCATCACTGTCTCAGCCACCCATGAAAAAAGTTTTGGTTTTTGAAGTATCTCAGAATTCAGGATAAGGGAGAGTCAACCTGTATTGTATTTCCTTTGAAGAAACCTGCTGTTTATCACACCTAGATGAATATTATGTGGAAATTCATTATGTTCTGTGGCTTTTGTTTTGTTTTCTTTTGAAGTTAACTGGGTTGTGTTTTGTTGAAGGTAAGCTTGTTTACATTTGATAATGTAAGGGGAGGAGGGAATTATACTGTTTGAAGTTGTAACCATTTTATTGTTGTACACTGCCTGGATTGGCTTGCCACAGGGCGGTATATAAATAATAATAATAATAATAATAATAATAATAATAATAATAATAATAATAATGATTATGTAAGCCTGTATTCATATTTAGACAGGAATGAAAATAGATTCTATAGCTTTCCCCAAAGGCTCAGCAAAAAGCAAAAAAGTAAAACATAGTTTAAGGTTGACCATGTGGCAGTGGCTTTGAACTTGTATCTGCTACCCTCTCCTGTGCATTGAAGAGCTTCTCAAAGTGAAAGGGGAAGAGTGATTTTTCCTCAAATCTGCCCCAGATAGCAGAATTTGGGATGGGGAAACAGGATGCAGTGAAGGCAGAGGCTGCAGGGAGAGGAGGGTAGAGTTTTGCTGTGTGAATGAAATTCCAGTGACTGATGACATAAAATTTTGCCTGTTATATTAGACAAAAACTATGGATAGCTATATATTTTTCCAGACAAACTTGATGTTGTGTTTACAGTTCTGTGAAATTACAAATGCTTTCCAAATGTGAGTCTTCAGATTTGATTTCTTTCTCCTTTTTTGGTAAGGTATTGGTAACTGAATCAGGAGTAATGTTTAGGGTGTAAAGCATATATGCATATACTGTATTTAATTAGAAGTATACATGTGTTTTGGAGATTACTGATGCAGTTGGCCACCTTGTGCTTTGCATAAGGAGAAGGGTGAGATATAAATCAAATTAAATAAATTTAGCAAATCTTACTGACTTCTGGTAATATATGAGTGACTTCCACAGAAGAAGGTAGCAAGTGTAATGACATTCTGTCCAGATGTTAATGATGGTGCAGAATATAATAAGAACTAAATTATGGAAGAATGAACTGCAGGGAATGAGGTCCTAAATAAATAAAGAACTAAATATAAAGGAGATCTTAGAACATGTGTCTGGATTAAAATGCAAACTCAGTATGGAGATGTGAGAAGCATGGGTGTTCCCACACCAGATGACACCTGGTGTGGGGGGCAGGGCTTCTGGGGGTGGGACCTCTGGCCCCAGACTTCAGGCGGGATTTCCGGGGTGGGGGCAGATTAAAAAGCCTCTGTGTGGGGCCTAGTCGCCCCGAAAAGGTCCTGCGGGGGGGGGGGGTAGGGAGCTGGTCTGGTGTCACCCCCCTTCTGGGGTGTTACCTGATGTGGTCCGCATCCCCTACACCCCCCAGTGATGCTACTGGTGAGATAACAGGATATTATAATACCATACATACCAACTTTCCCTTATCTTGCCATCTCTAGGTGTTTTATATTGCATCTCTCATCTTCTCTGATGTTTGGCCATTCTAGCTGTGGCTGATGGGAGTTTTAATAGCTGGAGCAATCTGCAAAAGTTGGTGCCCTCCAAATGTGTGCATTACAGGTCCCATTCCTAACTGGCAGTTCAGCAGATCTGTTTGCTGGTAATAATGGGAGTTGTAGCCAGGAAGGCAAAACGTACCGTATTTTCCGGCGTATAAGACGACTGGGCGTATAAGATGACCCCCCACTTTTCCAGTTAAAATATAGAGTTTGGGAAGAGTATGACTTCCGAAACTGTTGTTGTTGTTGCTGTGCACCTTCATGTAATTTCCAACTGATGATGACACTAAGGCAAACCTATCATGAACCTCCTTATACCCGGCGTATAAGACGACCCCCCCATTTTAACCCCAGATTTTGCAGGTTAAAAAGTAGTCTTATACGCCAGAAAATAAGGTAAATTCTTTTTCAAAGTTTTACAACAAGGTTCCTTAACGCATTTCCAGGGGTTCTGCAAGAGATTATGATGGGGGGGGGGAACCATCTTTTTGAGCTATAGATGTAATACTTTTTATACAGGGGTTCCTTGAAATCTGAAAATTACTGCAAGAATTGATCTAGGGTAAAAAGGTTGAGAAAGGCTTTTTTAAAAGTGTTTCCAATGAATGAAAGTAAAGTTAGAGAAGATGCAGTTATTTGATGATTGTATGAAGTGTTGTAGCATTCACCATGGTACAGCTGTACACAAATTAATATTCATCAGGTTGTGTCTCTCTCTTCCTTTTGCTGGACATAGAAAGTGGTACTTGTCACATGAATTCTAGTGTCTTTCAGAATGATTGGGGTTATAGTGGGAAAGTTTTATCAAAGAGGAGCATTTTTCAACGAGCTATTGGTGTGTTTGAATTCTACATTAGCTTCACTTCCTGTAGAAGTCTGCTTTTTGCCAAAGTTCTTCAGATGAGAACACTTTATTTCTTGTTCTTGCATGCTTCATCCTGAACTTTGTGACCTGTATGTTCCTGGAGTAGTGCAGCTGTCTTGGCCCTTCATAGAGAGAAATGGGTCATCAAAAGATCTGATTTGTACTCATGGCTTTCAGGATTGAGATGGGGCCTTAAGCTGGCCATAACTAAGACACTTACTGGCAAAGCCAGCGGACTGAATAGCTTGTAATAAGCTGGTCTGTAAGGAGAGACTGGCTACTGTGTATTTCACTTTAGTTTTCTGTATTTGGTCAACAAACTATATGCACAACATATTATGGTGATCCAAATTTATATTGACAAAAACAAAGGTCTCAGTGTTCTGTGAAAGTTGTAAGTAAAGCAGATGTTATTTTGTTTATAGCAGTTACGGGGAGGCTGTTGCCCATTTCCTGAAGAATATAAATCGATTACATGTTATTTTAAAGTCACCACTCACTTTAAAGCGCATGTGACTGTTATGTGCTTGATAGCTGAGGCCATGGATGTAATGGATTGCAAGGTTTTTAGGATTAGGTTCTGATGGATTCTGCTATGTTTTCCTGAACTGCTAATTTCCCTCTTGCCTGCAGCTCCCATGCAACCTTAAAACTTGCCCTAGAAAGATAGCAAACCCTCTGTAGCAGGTTTTTGATACCTAGGAATGGGAGAGGGAGGGCAGGAAAGGCCTAATATTATGCTGTTGGATCTTAGTGTATAATAACATTATATTTACAACTGAGCCTGGGAAAACATAGCATCCTAATTTCTGGTTAGGGCTACAGTGTTGATATTTCTATGTCTTCTGACCTGCTAAAATAGTTTACTTCTAGAAGTGGAATAACCAGTTAGTTCTTGTTAGAATTTTTCTTACAGTAGCGTTTCTTGTTCAGCACTGGTTGAGTTGTTATGTCATAAATGCAGCTGTTAATCTCATTTGGACTGAACCCATTGAATCAGTGGGAACTATGTAAATCAGGGGTAGGCAATCTTTTTGAGCCGGGGGCTGGGTTGCTGTCCCTCAGACAATTGGGAGGGCTGAAGCACCATAAATAAATAAATAATTGTTAAAAAAATAAAAAAAAATATGCATGCACACTCTCTCCGCCATGGCAAAACCCCCGTGGAGATTTTGCCAAGGAAACCCCAAGAACAAGTAATGACAACAATAATCAATATCATTATGGCGGGTGGTGGCGGTAGCGGGGAGCGTCAGTGGCAGCAGGACCGGCCTGGAGCCGATCCAAAGGCCTTGGGGGGCTGCATGCAGCCCCCGGGCCTTAGGTTGCCTACCCCTCATGTAAATCAAAATACAGCTAAGTTCCATTGATTCAGTAGATCTATTATAGTTGTGACTAACAACTTGATTTACACCTACATGTCGTTACTTTAGGGAACTAAAAGGAAAAAGAGGAGTTTAGTGTTTATACTTTTGGTACTTATAGATAAAATAAAGAATTCTCATTAAAGTGCCTTTTAAAGTGACAATTTTTTTGATGCTTCTGTGTGTGAGTTCTAAACTTGTCATTTTCCAGCTTAAAGGTTTAGTTTTTAAAACTTTTGTTTTAGGGCTCTCAGAAGGAACACCTTTCCCCTTTAAGGGCCGAGGGACTTCAGCTCCCAGAATCCCAGGAGCTATTGGCTAACATGGGACTATTGGCCAACATGGCTGAGGCTTCTGGGAGCTGAAGTCCCTCAGCCCTTAAAGGGGAAAGGTTGCCTACCCCTGCGTGGATGGACTACTGAATTTTCTGATCTTAGGTTGCTTTATATAGTGCATAAACTGAGAACATACAGAAACTAACTGAGAAATAATGGATTCTGTTCTCTGTGGTTTAAGAGCTAAGACTACACAGTAAAATCTGTCTCTCTATTCTTAAAACACTGTTACCATAGCATTATCACTTCCACAAGTGACAGCTAGGTGGGCATCTCTTTTCTTATGCTTTGGAAGGCATCTGAGTAGATGGAAGCAGTATTTTAGTTAATGTGCTTCAAAAGGAGATTGCATCCATACTGCTGAAGCAAATTTATGTGACTCAAGGCCTAAGCAGACTGTCAGAAATAGTGCACATTAAATTGAGGCACTGCCCTGGCTCAGTGCTAGGGAATCATGGGAATTGTATTTTTTTCTGAGACATTGAGCCTTCTCTGTCAAAGAACTCTGGTGCCACAATAAATTACAGTTCCCATGATTCCCTAGTACTGAGTCAGGGCAGTGCCTCAATGTAATGTGCACTATTTCTGGCATTCTGCTTAGGCCCTGAGTATAGGAAAAAAGTTGTGATTGTCTACATACTAAAGTGAAGATCAGTTTTGTTTATCTAATTCAGTATAGGTTTTTCAGTATAGACATGTAGCTTGGTTAAATATATACAAGTATGCACACGTGTATGTATAAATTCTGTTATGTATATAATACATGTTGTCAGGGAAGTGCCAAGGGTCAAGAAAAAGAACAGCTTGGCTGATACACATGATAATGCAACAAAGCTGAGTTTTGTGCTTAGTTGTAGATAAAATTCCTTAGCAGTTGTGGACAATGCTATAACTTGTTTCACTGAAAGTGTGATAAATGGTTCTTGCAAAATAGATAGGTATTTATTTAATTTATTTATTGGTAACAATACATTGAATGCTCATATTTTTTGTGGACAAATACTGAAGTATGTTTGTACAACCTTAAGCATCCCATTAGACAGAATGCACATTTGTTAGAAGATTTATTTGAATTCACATACACATTTATACCTGTTACTCCATTTAAAACTTACTTTGCTTTTAATTTTGTTTTCTTGCTTGAGTTTTGATTTGAAGATTACATGTGGAAGACGAGAAGCTGTGGCAGATATAGTGTAATCATTTGACAGTAATCAAATGTTTGAAACTCAGAACTATTCTGTGCTTTAGTATGTGATTTTGGAAATCATTAAATGATCTTTACATAAAAAATCTTGACTTTTTAAAAAAATTAACTGATCTTCTTGCTACTATTATTCTTTAATTTTTGTTTAGCATTTTTGCAGTTAAGGTTTTGGTTAATCCTGTAGCCACAAAACTAAGTATTCTTTCTAAGCATGATGTTATGTCAGAAGCTTAAAAGAAATAGATTACTGCAGCCTGAAGTGAATACTACAGGGTACCAAGCTACTGTTCAGTGGAACTGCTGTATCAGTGGGCTAGCCATTTGTGGATTGGAACTCCCATGGATCACCCCACCCCATATTAGTCAATGACAACAGATACACACAGCCACACTGGTATTGGCACGCTCGTGTCACCACCCATTGAGCAATACAGGCTTCTGCTCTTGCATTTGTTCACATCTGCGAGGTGGCTCAGAACTGAACCAATATGGATGGGAAGAGTGCACTGTACAAAGAAAATTTAGGTATTCTGCAGAGGTAATTCTTAATTTAGTGAACTGATACCTAGCTTAATGTTAGCAATATTGCTCAGTAGTTCATGGGCAAAACATAATATGTTAGCTTGCTGGTAAAGGTTGGAATATTACTTTGAAAAAAGCAATTGGCTAAAAGTTAGGTTCTCACAGAAGGTACAGAGGGCTCCCCACATTCACTGGTTTCCCTTTTGGGGACTTGATGATTCACAGATTTAATTAATATATTCTCTCAGGAATTGCTAGGTTCTCCAGTGTGATTCTGTGGTCATGCTGGAAGACCTAGAGATTCTGGAAGACCTAGAGATTCCTAAAGAAGTGGTCTCTTAGGTAAAAAAATATATCATTTGCCATTTTTATTTATATTTATAGTTGAGGTTATTCAACTTTCGCAACAGGAAGCTGTACCCCTAACCCCTACAAATGTAGTAGCTGTCATTGTTTCAAATTTTCAAAAAAGTATCCATTTATCTTTTAGTTGCATTTAAAAAAAATCTGAACACTGCAAACCACAGGCTTGCAATGCAAAGCGTATCTTAAGTATCGTAGTTCAAAAAGCAACATTAAATATCAATACACCCATGGAGAATAGATTTCTTTAACAATCCAAAGGAATAATAAGAAAATGGCATAACAATATGCCAAGATCTGCTTCTGGAAGTCAGCAACAATACTCATGAAAAATGGAGAAAAATACTTTTAAAATGTGAAAAAAAAACACATTTAAATGCTGTTGTTTTTTTTAAAAAAAGTATAGACCTGCATTACCTCAGATAGCTTGTTAGATAAGAAATATTCCCCCCAGTTATAATGTTGACCTCCCCCACTTAACAGTTGCAACACTTGAAGACATTCCTGTATTTTTTCTTTGTTAACTGCCCTCAAGTCAACACTGACTTGGAGATGAGATATCTCCAAGACCCCCATCCACCACATCTTGAAAACTTAGGCCCATGACCTCCTTGATTGAGTGGTGTGTGATCTTCCTCCCTTTCTGCTACCCTCTACCTTTCCTAGCATTATTGTCTTTCTAATGATTCATGTCTTCTCATGATGTGACCAAAGTATGACAGCCTCAGTTTGATCATTGGACCATTAAGAGTTTAGGCTTGATCTGTTCAATGACCCATTTGTTTGTCTTTTTGACTGTCCATAATATCCTTATCACTTTTCTCCAGCACCACATCTCAAATGAATTGATTTTTTTCTTACCTGCTCTTTTCACTGTCCAACTGTCATATACTGCACAAAACATGTGGAAGGGCATGCAGTGATGACACGTGCTTTTGCTTGCTCGGATCTTCATGAATTTCAAGACTTCATTGGCAGTATGCGCTGCTGTGTTTCTAAACCAGGGCTGTAAGGTGAAGAAGTCCTCTTCCAAAGTATTCCTGGTTTTTCTTTGACAACCCATCACTACCTTAACTGATTATATTCCTTACTTCAGTCTTCAACAGAGCTTCCACTAAGTGACTCTGAAATAGGATCTTTACCTCTAACCCATTGAGCATCTTGGGTCCAAAATACACTGCAGAAATAATACAGTTTGAGACGGCTTTAACTGCTCAGGCTTAGTGCTAGGGAATTGTGGGGATTGTAGTTTATTGTGGCACTAGAGTTCTCTGACAGAATGTTAAATGTCTCACAAAACTACAGTTCCCAGAATTCCATAGCATTGAGCCAGGGTAGTTAATGCGGTCTCAGACTGGATTATTTCTGCAGTGTGTTTTGGACCTAAGTCTTTGAACGTGTTGTTTTCGCACCTTTGGCATAAGGAGATGGATGCTTTAAAGCAGGGGCTGGCAACATACGGCCCAGGGCCCCGCGCTTACTGGTTGAGGCAGTTCTGGCCCAGGGCCCCATGCTTACTGCCGCCGCTGCCTCGTGCGTGACCGCAACAGCCATTTTGATTTCCAAAATGGCGGTTGCGAGTGGCGGCCGCCATTTTGTTTTCCAAAATGGTGGCTGCGACTCATTTGTGCTTGTGCAGTACTCCTGCACATTTGCAAACGCATCACGGCTGCCATTTTGGAGAACAAAATGGCGGCCGCGACATGCACGGAGGTGGCGGTGGCAGTGCGCGCAGGGGGGTCGCGCACAGTGGCAGAGGTTGTGCGCATGTGCATGAGCTCACACACCGCCATTCCCCCCCCCACCCAGCGGAAGGAACGACTTCGGGGGACCAGCCCCCGGCTCAAAATGGTTGCCTACCCCTGCTTTAAAGTTTGCTTTGCAAGTGATATTTAGGAATACTCACATACTGTGCTTTCTATTAATGTAAACCATTTTTACAACAAAAATGTCAGTCTAGTTCAGCAGTATGTCTCCCTAAAAATAAAATAAAAAATCCCAAACATGGCACAATGAAGATAGTTAGGAATGTGTGTAGATGACACATTCAAAGAGATTGTAGGGAGGTAGTGGAATATTACTTTTTCAAAGATCTGTAATTAGGAACAATACGTTAAAAGCACTGAAAACTGCTAGTTTGAGTGTGCCTAACTTGCTGTGGTAATTTTGGAAATGTGGTTATGGGAGATGTGTCTACACAGTTTCTGTAGGCTTGCTGTTTGTTTTTGTGTGTCTTCAAGCCATTTCTGACCCTAAGACAATCCTGTCATGGGTTTTTCTTGGCAATATTTGTTCAGAGGAGACATTCAGGAGTAGCTGCGTTGGCCATTTAGCAAATTCAAATAAAAATCCATCAGTGGTACTTCTATTGGCCAACCAAAATGCACAGTATACTTGTTGTAAGCTTTCTTTTTTTAAAAAATAAACTTTATTGCATTAAGAACAACATTGACAACAAATATGCAATATATTACAATACAAATACAGAAGGACAAAACAGATAACATAAAAAGAACAAACTACCTACAACACACACACACAAAAAAACAATAACAACATAGATGACTTCCTGAACTCCATCAACATGAAATCAAAATATAGCCTCACGCCTTTCCTACTTTAATCAATTTCAGGGGGAGGTATCTCCTGTTCTTCCCTTGACTTAACATAAATATATCTCTAGCCAGTGTTTTAGCCCTTAACTACTTTTTTGTCCATATAACTTTTGTCCATATAACTTTATTTTTTTCTCCAGTCTTGCCCTCTTCTCATACAAATAAGCTTATCCATTTCGGCATATTCTCCTAGTTTATTTAACCGTTCCTCCACATCCGGACATTCCGCTGCTTGCCATTTATGGCTTATTACAGGATCCTAGAGTTAGTGGTCATATAAAACAAAAGTTTACAGCAGAGACCGGCAACCTACGGCCCGGGGGCCGGTTAAGGCCCCGGTCCCTGGACTTACTGGCCCAGGCCGAAGGTTGCCGTCGCCGCTGGGTGCCACCGCGGCGCGTTTTTTGCCGCTCTGCGGCCGTGCTCGCCATGATCGCCATTTTTGAAATCAAAATGGCAGTTGCAACACGTTTGCGCATGCGGAAATGCGTTGCGGCCGCGATTTGGACTTCCAAAATGGCGGCCGC
>CM034706.1:69413209-69425402 GCA_020142125.1 Phrynosoma platyrhinos | reverse complement strand
TCCAATCATCAGAATTGGCATCTTAACCACTAAGCCACCGCATCCCTAGTTCTCCATATTTAGATGCTCATAAATAAAACTACTGGAGTTGCCATAGTGAGTGTGGCATAGTATATCACATCACAAGTATGGCATGTCCCCCAGCAGTGACCTGGATTCCAGCAAGCAAATCCTGCTAACTTTTAGGTACTGAACATAAGCTCTATTTCAGTGAAAACATCCACCACCACTCCTGCAAAAAATGAGCTGATTTGGTACTAGTCAAGAGACCAAAGCATTGCATTGTGATGTTGATCCTGGTGCCAACACAGGGATAATCAATAGGCAGTCCAGAGTCAAAGACAAGAATAAAGTCCAACAAAAGTTAGTAAAGCCCTGTGTAAAATCGCAAGGAGAATGTGAACACTAAAAACAAATTCTTGTTCTTGGTAGAATTTTTTTTTTTACATAATCCTTTAAGGACAATATGGAAAGAGTCCCCTTGGGTGTGTTTTAAATGAGAGATGGAGAAAGTAGAGCCTGTGGGCTGGGTCTGTTACTCCTGGTTCTCATTTAAAAAGAAAACACCTTTTGAGCCCAGAACAGCTTGTGGAAGGGGCAGAAAATGTAAAGAAACGGTCCCCCATGCCCCCTAGAGAGTGTCAGGGCCTATTTTTCAGCTGGAAAAAATTAAATAAAGGGCAATAGGGAGGTGGTTCTTCAAGATCAGGTCGGGGGCGTATTGGCAGCTGGAATCTGGAATGTACTTATCCCTGCTTTAGCTTTAGGGGCTACTGTTGCTACAGAGCATTTAAACATAGACCATAATAATGTGTGCTGGCACAGTGAGAGAGGTGTAAGGTGGAAAATTCTGTTCATATACAGTTTCGGCCATGAATTCATTGGACACACTTTGGCAAGCCACTTTCTCTCAGCCTCCCCTCTCCTCCCCTCCCTTCTCCATTCTGCAAGATTGCAATACTGACTTCCATTTATCAGGGTGCTGTAAAGACTGCTGAAGTAATGTATGGGAAACTTGTTAAAGAATATACTGTATAATTGCTGTTATTGTTCTTTCTATGACTACATCACACATGCAGCTCATAAGTCAGCAAGACTTTCGTCACTGTGTCTAGCAAAGCCCAGTGCACTCGGCAATTAGTTCATGTCTCCATTCCTTCAGTGGTATATTCAACACTGAACCTTTGTGTTGTTTTTTGTTTTTGTTTTTCAAAAGAAGATTCTGTACTCTCTGTCTTTCTAAAATCCAGAAAAACCTAGCGCTGAGCATAACCAAGACAGTGACCCCTGTCTTAGTTGGCAAATAGCCAGAAACAATTGCATTTTTTTGCCCAGCATGAATTGCTGCTTTCACCTCTGTTGGTTTAACAACTGCTAATACAGCTCTCTGTAATGGTAGAGGGAGAATCATACAGTCAGCTTTGTCTGTTGACCACCACTGATGCCTTATACTGTAGTGGGCAATTTGTTCAGTAACAAGAATTAAGTCAAAGTAAACAATGAGGCAAAGCTCCATAATTTGGAAGTATAAACATACAATTTGCATAGATTGTTCTTGAATAGAGGTGGGTAAACTATGCTTTCCTCAGTTCTGGAATTCTGCTTCAATTGTTAAAATCTTTTTTAAAAACCCAGTGAAAAACCTTGATAGAGAAGGAATTAAGAGATTTAGAAATCAGTTAGATGTGGGATCCTTTTACATCTTATTTCTTGTTTTATATTTTCAGAACTATAATTTTCCCAAACATCTTGGGATTTGCTGCTCCTGGAAATTGGTCTTTAACCCTTTTAAAAGGTACAAGTCCACACCAAGAAGTTGGGAGTGCCTTGGATACCATTATGAAAGAGAATTGTAGTTCTTTAGCTCACTTTTATTTTATTGATTACATGTAAATGTAATAAAATTAAAATAGTTAAACAAAATAAATGATAGCTGGGAAGCAGCAAATCCCAAGATGTTTGGGAAAATAACTTCTTATTAAGTTATGGGAACAAAATAGCTTCATGAGATTATGTACTTTGGAAACCATTACGTGAAAAAAAGGATGGGTAATACTTTCAATTTTTAGCAAGTAGTAAGACTTAGATGCAGGAAAAAGGAGGCTGCCAGTAAAATAGCTAAGTGGAAGGAGATATAGCAAGACAAGAAACCTGGGAGTACATGAAGAGAATGGCCCAGGCAGGTTGATCCTTGAGGAGCAGAATGACTACAGCTTGATGGAGTTTGGCAGCAAATGCAGGGTGATGGAAGGTTTGTAGTTGTGGGGAAGGAAAAACATCACAAGGGAAAATGATATAATGGTATTCTCTGAATTCTTCTGAGATGCTAAGAAACTCCACACATTTGTGTCCCCAAAGTGTACTTGTTGTGCCCTGATCTTTGCTGTTGGAAACAGTGTCTGTTGGGCAGAATTTTCACATACTCATTGAAAAATCCCTAACAGACCTGTGCCTTGTGCTGTTTCTTAGCTTGTATTTAAAATATTAAGATTTGATTTTCTATTAATTCACTGCACCTAGTGAACAAAATATTTTAACTAACAGTAAAATACTCAAAGCAATAAAAAAATCATTCTAAAGCCCAACTTGTATTAACTCTTAAGATTTATCTCACATGGTTCTTAGCATGGTTGAACCACAAGCCTATCAGAATTGCTGTATGTTGCAACCTTTTCAGAGTTTATTTAAATATTGCTTTTACTTACTGATTATATTTATATCTTATCTTTCCTCAAGGGAGACACATGGTTCCCCTCCCAACTTCATTCTCACAACAGTTCTATGAGGAAGGTTAAGCTCAGAGATAGTGTTTAGTTCAAAGTCATCCAGTGATGTTCATGATCAAATGGTGATCTGGTGATGGAAAAATAATTCCTTAGCTTTGGAGCAATTCTGGCAAAGTTCTGCTTTTGTCTACTGAAGTTCTCAACTTCTGCACTGATGGAATATGAAGTATGGTTTAATTTATTAACTCAGTTGTGAGGAGTCTGTTGGAGAAAGACCTCTGTCTTCTGAACATCTATAGTCAGTGGTTGGAGAACTGAAAGGTTTGGATAGAACAGCTCTCTGACATGTGTATCTTTCCTTTTGTGCAGCACAAGTGGAGGTGCTCTCTGCTGCTCTTCGGGCCTCAAGTCTGGATCCTCAGGTGGAAGCTTCCACAGGCACTGACAAGTCAGTGGATTGCCAGAGTGACTTGAACATCAATGACCAGCTGAACTGTAAATTAATTCAGAATAATACAGTGCCTTTAATCAATGATGCTGTTGAGGTAAATACTTGGCTATTAAAGATTGATCACCTAAGATACACGTATTTTCCGGCGTATAAGACAACTGGGCATATAAGACGACCCCCAACTTTTCCAGTGGAAAATATAGAGTTTGAGATATATTTTCCATATAAGACGACCCCTCTTCCAACGGGGGAAAATGAGAAAGTGTTGGAGGTGATGCATTCTGGGATATGTACAATTTGTGGCTAAGTAAGTGACCCTGGGCATGTCACACACTCTCAGCCTCAGAGGATGGTAATGGCAACCCCCATTTGAAGAAACATGCCAAGAAAATCCCATGATAAGATTGCCTTAGAGTTGCCATAAGTCAGAAAGGACTTGAAGACACACAAGAACAACAAAAAGGTCTGCAATTGTTTCATAGGTTGTACATGGGAATAGGAGCCAGCATAGTGTAGTGGTTTGAGTGTTGGACTACCACTCTGGAGACCTGGGTTTGATTCCCCACTCTGCCATGAAACCCACTGGATGAACTTGGACAAGTCACACACTCTCAGCCTCAGAGAAAGGCAATGGCAAACCTCCTCTGAACCAGTCTTGCCAAGAAAACCCAGGATAGGGGTTCACCTCTTATCTGCTGCTGCTTCCTCCTCCTGCCTCATGTCACGCCACGCAACGCCACGCCACGCCACCCCTTCCTCCCCCCCTCCTCCTCTTCTGACCTGGACTTCCTCTCTTCCTCCTCCTCCCACCTCCTGCCGTGTCACACCTTCCTCCTCCTCTAACGCCCAGTGTGTAAGACGATCCCCGACATTGCAGAAGATTTTCATGGGTTAAAAAGTAGTCTTATACGCCGGAAAATACTGTACTTTGGATCAGAGTTTGCTACCAGAAAACAAATTATTTCATTGCTATGCTCTGTAGTAGTTTACTGTTGAGTAAGGTAATGCTGGACACATGCTATTATTATTATTTTTGCCTCTGTTTTAAGTTGTTCCTTGCTTCTCATCACAGGACATTGTAGAATCTGCTCTGCATTATATTCATCATGATTCTGACTTAAGTACCAACAGTAGTTTCAGTCCTGAAGAGGAGAAGAAATCTAAAATTCAGGTATTTCTTCATATATTGGAGAAATGACACTTTCATGAACTCTGATTTTTTTATGTAATTTATTGCCAGTTTCTTAATAACACAAAATATAAACATAGCATTTTAAGCAATTTAAAATGTACACATAATATTTCAAGCAGTTTATTTTATTTAAATATTTTTTGTAATTTTCTTTCTGTTAAAATATTACACTTTGAAATTTAAAATTGGTCCTGAAAATCTTTTTTCTCAAACTGTTATGATTTCCCTGTGAGCCTTGGAGTTGGAGGTCTAAACTGTAGTTGGCTGGCATAGCTCTGTGTGAAATGGCCATCCCATGACAGACCTTTCTGCTTCTCTTTTGCCATTGAGCTACCAGCAATACTGCAGCATGTATGTTAGCCAGCCATCATCATCTTGGTCACTGCCTACCTTTTGCTCGCCATACCTGAGGGAACTGTGCAGAGAATTTCCCCCACTATGCTGATGATAGGAGGCAGCTGAGCCCAGGGTTTAATTGTCAATTGCTATCTCTCCAGAGGTAGTGGGTACAGCTGGTGAGAGGCAGTGTCTTCCCTTCGCTTCCCACCAATGGGAAGGCTATCAAAGACTAGTTATCCACATAGGAAAGTGTGGAAAATTTGTCTCTTCTTGCCATGCTCAAGTCAATCTGTATGAGCCCTTTCTGTTGGGTGTCTTTTGCAAGCCATTTGGGTCTGCATCCATAAATCCAGGGTATGTCTGTCCTCAAGGAACTTATATCTGCCTTACATTCTTAGCATATTTATTTATATTGTGCAATTATTTTGTACAGTGGACTAATTCTCTCAGAATATATTTTAACATTCTGCATTCCATTTTAGGATGTCGTACCTCAGGCCTTGCTGGACCAGTATTTATCCATGACAGATCCATCTCGAGCTCAGACTGTTGATACAGAGATTGCAAAGCACTGTGCTTATAGCCTTCCAGGTGTGGCTCTGACCTTAGGTAGACAGAACTGGCACTGTCTAAAAGACACCTATGAAACTCTAGCCTCCGATATGCAGGTAATGAGAAATCTGAAAAGAACCAGAATGTGTTCAGCCTTGGGGGTTGCAGACTGCCAGAAATAGTGCAAATTGAGTCCACTTTTAAGGTTAGGGTTAGGATTAGGGAATCATGGGAACTGTATTTTATTGTGGCACCAGAGCTCTCTGACAGAGAAGGCTCAATGTCTCAGAAAAAAAACAGTTCCCATGATTCTCTAGCACTAACCCTAACCCTAAAAGTGGACTCAATTTGCACTATTTCTGGCAGTCTGCAACCCCCCTTTGTTTCTCTGTTTTTCCAGCAACAAGCCTAAGGCCCTTTAGAGACTGCCAGAAATAATGCAACTTGAGGCCACTTTAACTGCCCTGCCTCAGTGCTAGGGAATCATGGGAACTGTAGTTTTTTTCTGAGACATTGAGCCTTCTCTGTCAGAGAGCTCTGGTGCCAATATAAACTACAGTTCCCATGATTCCCTAACACTGAGCTAGGCCAGTTAAAGTGGACTCAAGTTGCATTATTTCTGGGAGTCTGTAAAGGCCCTAAGTTGCCTAATGGATTGAATGGGAAAAGTTTAAATATTGCGCCATTTCTTGTGACTGTAGCGTTCTTGGTATTTCTTTTTCAGGAATAGAGTTACCTACCAGTCAGGAAAGGGAAACTACTTCTTAGCCCATGGATTTGTGGATGTATTATATTTCTGAAAGCCAGTGTGGGGTAGTGGTTTGAGTGTTGGGCTATGACTCTGAAGACCAGGGTTCAAATTTCCGCTCAGCCATGAACCACACTGGGTGCGCTTGAGCAAGTCACATGCTCTCAGCCTCAGGGGAAGGCAATGGCAAACCCCCTCTGAATAAATGTTGCCAAGAAAACCCCATGATATGATTGCCTTAGGGTCGCCATAAGTTGGAAACAACTTGAAAGCACACAGCCACAACAAAACAAATTATATTTCTCTTTCTGGGTAGTAGGGCATGCATTAAGCTTTACTTTAGTCTATACTGATTAGCTGTCTGATGGAACAGCTTGCTATGATGTAATTTCTATAAAGCAGCACTCTTCCTGCTTAAATACTCTGCAGTATGCAAACAGTAAATCCACTTAGCTAGTAAATGAATTAAAAGCAAGGATTAGAAAAGCATTTTGATCTGTGCTAACATTTATTGCAATTTCCTTGCTGTATTCATAAAAAGCTGGATTTTTACCAGCAATGTGGGTTAATGCCTCTATTTAGTACTTCTGAATTTCCAAAATATGCAAAATAGGATTGAAAGGTGGTTTCTCTGTTCTACTGTGCAGTGTTGGAAAGCTTTGTTGTACTTTAAGCACTAACTCTGGAGCAGAGAGAGGGCTTATACCTTGGCTCTGGTGCTAGAATTCTGGTGGAGCCACCTCTTGGAAGGAGCACAAAAGTACAACAAAGGAGGAAGGGCATTTTTCCCATTGTCTCCTCCATATTTTAATCCTGTTTGTTTTAACAGATTAAAATATCTGTCTTAAAACAACATGTGAACTAACTTGCTTTTGTTTTGCTTTAATATTTGTGCAGCAAAACTAATGCTAACTATTTTGTCTAATTTACTAACAAGTGGAAAGTTCGAAGAACACTGGCATTCTCAATACATGAACTTGCTGTCATCCTTGGAGACCAGCTTACAGCTGGGGATCTAGTTCCAGTCTTTAATGGCTTCTTAAAGGACCTGGATGAAGTCAGGATCGGCGTGCTTAAGCATCTGCATGATTTTCTGAAGGTACATTGTACTTTTATGCATATAAAGTAAATTTGTCATTATCTTCTCTGCATAGTTTGGTATTATTAAGTAAAATGTATAAATTAAATATATAGACAAAAATATATAAACAAAAATAAAATGAAAATTTTCATGGTTATGATTAAACTAAGGATATATAATTTCTCCCTTGATTTAATTTGTTCCATATTGCTGTTTAACTGTTCTAATGTGTACTGCTTTTAAGTGCTTTTATTTTTTTGATTGCATTTTATTCTTTTAATGGGTGATGCTTTAATATTGTACTGATTTCATTCTATTCATTCATTCTGTGCACTTTTGTATGTTTTTACTCATACTATTTCAATTTGTATCAATTTGTGAAAGCAGGATATAAATAAATATGATGATGATGATGATGTCTTGTTGTGCCAAGGTGATTCACAAAAATTTCAAAACTGCTTTTCTGACCAGCCTCATTTTTGATGAAACATTTTGTTCTTATTGCACTTGGAATTCTGCATGATTCTGACAATGTTCATAATTATATCTCCAGCTTCTTCACCCTGATAAAAGACGAGAATATCTTTATCAGCTTCAGGAATTCTTAGTTACAGATAACAGCAGAAACTGGCGTTTCCGAGCAGAGCTAGCTGAGTAAGTTTATTATTATAGTTCTTTTAATCTTACTGCATTTTTATTTTTCTGAAGACCACACTGTTACTTAATGCTTCTTTCATCCTTGCAACAGACTTGTGAAAGAGTTACTAGCAGAGAGTTAGTGGCTGGGGAAAGTCATCCAGTGAGTTTTATTGCTGAGGTGGGATCTGGGTCTTTAATCTCCCAGATCCAATCTCAGCATAATACCACACTATAAGCATTATTCTACACTGGCTGTTATGTTTGTAAGATAATTAACAAGAAAGGGCTAACAAAAGGCCAAGAAGAGTTTTAGAGCCTGTTTCTGGTGATGATAGCATTAATAATGATAATTTCTTGAAAACATATTCAGAGGTAGACCTGCTGGCCATGAAGCAAAATAACAAAACTAAAATCCACAAAAGATTGATACCTTTGTTGGTCGGCCAAAAAACACAAAACACATCATGCAAGCTTTCAAAGCTCCACTGGCTTCTTCATCTGGCAAAGGGTTTTTAAAAATCATGGGAGGTGGGTGGGATGACAGTGTTGTATCACTGTATTTTTTATCACATGTTGAACTTCATTAGCATTAGTAAAGTAACTCCTCTTAGGGATCCAGGATTCGTGCTAGCAAATATTCTACTTTTATATGTTAAAATACTGATTAGCAAAAATGTACTTGCGTCTTTCAGAACTGTAATTGTAGCAAGTGGCACCTGCAAGAAAACACTGTTGTGTATCTCATATTTGTGCAACCTCCTTTCTGCCTCCCCTGCTCCTAAATGCTTTTGTTTGGAACAAGCCAATCACACCTTCCTCCAGGATACTTTAAGGAGTTGTGAAGCAAGTCATTAAATCCCCTCAGGGATTTTCTTTTCCAAATGGCATTCAGAACTCTTTGGCTACTGAATAAAGTCAGTGCTCATTGGACTACTTGGCAAGGGATGTTTCTTTGTTGGTTCCCTTAATTTTTTTAATATACATTTTGTGCTTCTGTGGTCCAAAACACATTGCAAAAATAATCCAGTTTGAAACCTGGCTCAGTGCTAGAAATCCTGGGATTTGTAGTTTATTGTGGCATCGGAACTTGACAGAGATTGCTAAATGTCTCACAAAGTTACAGTTCCCAGGATTCCCTAGCATTGAGCCAGGGCAGTTAAAGAGGTCTCAAACTGGATTATTCCTGCAGTGTGTTTTGCACCTGCAGTCCTGCACAATGAATATGGTGATTCTTCACTTTTGTTTTCAGTGCCCCCATTTTGGCTCCAGCTCTTTTGGCCTGGAGCAAAATGGCACAGAGGGCACTTAGAGAAAGTTATTGAATGGGCCAGCATGGTGTAGTGGTTTGAGTGTTGTACTGTGACTCTGGAAACCAGGGTTCAAATCCCAGCTTGGCCGTGTAAACCCACTATGGGCCTTTACAGACTGCCAGAAATACTGCAAATTGAGACTATTTTAACTGTCCTGGCTCAGTGCTAGGGAATCATGGGAATTGTAGTTTTTTCTGAGACATTGAGCCTTCTTTGTCAGAGAGCTCTGGTGCCACAATAAACTACAGTTCCCATGATTCCCTAGTACTGAACCAGGACAGTTAAAGTGGACTCAAACTGCATTATTTCTGGCAGTCTGTAAAGGCCCTACTTTACCTTGGGCAAGTCACATTCTCTCAACGTCAGACATTCCTGAAGAAACTTGCTAAGAAGGCCCTGTGATAGACTCGCCATAGGAAATGGCCAACAAGAACAAACTGAATGAATAAACCAAACAGTCTTTTAAGTAGAGAAATCTTATGGTGCCATATTCAAAGGTCAGGCATAAGAGAAACTGCTGGATTTATATGAATAAGTGTAGAGGTTCCAGTAATTTAAATGTTTAAATGTTGCCT
Source organism: Phrynosoma platyrhinos (assembly GCA_020142125.1). NCBI lineage: Eukaryota > Metazoa > Chordata > Lepidosauria > Squamata > Phrynosomatidae > Phrynosoma > Phrynosoma platyrhinos. Next base: position 69,415,789 of record CM034706.1, on the reverse strand, counting down.
GGTTTTTTTTTTTTTGAAAGGTGCAGGGGACTTTGAGGAAATGGAATGAGTGGGAACACATCACTTCACAGAGTTCAAAAACAAGTAAAGGGCCTGGTTGATTAGTTACTTTGATAATCCCACCTTTCCTCCAAGGAGCTCTGTGTGGTTCTGCCACCCCATTTTATCTCTTTTTCTATTAAATAATCATAGCAGCCTACAATAATATAGTGGTAAAACTAAAAGGTCTGTTCTTCATATAGCATTACTATGCCATTACAAGCAGAACACCCCTGAATTTTAGGATGTGGGGGCTTTTCTTCGCCAGGTGAGGAGCTCACACATAGAACATGTAATATGTTAAGTCTCAGTTGATTCAGTGGGACCTCTTCCCAAGATTAAACTTGCTGGAGTTTCCTGCTCAGTAAACATGATTGGGATTGTGAGGCCTCGCTCCTTTTAAGGAGATCAGAAGCACATCTCTCAGCCATTTTTGGCATGTAAAGGCACACTGCGTTTCTAAATTCTCTTTTAGACTTGACTGGATTCATTGGGAGAGCCATTAGAGAGCTAGCATGGTATTGTGGTTTGAGCCTAGGGTTGGTGTCACCCAGTGTGGTAACTCATGGTGTCACACTCCCTTCTGCCATTTCACACCATACAGAATTCTTAGTAATTTTTTTGCACTAATTTTACTTGATAATCGTAATTCTCATATACCACTGAATGTATTGCTAATAGTTGTGACATAAACAATTCACAAAATTAAAATTATACCTTCAAATTACAATATTATGCACACAACCCAAATGTATTTACACATAGATGGTGAACATTTTATTAAAATGTGATATTTTTAAAGAAAATTTTAAAAGAATTTTTTAAAAAATCAATTTTTTTAAAAAAATAAAAATTTGAAATTTTAATTTAAAAATTCTGGGGTCTCTCCTTTCTCTCCCACTGAGCTCCCACTGAGCTTCACCCTACTCCCACCATCTCTTAAAGCATTTTAAAGGAAGCAGATGGATGCCACAGCCCGTTTCTGCCAAAAGGCAGGTGTTTGAGGAGCAGTGGGGTCATCCCCCTCATAGGGTGTCAACTGGTGTGGTCTGCACTCCCCACACACCTCTAGTGATGCCACTGGTTTGAGCATTGGACTAGCACTCTGGAGACTAGGGTTCAAATCCCGGCTCAGCCATGAAAAACCAATCAGGTGACCTTGGGCAAGTCAGCTCTCTCAGCCTCAGAGGGTGGCAATGGCACCCTCTGAAGAAACTTGCCAAGAAAACCCCCATGATATTGCCATAAGTTGGAAATGACCCATTCAGCAACTGATTGAATGGGTCTAGTCTGGTTGGGACTAATGAACAAGATGCCAGACTAATTAATTACTATAATCAGAACAGATACAGTCAGTGGGGTTCATCTACTTTCTAGCCTCATTTGGAAATACTGCTGTAGCTTAGACAGAGACCCAGAGTTTTTCTATGCTAGCGGGATTCTTCATGACCCTCAACAGCACTTAAGATTTAGAAGTATAGAAAACTCTTCACTGAACATCAGGGGTTGTGGCAAGCAGAGCTAGCACAGATAGCATCTCGAGTCCAGGCCTGTGCTAATGAGACACACAGAGAGAAAGAAGCTGGTATTCATCTAGCAACTTTCTAGAAGTCAGTATGGCAGCTACTTCCGACTATATACCCTACTGATGTAGGAATTCCTAGTCATGACACACCATTTTCAATATTGTTTAGAAAAGAAGTGATGTTCTATGTATAAGAATCTGTTTTTCATTCACTGTAATGAACTAGCATAATGTTTGCCCCCTGAGGCTTGGTCATCATGTTCTTGATTCTTCTCGATTTCTCACAAGTTTTGGCCTTTTGTTCATTTTATTTTTGTAGGCAACTGATCTTGCTTCTAGATCTGTACAGCGCCAGAGACATATATGACTACCTGCGACCTATTGCTCTCAGCCTTTGCGCAGACAAGGTCTCATCTGTTCGTTGGATTTCCTACAGGCTGGTATGTGCTATAATGTTAATTTAACATACTTGTCATTTGAATTGGTTGCTTATGTTTTGAGCCCTTTACATTTTTTCTAGGTTAGTGAAATGGTAAAGAAACTGTATAATGATCCTACGTCAACGTTTGTGATTGATCTCATGAATGAACTGGTTGAAAGGTTCTGCAGATGCCCCAAATGGTCTGGTCGCCAAACATTTGTATTTATTTGCCAGGTAAGAATCCAATGAGGTCTTTTTATTTTTTAAAAACTTGCAACTTAGTACCAAAGAGTTTATTTTGCTCTTCCACTTTCAGCACAACATTATTTCTAGATTTTAAAAAATCCAGCTAATGCGTCAATTTAATATGAAAGGAGAGGCAGGATTTTATTATTTTTCATACAATTTTCTTTACTATGAAAACAAAGGGTTCACCATAGACCAAGTGTGACAAAAACCTGATTCTCTCGTAATTCCAGTGTGCATTTTTTGTTATCCTAGAGACACTTAGCTTTGAACTCTTATGTAATTAACTAGTTGTATTGGTGACAAGAAGAAAGAGGGTGAGGCAGCACCAAGCAAGCAAGCAAAAAAA
>CM034706.1:69398008-69413199 GCA_020142125.1 Phrynosoma platyrhinos | reverse complement strand
AAAGGAAAAAAAAAAGGGGGGGGTCCTTAATAGAGGTTATGGGTACATATTTTTTATATTATTTTTTGGCTTAGCTTTCTGCTTAGTTATGTTAATCAGCAGTATCTGTAGACTGCTCTTTGAATTCATATTGCTTTCTTGTGTGTTGGAATTTAAAATAATTTGTTCATCTTTTCAGACTATTATAGAAGATGACTGTTTGCCAATGGACAAGTTTGCTGAGCATCTGTTGCCCCATTTACTACACTTGGCATCGGATAGAGTTCCCAATGTTAGAGTCCTACTCGCAAAAACCTTGAGGCAAACACTTCTGGAGAAAGGTGGGCAGGACTACAGTCATTGAATATTTTTGTTGTGTTTGTTGTTCTCCATGTGTTTTGCTGAATGTTCATAGTTACCCATTGTAGGTACTTTATGACGTGATATTTTTCTCAAGCTTATTTTCTGATCTTTTCTTCTAGACTAGACCATAATATTTGAAATACTAAGCACGCAGTGTTTTTATAGGTTTTTGTGGTTTTTTTGGGCTGTGAGGCCATGTTCTAGAAGAATGTATTCCATGTTTTAGAAGGAATACATTCGTCTAGGACATGAGCTCAGCCTGAAAAATCCACAGAAACCTATGGGTCCTGGCTGTGAAAGCCTTCAACTACCCAGTGTTTTGTCAAAATTAAGGTAGGTGTGAGATTTTCAAGGAACCAGATTTAGAGGAAATAGAAATGGGCAGTCTTAGTGTACCAGTATGTCCTGATCTTTTTGTTTACTCCTGCCAATCCCAGCTGACTACTTTTCTTTAAGATGGTACTTAATGAAGAGGTGCCACTTGTCAAATCAACCTGGAATTTAAAGTCTCTGTCATGGGAATCCTTTCTTCAGAAAGGGATCTTATTGTGCTTACTTAGTAGTACCCTTCCAAGCCTTGCATTTAATTATAGCCTCCAGAGCTACTTATGCTCCAGATGGCAGAGGGGAAGGCTTTATTGCAGCAAGAAGTTCTGAGATTGTCATGTGAGATTTGTCTCCTATTCCCAGTGAAACCTGCATCTAGGAGGGAGTGAACTTATTTTTTTTTAAGTGAGAAAGTAACAAACATTAAATCAGCCAAAGAAAGGACAATGGGGGAAATAATGGACCAGATCCTCATTGTTCAGAGTTGTATACAAATTTCATATGGAAAGCTCTGGTAGACCTCGCTGCTCACCATCCCAGGACTCAAGGTTTTCTGTGATAGCTCCCTTGAATGGCAGAACAGGGGATGGGATCTGAGAAGCATTTGGCTATGCCTCATAGCCAGGTGCAGACTGATGGCATCATACCACCAAGATTTGCTAGGGTCCTTCAGTTGATGTAATCTGCATCTGGTTAGAATATAGCAACCTTTCCTGCAATTAAAAATTTTTGGTTTAAAATACACAAAACTATGCAGGAGATATTGGAGATAAGCTATCCCTTTGTCCAAGAATTATATTTATTAAATAGGACTTCCTTTTTGGGCTCAGAGACAGAGGAAAAATACTGGAGAATGGTCCTATATTTAGCAACCGCTGCCAGATTACTGCAAAAAACTGGAAATCAGAGAAAATGCCTACCATGGAAGAATGGTATGGAATTAAAAGAGATGGACAAACTAACAGTTTGGATTAGTAAAAAAAAAAAAATCAACAAAAAATCAGAAAGGGAATGGAACTTGGTGGTAAAATATTTGAATAGGGTTTTGGATATAAAGGAAAGGTTCTTGTAAAATATAGTAAGATGAATATAAATATGATAATTACATTGTTGGGGAGATTAAATAAGAGTGAAGGGTAAATGGATAATGAGATGTTATCATTTAAGAAAGTATATATATATATGTGTGTGTGTGTGTGTGTGAGAGAGAGAGAGAGAGAGAGTGAAATGTGAAGATAATGTTAAATAACAATGTAAAATAATGGTAAATAACAGTGATAAGGGAATTTAAGGAAAAGGAAAAATTTATATACTTTGGTGGGAAATTTGATTTGTATGATGTAAAACATGGAATATTATGATTTAGATAAACTATGAATGTAATATTTTGATTTTAAAATTTTAAAGTTAATAAAGAATACTTTAAAAAATGAAATTTTAATTGTGATCCTTCTTTTCTTTCCCCTCCCTTTTCTCCTTGTACAGAATATTTCCTAATGTGTGTCAATTCACATCAAGAAGCGGTGGAACAGACAATTGTGGCCCTCCAGATGGATAATGACAATGATGTAAAATACTTTGCAAGCATCCATCCTGCCAGTACCAAAATTGCAGAGGATGCCATGAGCACAGCCTCTTCAACTTACTAAAGTACACGCTGAATGTTTCTTTAATTTTAATAAAAAAACAAAAGCATTACAAAATTGCAGGCAATCCTCAAGTGCTCCTAAAACGGATGACCGAAACCTCTTTTTTATGGAGGACAGAATCTCTTGCCAGACTTTGACTTCACTTGGATTTTATCTGAACCTGAGACCAAGAATTTAGAGTCAAGAGAAAAAATAAATAAACATTACCTGTTGAATCTTGACTCTAGAAAAACTTTGCTCAGAGGATTGTATTTGCCACCGGAGCCTTAAATCTTCTGTCTTCCTGAATATGTGAAACTTGAATTGGCTGAGCATTTTCAGTATAGAAGGGATGTGATTTCCAGAGATTGGCATTTGTTACCTCCTGAGGAGTTAACTTAGCAAGTTGTTTTTTCCCTTAGGAACTGATAGCAGAAATTCTCATAACCTGTAAAGGGTGGTTTTGTACCAAGAAGCAAGAGACACCTCCAGTATTAGATATTAAAGTTTTTATCCTTGAAAAGACTTAATTTGTGTGCAGCTGGGCACATCCTTAAGTGTGAATAGTTTTGATGTGTGTAAATGAGGGAAAAGTAGAGATTTGGTGTTTGGGTTTGTTTTTTTCACCTTAAGGGCTCAGTGCTAACACTAAACTGGAATCTTGATTTTAATCCTTAAAACACAGCATATTGCTGTAGCCATTAGCAGAAATTTCCGCTGAGTACCTGCGTCCTAATGAGTGTGTTTTTCATGCTGGTCATGACCTGAAGGAAACCTTTTAGCACATGTACTTCAAGTCAGGTATTTTTAACTTGATCATGATCAGCTCTGAGGTGCAACTTTTTCATCATACAGTGTACATATCTGTGATCACTCTCAGGAGTGCTGCAGTCTTTAATCATGCTGTTTCAAACTGTTGTGTTAAAATGTTCTGTCGTCCAAATAAAAAAAAAATATTAATAAGAGTGAATGAAATCTTCTTCTCTTAGTACCATGTAAAAGCTTGCACATATGAAATGCTTTTTATCCAGTCCTTCCTTTTCCTGTTATAATGCTATGGTGCCTAAGATGCTATAGTTAAATTAGCATCATGGTGTCACTGTGTTTTGGTGTCAGTTTATTTTTTCCTAAACAGGACAGCTGGATCTAGTTCCTCTCAAATCACAGGAAGGGAATACAGGCTGAAAATCCAATTCAGAGTTCATCCCCAGTTGGGGAATTGATCTTTCTCTTTGTGTGTAAGTGTGGCAGGTCCATGCATACCTTGCTACAAAGAGGTGATTGATGGCTAATTAAAATATTGATTAGAAATAGCTAGCAATGCCTTACTGTATAAATCCTTAGACTGTGGTCTGGCCTTCATGCTTCCTTATTTACTAGCCATCAGATTCACTGGTCTGTACTCCCAATTAAATATACAGACTCTTCTCATGCCATGTATTCATGTGTGCATGCACATGCTGTTAATCTCAGCATGCATTGGTTCAGATAAAGCCTTTACATCAGGTCAGCAGCCTGGGAAACCGAGCAAGGTGAAAAAGTGGCTACGACAGGAGCATAAAATTTCCTGGAAATCTGGACATCAAGCAAATTTCAGGGTAAGTGTCTTGACTATAACCAGTATTAGAAATTGACCCAATTGAAAGTTGATATATCACTCGTGCTCTGGTCCAGGCAGAAGGCTGGAATATAAAGTATGTTGCAGTGTAAGAACATTGTGGCATTTGATATCCTGGCTCTGACTTTCATGAAGCCTCTTTTATGCCAGCTGCACAGCCTTCAAATCATATTATTAATCCCCATTAATGTAGCACCACTGACTCAATTGGATTTGCCAGCAACTGACTGTGGTTCTACTCCAGGTTATACTAACCAGAGTACCACTAATGCTTAGTGCAGGAGAAGAAAATATGTCCACCCTCCCAATGCCAGCTGGTATGCCGTTGCAAGAGATAATGGACTTCGCAGCCCACCAATACCTTGGAGGCTTACTGGTTGGTTACTGGTGTCCTGTCTTCTATCTGTATTTTGTCCCAGTGGATGCTAAAGTCTGTACATATGTTGTAATCAAATGCTCTTTTAGCATTCTTATCAGCAGGCTTCTATTAGTGGTAAGCTCCATGAATGGCATGGAGCTGGCTGGTTTTTGAATATCTGTATTACACTTATAATCTGTTTGTATATGGGATTTGCAGTTGTCTATCCAAGGGGCTGAATCAGTCTGTTTCTTCAGCAGCATTACAGCATATAACTATTCCCAGTGTCACTCCACTTTTCTTACAAGTATGGTCTATACTGTATACCCATTTCCAAGTTCATGCAGCTTTCTGGATTTTTTTAAAAAATGGTGTTCCCACAAAAAGGAAAGAATAAAAGGCAGAATAATGAATTTGCTGTGCTCTCCATGTGTTCAACTGATTTCTTTCTTGTAGGCCGTTTTCCGGTTACCTGGCTTCTATTGGAAAAGCACTTTGATCATGTCACCCTCCCAATCTTTTTTTCACCACGCATGTGGTTCTCACGTTGAGGGGCACAAGAAATTGCACAAGGGCCAGGGTGATTCTAGCAGAGGCTTGCCCTCCTCTTCCTTGAGAACAGCCTCAGCTTGTGCCTCCCTTTCCCACCTTGCTCCCAGGCGACTGTCCGTTTAAGCCAGGGGTAGGCAACCTTTCCCCTTTAAGGGCCGAGGGACTTCAGCTCCCAGAAGCCTCAGCCATGTTGGCCAATAGTCCCATGTTGGCCAATAGCTCCTGGGATTCTGGGAGCTGAAGTCCCTCAGCCCTTAAAGGGGAAAGGTTGCCTACCCCTGGTTTAAGCCTTCCCCCTTCTGCCTCCTAGCACAATGACACTGCTGCAGCAATCTCCTGTGTCAATATCCAGACTGGCAACAGAGGTGTCATGGTGGGCAAGGAGACCGAGAGGAGAACCACCTGCTGCCGCCAGCTTGGCCTTGCCAGTTGCTGCACAAATCTCCTTTAGGGTTGTTTTCCTTCTCCTTGAGGGAGGAAGCGGATGTCATCGAAGGAGATTTCTGCAGCAGTGTTGTCCTAGGAGGTCCAGTGGGGGAGGTGACTCAGAGGTGTTGTGGTGCCAAGACAGGAAAGGGAGGTACAGGCATCCCCTCTGCACTGTTTGTTTTTTCAGTCACTGTAGAAGTGTTGTTATAAAACAGTATTTGTTTTGAAAATGAAATGGGTTCTCATTAACCGTGAAGAAAACATCCAGTGTGCAAATTACTGCATAAAGTGTTAAAATATGAGTATACATAAATGTGGAAAGAAAAATATGCACACTAAACAAAATATTTTTATTTACATACTACAGTCTGAGGGAGGGGGTTCTACAACACTCCCATGTAGGTGTAAAGGGGATCAGAAGGATAAAATGTATGCTGTGTACTGTTAAGAAATTAAGTATGTTTGAAAAGCTAATCCAGGGCTGTTTTAATACTGTTCTGCCAATTATGTGTTAGATGCTTAGACTTCAGCTTTTACAGCAAGACTGTGTCTCTGTCATCCACCAAGTTTTGGGGGGGCTACAACACCCATAATCACTTAACATGTTGGGCAGAAATACAGACCAGAACCCCCCAAAGAACAAATAAATCTGGAGGGGCACAGCTGGCCATCTCTGCTTTACAGACTCCTCTTCCATCTTGCCTCAGCTGTTTGCACAAAACTTCAATCACTTCACCTTTATAGAAGTGAAATTCGGAAGACCAGTCTTAACATGGCAGGTGTGATGTGTACCTACCCAATACACCATATGCATGCAACTGTTTCTTTCTCCTGTCCCCATTTCATCACTGCTTGCTATTTTACAACCGGGGAAGTGCTGGAAACAGACCTGTGGCTTATTTCCCTGTTAAGAAGTGAACAGTAGTAAGGACTGCTCCTTTGGTATCCACTACAAAGTGCCACCATGTGATTAAGCCCTCTCCTGATGGGAAGAGGAGTTAGCTTTATTGGACGCCATCATCAGAAGCCCTTAAAGAAGTGGGTCCTGAAAGAGCAGCCCTGCTTCTTTTGTCACTGCTCAGCTATTTCCCCAAGGATCTGCAAATGTGTATACACATAGCGTGTGTGTGTGTTTTGTGACCTTGCCCTCAGCTAGTACATCACTCACAAGGCACTCTCAGATTAGAAATCTGGCCTTTGCTCAAAGTATTAAGGTTCCAAACTGCAAGGACCTTTATAAGTGGATTCAACTAAACATAATTCCATAAGTCTTTCAGATCTTTACACTAAATACATGAAAACCACACGTTTAGACCCATTCTCCCAGTCACAGATGACAGGCAAATGGCTGTTTGGGGTAGAGTAAATCCAGGCAAGTCACTCCTCTCTCTAACCACTTGATCAACCAATCAGTGTTGGGCTACAAAAGACTCTCAGGAAGTGACCCAAGAAAATAATAATTTGTGGGTGTCAACATACTTGGTATTTTCTGCAATTAAATTAATAAAACAATTTACAGATGGCTGTTGAATTTATTTACTTGATTAACATGGTCTTGACAAAACAGAAGTTAACTGACAGCAAGTGACTTGCCTGATGAACATTGATTACATAAATGTTTAACAATTTAATAGAACTTAGTGGGAATTTAAAACAAAAGTTTAAATACTGCCAGAATATATAAAATGTATGTAACAGGCCAAGAAAATGCTTTATGCATACAAACTGTCATCTGACCATCTCCATAATTTTTTTCTTCAAGATTGAAAACAAAACAATAGGCTGTTCTCTGTAGCTTCTCAAAGCATTACTTGTACAAAAATTAAATCACGACCAATGATTTTCCCACAGTGCAATAGGCAAAGAAAATAATCCCACCAACAAATAAATATGCAGACTAGAAACTAAATAAGCTATAAGCACCCTGTGGAATTCTGTTCCATCATTACTGAGATGACCATTTCAGTGAGACTTAAGCATTTTAAAATGGCTATGTCTGAAAGACAAATTACAAGAACAAAAGTGAGCACAAGGCATCTGAAACCTGCTCAGGAATCCTTGACTCGTTTATTTTTAAGACTACCCAAATAGTTTGAATTTCTGCATACAGAAATCTATATTACCTGCTTAGGGTTGACATCATGGTCCTCTAAGAAGTTCAGATATATTCTCACAATGGCTAGTGTCCCACTGTCGCCTAGAAAGCATGGCAAGCCACCACTTTCCTCCTGAGTTTGGGGATGGCGGCTTGTCCTAGCAGCCACTCTCAACAGGGCCTCAAAAGCACTGTGACTGGAGTTGACCAACCACTCCTTTCCCTATGCTGCATTTTAGGCATCCCAAATGTGTCAAAGCACAGTGAAACTTCTGGAGCTATCCTGTGGTGTTCTTCCAGATCTTCATGTTCCTCAGCAGTACATGTTGCAATGACAGGTCATGGCTTCCCACTTTAGCTTCACTGGACTGAGGAAATCTCATGGCACCATAAAAACACAGTGGAGCAAAGATCACCTCCAACCACCTTCCAGGCTTGGTGTCCCTACAGGTAGGGTTTTGTTGATTATTCACTTTTAACAAATATAATCATATTAAGGGACTGTCTGCTATAAAATGAGAAAGAGAACATGTTTTGCACTTGAAGAACCATCCTGTCCCCCTGTTCAGGACACTTTTAATGCTCATGATAAATCTATTTCATAAAGCTCCTCTGTTACCAAAAGGCACAAATAAAGGTGAGTAAAAGCAGAAATAACAATGAACAAGAGCAAAGAAATTCCCAAAGCAGGCCATATAGGTATGATTAGGAGCTCCCAATTCTTAGCCACTAACTACTACACATATGATGTTTTACCTATACAAGGGAAAGGATGACCATGACAGATCATAGGGTAAATACATTCGGATTCTGGTGCTGAAAATGCAGCCTCTTACAGTGTGCACACTGAAAAGTCTGCACACTAGCAGTCTGCACATGAATATGTACAGCCCACAAAAGGCAAAGAGCCTAGTAACCTGCATTCCATGCTGACTTGAGAGAAACAGAACCTTCTTTCTATGCTGCCAGCATAAAAAGGTAGGATACTAACTTCTTAATGATCTAATCTTTTAAAAAGCTTTGTATGACATGTACAGGCAGAGGAAAGAAAGAGTGACCTGTCCTTCACAAGCCTGCTTGCCTTCCAGACTGGGTTTGGAGGAAGAGGCTGTCCATCCTGCATATATACCATGGACACAATGGCAGAGAAGAATCAAAGTACCTGCTCTGTCCATCCTTCCCTCCCTCCCTGGCAAGGTCATTTACTTTCTTTGTGGGAATTCCTAGTTGCCAATGGCTACCAGGTGAGTTGCTAAGTACGAGGCTGGGAATGTACTTTCCACCACATCTGCACAGTGAAAAACCATGTGTGAAGCAGCCCTGAGCAGATAATGCCTGAGAGAATTTCCACAACTGCTCCAGAGTGAGCCATTAACATTGTTAAATCACTGAAGGTCACCTGAAGAGTGTCTGACATGGCTAAATAACTGCTGTGCTGCATACCCTCCTGCTTCATCTCAATATTTGCTTTGTCTTCCCAAGTAACCTGAGCCTGATAGGCAGAAGCCACAAGTAAGGAGACAAAATGCCTCCAGGTTGTAAAAGACAAAAATATTTACAGAATATACAAAGCCTCAGATTTACAGTAAGCTGCACAGTCCTGGCTCCACCCAGGTGACATCTTGAATACCTTAGGAACCCAATTAAATTGGCGTTTCCTTTCTGTCCTTGCTTGGCGATGGCTTCACAGGCTCCTTGATTGACTTTGGCTGCTCTTTTGCTGCCTTTGTCTCTGGGACAACATCTCTTTGCGTCTGCAGCAGTGGCTGAGACACACTCCCCCGTTTCTCAAGCTCCTCTTCTTCCTGCACCTGCTGCTCCGATTTGGCTCGCTGCATCTGCAAGAGCCGAAGCTGCACTCGCAATTCAATGATGGCCTCTCGCTCCTCATGAATCGCTTGGTTCAGATGGTTGTTCTTAATCTTTATCCAACACAAAGGGGGAAAAAAGGATCACTTCAGTTACACTCAAACAGCTGCTTATGGGGCTAATGAATCAGTAGGATATCACTCAGGGTTGCTATTCCTTGGAAGGGAGACAAAATTCGTTTGTGCAAGAATAAAAAATTAGAAATGAAAAGTTAAGTCATAGGAGGAACTGGGAATTTATGACATTAGACTGAACAGTAATACAAAAACACTCCTCCATCCATCCCTTAATTAAAACATTAAAACTAGATTTACTAGAAAATATTCTAATGTGGATGCTCTTAAAATAAGTCTGTTTATACAGAAATTTTTACATTTACACTTAATTCAGGTCATGTCTCATGGAGAAAGATTGGTCAACTTGTAGTCAAAACCAGCTAAATGCACACAATCTGCAGCCAATAAAACAAAGGTTGGGTGTTTTATTCCAAAAATATAAGGAAGACACTAGGCTCCCCATCCCTATGCTAGTCCTTCCAACTTTAGAAAAAGTTAAATGAAATATTCTTTAAGATTGCATTCTCACCTCCAGTTCTTCATTCTGCCTTTGCAAATCTTCCAAGATTATCTGCAGTTCCTCCTCATCTTCACTCTCACTCTCACTCTCAGAAGAATATTCTTCAGTTTCACTCCGACCATGCTGGCGACTAAAATACAGAAGAACACATTTCTAGCATACCTCATTCTTGGCCTTGTCTGATCTTCAACAACCTTCATGTAATGGAATACACAATTATATGTACTTAAGTATATATGGAGATGTTAGACTACATACAATTTCCAGGGATAATATTAGAAAAAAAGTTTCTTTTCAAGAGGTTAGTTCAATTTACCCATGAATGATGGTAACTTGCAGAACTACAAAAACACAATAGGCACCCAAACAACTGCTCATGGGATTACTAAGAATTATTGGATTTTAGGTAGATTCAAATTGAATTATATTGTGTTGGATGAAGCAGCATATATAGACCAAGGCTATACAGTAATCATCCCTGGGCTCTGGTGGAACAAGAATTTGAATTATTCGTTTTAAAGTGTTGTTTTATAAGTCTGAAAACTGGACAAGGTAGAGGTTTTGTTACCTTTGCATTTCTGCTATTTCAGCTCTGAGGCGATCTATCTCCTCCTTCTCAGAGGCAATTTGTCGGCGCAGAAATTGTTCCATTGCCAGCAACTCTTCTTGTTCTGTCAAAATCTCATTTTCCTGTTAAAAGCAATTAAGAGTATTTGAACAGGTCCTGCCTACAAATGAGAGATATTACACTACAATCAGTAGTTTGCTCATCCAGGGCTTTTATTTTCTTTCTTGACTAAAAACATGTAACAGAGTTTGTGATGCAGACTGGATAAAAGGGGATGGACAGAGAGAAGAGGGATAGGTGGCTGATTTGAAGGAGAGGAACTATAATGTCCTGCAGAACAAATAAAATTATCTGTGAACTTCACTAAACTGAGGCACTCATTGGATATATGAGGAAGTTCCTTGTGCTGCTTGTTTTAACCAATTTAAACCAATTTAATGCAGCAACAACTTTTATGAAATATTTCTCCTCCTGAATTTTAGCCTCTTGAATATCCCCAATTCTGATTTTAAAAAAATCAAATCAAAAGCATATTAAATTCCAGAGAAACAACAAATAAGCAAATGTGGATTCAAGTGAAACTTTGGGCACATAATGTCATTCAGCTTGACTTCTTATGATAGCACATCTTTGTACTTTCTGCTCTTTGTTTCCAAAGTGTAAGGATCCTAGAGACCTGTGTTGAAAAGTGACTGCAAGCAAGAAGGTTTTTCAACTGCCTTTAGAAAAAATATAAGAACCTCAACCCAGGGCCAGTAGAAATAGAATGAAGACAATAAATACTGGGACCAAGCTTCACATCTTTCTAACCATCCTGCCTCTGCCTTTCAGATGGTCCTAGAAACTTTATTCAGCTGCAACTATACATTAAGATTTAAAACAAACTGTACCAGTTCAGGAGTTCTCTTTCAGATGAGAATAGCTGTTTGTCAAGAATTAAATGGAAATATGATTAATGACAGCAGCTACCTGAGCAAGAAGAATATTAATAACTTCTTCATTCTCATTCATTTCCTCTTTGGAAACATCTTCCTTTGAAAGGCTGGCAATCTCTCGTGCAATCTTTGTTTCACACTCCTGTATTGAGAAAATTCTTGATTAATGGCTGCTGCCATGCGGAATCATATAACTAAACTGAAAAGAATAGTACTTCACACAGTTTTTGTGCCTGTAAACATATCAAGAAAGATTTTATGTTATTTTAAACTTCTTCAAATAGCATTAGTTGATCAGATTAATCATTCAGGTTCTTCTCTAGAACAGGTGGTGGTAAACCAGTGCACCTGCTTTGGATTTTTGGGGAACACAACTGTTGGTTCTCACTAGCAAATTGAATAAGCTGATATATGTGACATTTCCACATATCTGAACACACATAGATTAAGAACACAAAATTAATGTCTGGTAAAACCAATGTAAATATAATACAAGAGAAGCTTAAAATGTAACCATGGTATGAGGTCAAACATACAATGAAACTGAAACCCAGAAATCCAAAGCTTTCTCAAAGAAAGAGGAGACATCTAGAGGAATATTCCACTGCCCTCCCAACAGAAACTAAGTAAGCATGAGCAATAAATTATCAGGAGTCCACTTCACTAGATCATTCAGAGCTTGGAAAAATTGTTTTTGGAAATACAACTTCCAGAAGTCAACAACCAAGTCATGCTGCTTGATGAATTCTAGGATTTGCAATCCAAAATAATAATATGCCAGTAATTATACGGGGCAGAGCACAAGGGTATCCAACAAGGATGTGATCACCACAGATAGTTTAACTCAGGTCCTGGAATGGATTGTTTATATGTATTTGTATATACCGCTTTTCACTTCCTGCACTAGATGTAGGAATAAGCACTGCAAACAGGAAGGGATTGCTGAGCTTCCAGGAACAGCATGGCATTTTGACTACAGCTATATAAGTCATTCTTCTAGCATCTCAGGCAAAGGAAAACAGGCAACTTTTCTTCCCTTTTGTCTAGACAACAAAGGAAAATATAGAGACTTACTTGTCTTTTAGCTTCTCTTAGTTTCCTTTTGAGTGCAGTCAAAATTCGTTGCACTTCCCATAATCTTTCCTCTTTGGATAAATCTTTGATCCCCACCTGTAGGTCTCGATGCAGACAGTTCAAAAGGAACTCCTGGTAAAACAAACATATCATATTTAGCCATTTCATTCATCTTCTTTGCTAAAAAACACCTCTCTCATTTTTTCATGGAACACACCTACTTCAAGATATCATGGAAAAAAGAGTATTGCAACTCTGCACAAAATAATTTTCCATGGTAGTTTTAAAGACCATAAATATTTGCTCCTTCTCCTGCTTCAAAATTTCACAACAGATCTAACACTAGGAGACAAACCCTTTATATGCGGAAATCTTGAAGATATCTTCTCTGAATAATGCAGGTGGTAGACATTTTGAAACAGATGTAACAGAAAGAGGAAATGTAGAATAATTCATTCAAGGATGGATTTATAGGTGTTCAATCAATTCAGACTATTTTCCTTCAAAAACGCAACCACTCAAGTCATTTTTCTTACCTGCAGCTTCCATTCAATGTTTTGGAAACACTTTAATTTTTATTCAAACAATGTAACTTCTGTTTTGGCTATATTTTAATTAAAACAGACTGAAACTCATATGAGAAAAGCATGCGGAAACAAAGCCAGAGAGAAGTAACATTCTCCTCGTCTCTCCACATGCCCTCGAAGTACTTCCATTCTCTTCCCAAGAGAGTTGGTTATAAATGTGTGTCTTTTGTCACGCAGGAAAAATCTCTTGGCAAAAGCACGCTTCTCCTTCAGGAAGAGAATGGAAGTGATATGACAGCAAGTGGAGAGAGGCAAGGAGAAAGCTGCTTCTCTCTGGCTCCATTTCAAGTTTCTTTTCTCATGTAATAAGACTCTGTGTTTCTAAAACCATTTAAAAAAAGGTCCTCAAAGCACAAGGAGAACATAGGGCCTTTGCAGACTGCCAGAAATAGTGCACTTTAAATTGAGGCACTGACCTGGTGCACTGCTAGGGAATCATGGGAATTGCATTTTTTTCTGAGACATTGAGCCTTCTCTGTCAGAGAGCTCTAGTGCCACAATAAAATACAGTTCCCATGATTCCCTAGCACTGAGCCAGGGCAGTGCCTCAATTTAAAGTGCACTATTTTTGGCAGTCTGCAAAAACCCATAATTTCTTTGGGACCAGAGCCCCATCACTCCTACTTCTTCAAAGTCTTTCCCCACCACCTACTTTATAACAGCAGCTCTTTAGTGAAGATGTCCCACATTTTCCATTAAAACTAAAATCTATTCCTTATAAAACATTCAGTATTGCTCCAAATCTTTAGAGAAATACAATTAGAGTTGAAGGATCAATGTAAAATGCTAATGCAGAGCAGCTAGATCAGGGGTAGGCAACCTTTCCCCTTTAAGGGCCGAGGGACTTCAGCTCCCAGAAGCCTCAGCCATATTGGCCAATAGTCCCATGTTGGCCAATAGCTCCTGGGATTCTGGGAGCTGAAGTCCCTCGGCCCTTAAAGGGGAAAGGTTGCCTACCCCTGAGCTAGATTATAAGTAAAGTTAAGTTTAGCCTTAACTTAAACTTTTTCCATGCTTTTTGGAGCATTAATGAGCTTTAGAGCCTTAATTCTCTGAAACCCAAATTGTGCTTAAAATGCCTAGGATATATGTATTGCTTATAATAAATGCTGCAACAACTGAAAAGAAAACTGGAAGGTCCACAATTGCTTCATTTATGATACATGAATAGATTTAACCAATTTAGAAAATGACCAACCTGTCTTCTAATTTCTTCTTTGATGTTTTCTGGTGTTTCAGGCAATGCTGGCATTGTAGCCATGTTAGACCAGCGAAGTGGTTTTGTTACTGGTTTTAGAACCACATTTCCAAAAAAATCTTGGACATGAGTGAAAAACATGTACAAGACACGGTTGCTGATCTGGGAAGAGATAACAATTAGGGAATAATGTTCAAACACTGCTAACATCTATACTGTACATGCCAAATAAAAGATACATATATATTTTCTCCATTGTTTGAAGTTTTTAGTAACATTACTATGTTACTAATTTATGTCAAATGGAAAATAACTCCAGAAATCAGCTACAAATTGGCTGTATTGATAACTTCTAATGGAAATACATTTCCACAGCTATGTAGCCCTGAGAAAGTGTCCCAGACAAGAGGGTAAGCAGGTGTCTTGCGGTCCCAATGGCTCAGTGAGAATGTCATGCTTAACTATGGTTTAGTGAGACACAGGTAAGCTAACCTCCCTTGAGGCCTTCCCCCATCCCTTCCCCTCTCTCCTACCAGTATGAATGTATGGATGAGCTCAGATAAGCAAGCACAGCTTGCCATGCCATCTGAATTTATCAAATTGTGATTAATTTTAAGTATGGTTAATTTAAAATATGTGAACCTCAAATCATGGATTGCAACTAATCATGGTAAAGAGTAACCACAGGTTGTTAGATTCAAACAACATGATATTATCTGGTAAAGCAGAATCAGAAACAACGGCTTCCAAACACATCACCCCAACTTCACTAGGGGAAGTGGGAGGGAGAGGTGTTAAGTTTGGTCACAACTTGTTAAATAAGGAGCTGGCAAAGTGCCACCACATACATCCATCTGAGGATTGTTTTGCATTCCCAAGATCTTCGGAACGTCCTCTGACTCTGCCACTCCTCTGCAAAATGGAAGGGCCTAGAAATGGCTAACCATGCCCCAGAAGTCTACAGGGGATGCGAGAACCACTTTCTGAGGAAGGAGCTGTGGAGGGTTTTTTAGTCCTGTGCAGGTCCCCCCCCCC
>CM034706.1:69361971-69394090 GCA_020142125.1 Phrynosoma platyrhinos | reverse complement strand
TTTCGTTAGTAGAAGCATTCATAAGTAGAGGTACCACTGTATTTCTTGTTTACAGAAGAGTAGCTTAAATTAATTTATAAATAATGACATCAAAAGCACACTACCAAAAATATTAAAACACTTAATGGATAAGGATACTGGGAGCCCATCTCTGAGTCACTTATTAAGTGAGTGGACAAGGAAAGGAATTGGAGTCAGTAAAAGGAACAAGGGTTAAAAGGATATTTCTGAGGGAAGAAAAGCCTCAGACCATTATAAGAAAAGAGAAGAACCCTGTAAACCCAGAGGCCATCTGTAACCTCAGAAGCCTTCGTTGGGTATGACTGACCACTCACCAAGTTATTCCACTGCCTGATTTAGACGTAAAACAGCCTTCTCCCTTAAAAACTGGCTTTCTGATCACTTGCATTTTGAAAAAAGGAGGGGCAAGGTACAGGGTGTTCAGTAGCGGGAATCAAAATGGACTACGTCCTATTGTGTTGAAATGGCAATACTTTTTAATAAGTGCGTGTAGAATGTCTTTTGCATGGCTTTTCAAAGCACACGCTCTTTGGGCCAACTCTATTACTTAAATATCAAAGATAGCAGCATATGGAATTAGCCTTTATGCACCAGTATGGACACTTTAATTCCCCAGAGTCATGTTTTGTTGCAAGCCATTAATGGCAAACAGACTAACAAAAATAACTAAACATGCATTCCAGCTACTAAAACATATGCTGGCTGGCACATGCACTGTACCTGAACAGTTGGACTGAGTACGATGGAAATGTTCTGGATATTCATTTTTGTTTCTAGCTCCTTTGCAATTACATGGTCCATGTGCACAATTAGCCAGGAGATCAGGAGAAAGTTGCACTCTGGCAGCTCTTTCAGGAGACGCTGACACTCCTGCAATTTCTCAGCCTCCAAACTCTTCCCACAGGCATCTTCAAAGCGAGGCATCAGCTCTTTGGTAAGCAAGTTCTCTGGCAGTTCACGCAGATATTGTTTCAACAAGCTGGCAATAGTGTTGGGCTCATACTCCTCTAGGTTGGGGGATTCTTCTCGATCATATGCTGCTTTTAGTTCATCCACCTTGGATTTAATTCCTTCAAAAATGTTCAGAATGGTTTTGTTAAAAAAACCTCTGAGAATAAAAAAAGCAACCAAGTTTACAATATGTTTCTGATAACTTAATTAAAGTATTTAAAAAATCTTATTATGTATATAACCCACTGCTTTCACAGAGGCTCTTTTAAAAATTCTAACAAAAGTGTAGAAAGTACTAAAGTCTTACTGAGCAGCACCATCTTGTTTACTGAGAAGTATCACTAAACTCTGTGGGACATACTCCTAAGTTAAGTATCATATGAGTCTATTTATTTTAAATATTTAGCAGAAGTTCCTCCAGTCTTCCAGGAAAACACTCAAGATCTAATGTGACAAAAAAACAGATCACTTTCTCAGATATAACACAGACATGGATAGAAATCACAGATATGAGAAAAAGCAAGAATGAAAATATGTGTAGTGGAAAGAAAAGGCCAATATGATATAGTGATTTGAGTTCTGGGTTAGGAATTCAGGGTTCAAATCTTTGCTCAGTCATGGAAAGCCACTGACTGACCTTAGGCAAGTCATACTCTATCAGCCTTAGAGAAATGAAACAGCAACCTTCCTCTGAATAAATCTTGCCAAGAAAATCCTATGATAAGGTTGTCTAAATTAGAGTTGTCACAAAGGGAGATAACAACAATGCAACAGCGTGGAAAGAAGGAAGCAGGTGGCTGATTTGAATTTATGGTAAAGCAGGAAAAAATTATGGAAAAGAGGATAAAGCAGAAGAGTCTGGATGGCGCCTTTTTGACATAGTAAACTGAAGGGTTAGTGAAATAACTAACTAAATACTCCTTTTGGAAGTACACTGATTCATTGCTTCTGGTATGCATGGTATCTACTATTTCTTTGAGATAGCTCATCATAGACGAAGGGAAGGCTCCCACGGGTTGCTGAAGGGAGGAAGGAAACTGTACCCTGCCTCCATCAGTCCACTTGGTAAAAGACAAATATATTTTAGCTTACTGAGGGAAAAAATGGTTCCCCTCTGCTGCATCTAGTATTGAAGCAAAGACTTCCAGTTGCTTTGCAGGCTGAAAAAAATGCAGTTTAGTAAATTTTATGAGATTATTTACAGAGCTGTTCTAATCACAATGGCTCACTTGTCTGTATGACTATTGCCTGGACATCTCCTTATGGTTACATTGCTTATCTTTCAAGGCTAAGTATAATATATTCCCTTTTGCTATCTTGCTCATGTAGTAGCATAGATCGGCATAATAAAGGATAAAGGACTAGGAGTCTCATGTACCACAAAGTCCTTGAAGGGTAAATGAATTACTGTACTTCTGCAGAGATCTATGACATCCAGTGCCAGAGAAAGTATGGAAACTGCTTTCACAATTGTGTGTCACATACATGTGATATTCACATACAAGCTATCTTTAGAGTATTTACTTCCTATGATTTAATTTAAAATTTTTACTACCTTTGCTGCTGCCTGAATCTGCATTTACTTCTTACCAAATTGTTCATTACATTTAGATTGCTGGCATGATGTGCTTCACAGGTGGCATTCATAATTCAAAATACAGCTGTATAATTAAATAAGTGACTCAAATCATTGTTTCTTTAGGTCAGACGAGGTTACACAACTACAGTGACTGCTAATTATCTTGGCATTACTACCAGGGTTTTCTCCAAATCCAAGCTAAAACTCTAAATGCTGCTCAGCATTTCCTCTGTGCTTCAAGAAACAACCCAATGAGGACTTCTGTGTATAAATTCCTATTGGAAGAAAATCAAAATGGAAGAGTTGAGGGGGAGGAGAGCACTTGAGCACATCTCAGTTACATAAATATAGTCTTTCACCACCGACAGCACATTTTCACAGATAAAGTGTTTGAGGAATGCATTTGAGAATGGATATGCATCAGTTTTCTTTTCTGTCACAAAGATTGAACTATGCTGTATGCTGCTCTGGTCAGGAAGGAGATGGCAGATAACTGAGGAAGCTGCTTGGAAAACAAAGGACTGCTCTTGGAAAGCACAACCTTAATGGATCTGTGAAATCACTCTCCACTATCAAATGAAGGATACTGGGCTTGCTAAATTAATCTCTTAAACAGTTGTAATAAATATGATTAATTTTATCAGCTGTCATTACATGTCAGTGATCCTTCCAGTCTCAAATTTAGAGGTAACCACAAGTAGAGTTAACCACATTTGATTTTGGGAAACTGCAGAGGCTTACAGAATTAGAGGAAATCATACAGTTTTAGAAATAGTGAAAATGGAAAACATATGTCATTTTAAAAAAAGTCTGGAGGTTAAGCAAAAGAAATCTACCCTAAGGTCAAACACTATACCTGAAACTCTGTAGATGCCTTCACATTTCATGCCATATTTCTCTACATAATCAATACATTCCCGAAAAACTGCAGGCAAACGTATGCCATCATACAACATGGTCCTTTCGGCAGCATCTGCCAAAGGGATTCCAAACACAGGTCGATAGCTGGGAATATCCATTGGTGGGACATCTGTCTCTTGAGTTGGCTTCTTCTTTTTCTTCTTCTCTTTCCACTGTTTGACTACATCTGCTGCTGTTAAGTCTTTTGATTTCTTCTCTTTATGTTTTTCCTCCTTGTGCTTGTCTTCTTTATGTTTTTCATCTTTTGGTTTTTCTTTGATTTTAAAATCTTTTTCCTTCTTTTTGGAGAAACTTGGTTTCTTGAAAACATGAATCCCTTTGGAGCGCTTCAACTTCGATGGACTTTCAGCTTCATCTCCAGAACTGTCTTCTTGGAAAGCTGCATAGCCTTCCGCTGTTGAGAAAAAAGAGGAAACTATTAAAATGTTGACTCTGGAAAAAGACATGTAATGCCAAGGAGTAATACAGTGCTTATTAATATAATACATGTTACCTATTTCTTAATTAAACAGAGTCAAGACTTAGGGTAGATTCTGATGTATTTTCCTTGACTGAACCCTTGTACTGATACACACTTTCCCCATGTACTCGCCCTTGTATACACTTTTCCTTCCCAATTTACTCTTGTACTGATACACACATTTCAGGAGTAATTCACAAGCAGAATTATTTGATTACCGCCCTAGCCCTGAGTATAGATAATTACTGCATCATGCAATTTATACTCATTCCAACTTGCAATGCAATCCTTAGCATGGTTGACCTGAATAAAGGCTCACTGCTTAAATGGGTTTATTTTGTAATAACCTGCATGGAATTACAGCCTAGGTGTTTTCCATACATATGTCGTTATAAAGGAATATGACATATCAAAATCAACATTGAACTGATGTTGTAGAGTGATGATTGGTATGAATTGTACAGATCTACTTATCTTTAAAAAAGAAATTATCTAGATTATTGCTCAGGTCTCAAAAAGGTGTGTGTTTCTAGGATTATCATTGCAGTCTCAAATCAACATCCTTCCAAACATACTTTTAAAAACCAAGCTGCAAAACAAAGGATTCATTCCCAATCCTGACCCATTCAGAGCTTTGCTACTGTAATGAAAAGATGCATCCAAAATCACTTAATTGCTCAGTTAAAAAGCAAAATACAAAGCCAGATATTCCAATACAGCCAAGCCTCCCCATTCTAAAAAACAAACTTTGATTTTGCCATTTTATATAAGGGACATCATTTTATTATTCATTATATTTAATGGGACTTGAGCATTCAGATATTGGTTTCCATGGGGGGTTCTGGAACCAAACCGCAGCTGATACCAATGCCCCACTGTATATAAAAAGGTGTATATAAATGTGTTCCTGTACTCAGACACAACTATTACAAAGGAAAAAAAACACCTTACTTTTCAATTTAATAGGCAAAGTTTCCTAACCATCCTCACACATAATCAACTACTTCTATTCATTTGGTTATATAAACTGCATACATTATTTTAATTCCACAGTCAAAACAACTGCTTTTGCTGCAAATTAAACTAAACTGTATTGCATAATTGCAATAGTTATACTGCCTCTATGTACAGATTTCTAATAAGCCACATCTGTTCTGCAACTAACCCTGCCTATCCTGTAGGCAAGAACAAGAAACTCATTTATTAAAATGTAACCACCCTTTCTTAATTGCAACACCTATATTATGATAAAGGAGGGGAAGGCTCAGAAGATTTATATGCAATGTTCACTGATCAGATACCTAAATTTGGTGGTGAACTCTCAATAATTTTGATGGGATGTCCAAGCATGGATGGCAGGCTGCTGAAGGGAGGGTAACAGCTCTATATGGACTATAAATATGGAATGAAATAGTTAAATGTATAGCACAGGAATATATTACTGTGGTACAGCCTTTTAGAAACATGCATGGATGGAAAAGAAAATAGAGAGTTTTACACTTCAGGTTTGTTGTCCGTTTTTGTTTTGTGCTGTAAACTTTTAAATTATATCTTTTAATCTCTCTGCTGAGCCAGACACTGTTCTTGTCCTTCATACAGTCATAGTTTGAGCTCTATCATCGACTTCCTTCCAACCAGAGCTTGGAAAAATTCTTTTCAGAATTTAAGAAGCCAGAAGTAAACAAAAATGCTACTACTTTAATTTTTTTTTTAAAAAATGCTCATATGTTGTTTTAACATCTTAGAATGCAGTAGATGTTACGAAAACTTTATGATTTTTACAAACAATCTGAAACTGACTGATGAGAAAAGTGAGGCATGCCATGCTAAACACACATACAAAATTGTTGCAGATTTTTCATAGCAAGCCTCCAAAGAAGTACTTGACAGTTAAACTGCGATATAAACATAACATTTTTTCACACGTATACACACAGAGTAATAAAACACAGACAGTAAATACTAAAAAGCACACTTCTGTCACACAGATTAAAAAAAGGTACCTACTTCTTTTCTCCTTCTTCTTAAATTTTCCTTTTTTCTTCCCATGCTCTTTCTCATCATCAGACACTATGTCTGGAGGTTCATGAAGGCTATCATGAGGTGGTGAAGGTTCGCCAGTTCGATATAAGCCAGGGAATTTGGTTGGGCTGATCTCTTCAGAGCTTGGGGTCCGAGCAAGGCTCCCACCATGTTCCACCCTACGGTGCTCACTAGGGCTGCTGGTTGGAGGCAGAAAGCACTCTGTCATTCTTACTCCCTAGCAGCACAGCAACACAAGATCTTGTTACCTGTCCATCATGCCTGCAAGAAGAGGAAGACATGGTGTCATTACAAAGTACTCCACTATGCAAGCAGATGCTTTCAATTACCAAACTATGTACACTGAACTTTGTTTTGCAAGCGAATAATAATTAGCCACTACTGCTTGCACACACATTCAGCTGGAGGCTTAGAAGTATTCAAAACTGGTTTTAAAAAACAGCTTTGTGCAATTTCCTTAGGGAATTAAATATAGTTACACAAGCTATTTGATCCCCCACTTTCTGGGTGTGAGAAGACAGGCACATCAGCCCGCTCATGTTATTGCCTGTCGCATGTTTGATTGCAAGCACCATCTTCTGTTGGCAACACAATGATGCAACAATTATGCAAGGACACAAAATGATCATGCACTCTTGCAAGAGGCAAGCAGCATCATAACCAGAGGTACTTTGTTTTAACTTAGATTGTATGCCTCTGGAAGGTTTTATTTGTTTTGTTTTATTCTTGATTGTCTTTTGTACAGCGCTGAGTACACTGACAGCGCTCTAGAAATAAACTTTAATAATAATAAATAATAATAATAATAACACATTCAAACTTGAATCTGTTCAACATTGTAGGTTGTAACACTGAGGTTCACAGGCCACAACCAGCAAATGGAACGAAAGCTGCCTTTTTTTTTAAAAAAGACTCTAAATGTGGAAAAGAGTGTCAACATATTTTTCCTACCCTTTGTTGAAGATATCAATAGCATAATACATTTGAGAAAGCATCTTGCAGCCATCTGTTCATCAAATTAACTCAATTAAATCCTAGCCAGGCAGTTTAATCCACAAAAATGGTGAGCTTACTCAACTGCTGACTATTTCACAAAAGCTTTCATGAACAAGGGAAATATGTACCGGTAGCTATGGTGAAACTGGCAGGATGAGATAGGCTGCATCTCCTTGCACTGGGCACATTGCAACCCACACCAGCATTTCTACCAATTTTACATTCTTCAGCCCTCTGACATAGATAAGACCTGAAGTGAGAGGTGCCATTAATATCCTATCCTTTATATTAATGGCAATGTTTTTGTGGGGATTGATATTTAAAAAAACAATTTTTCTCAAGTGCTATAGGCATGGCGTAGTGGTTTGAGTGTTGGATGTGACTGGAGGCCAGGGTTCAAATCCCAGCTTGGCCATGTAAACCCACTGGGTGACCTTGGGCAAGTCACATGTTCTCAGCCTCAGGGGAAGGCAATGGCATACCTCCTCTGAACAAAGCTTGCCAAGAACACCCCATGATAGGTTTGCCTTAGGGTTAGTTGCCAAACAACTTGGGGCACACAACAACAATCAAGCCAAAAAAGTAACTTTCCAAACTATGTTAGTTGTTTCCCTACAACAACCATCTTCTTTTATACTATAGAAATAATGCAGTTTGACACCACTTTAGCTACCATGGCTCCATCCAACAGAATTCTGGAATTTGAAGTTTTGTGAGGCAGCAGTACTTTGTAAGAGAAAGCTACAGACCTTGTAAAACTACAAGTTCCAGGATTCCAAGGATGGAGCTACAGCTCTTAAAATGGTGTCAAACTGCATTATTTCTACAGTGTACATGCAGCCTCTGCTCTGAGGTGGAGAAATTCTGTTCTTGAACACAAAACAAGCAGTGTGTTTAGTACCCAGTTTTAAAGTATGCCCCCATTAATTTCCTGCATGTAAACAGTTTATTTCTTTCACGGAATATTATAAAGTAAAGCTATAAATCTCACTAGAAACTCTTACTGAGCCAGCATTGCCTCCCATGTGACCTGCAGCTATGTGAAGTACACTCTGTCCCCATAATTCAATTCAATACACAAGTGTATTGAGAGTAAGTTACACACTGGTAGAACAAGTTTTCTTTTCAAAAGCCAGCATCAAAGCATAACAATTATCAAGATAATTTACAATTCCCACGTAAATCATTGTCTCTGCTGCTAATAAAGACCTTCCAGTGAAGTGTGAAAAGCAATGCAAGGGGAGGGGAAAACTAGAAAAGGTACTAAGACCCAATCTGCTTTCTCCTTGCAGACCTAACAACAGCTTGGATTGAGAAAGCAGTATTAAACAAAAAGGTTAAACTTTCCTCATCCAGCACCACTGTTTCAAAGACATTTGAGGCCACAACAATTGTTTTGAATTTAAAAAATAATTATAAGAAGTTTGGGCCAAGAACTAAACACTTCAGAAAGCCTATTCAGACACATATACTGAACAGATCCTTCTATAAAACACTGAATTGTATTTCAGAAATGTAGAAGATATTTCTCTCATGTAAACCTGAACACAGTGGAGTTTGCTTCCCAGGATTGAGCTTCATGTTTCAAATTTAAAATACTTGGTCTTAAGTAGTCCCACTGGTTTTCAGCTCCAAATACTTTGTGAAAGGCAAGGAAGAAAAATGAGTGCCCTACAATGGCTTTTCAAATTACAATAATATATATATATATAGGCATGACAGAAACCCATTTCAATTTCTTATGATTGCAGCTGCAACAATATTCTGATGGCCAGTTTACTTTTCATGCAGTTAATCAGTGAAAAGTTAGATCCAATTCTTTATCATGCAAAATCTACTTCCAACTTCCTCTGAAAGAAAGAATGCTAACACTTATTCTCTTTCCAATACTAAGTTATGGGGGGGGGGGGCAGTGGCTATCAGCTATGCTATAGCTAATTTGATATGTTTACAAAAGTTCATGCTCATTAGTAGATGGGTAAGATTTAGTTCGACTATCCAAACCAACAAAAAGAAAAATACTAGTTGCCACAGAAGGCAGAATCTAGTTAGACTTTTTAGGCTCTGCTAACTGCTCAGTTGGAAGTGTTTGAAAAGCTCCAGTCTATCACCAGAGTTTCCAGCAAGGATAATGGTCTTACGCTATATAAATTATGTTACAGTTGTCCCTCCGTTTTTGCAGACTTGAAGTTTGTGACCCTTACTTATTTGCGAGGGACGAACGGAGGGGCACAAAATGGAGGGGCTCGCCTCCACATACACACACCTCCATTCAAGCCAATAGGAATTGAATATTTGTGTTTTTCCTTTTTCGTGGGGGGTGTGTGTCAAAAAAGGAGTAGCAACTGCAATTGCCTCTGCTATTCTGAGGATGTTTCTACTATCAGCAATAGTTTTGTGAGTTACTTATGCTAATATAATTGTCACTTTCGGTACTTTCTGTACTTAATTTCCTATTATCTTTTTATCAGTTTCAAACAATATATTATAAAAACAGTTACTGCTCAGTTTACAAATTCTGCCCATCATTACATAACTATTATCCAAATTAATTTTCTTTACCCCCAACTTCCCACCTTCAGAGGGTTGGTATATCCTATTCTCTATACTGGCTTCTATCCTTCATTTGGCTTTTTACTTACAATGTCCTCCACCTTTTTCTACTTTTATTTCTTTTCCCTTCATTCCCTTAACTTAATCTATATTATAATCTCACAGCTTCATGTTTTCCTTTGTCTTTTCTTTGATTCTATTACTCTATTATTTTACCTGTACAGCTGACTACATCCTTTCCTTTTTCTCATTGATTCCTCTATCACCTTTATGTTCTGTTATTCTTCCTTCTCTTCTTCCCTTTTCTATACTTTCTTATAACTGAAATGTTTTAGTTCCTTTCTAACACTTATCTGCTCCCAAACATTATTACCTTTATTTCATCAAATCCCAATGTATACTCCTTCCCCTTTCTGTACTTAATTTCCATCTGAATTCACTGCCTGTAATCCTATCCCCAATCACGTATCCTGTATATATATGTAACTTAAGAGACAAATACATTTATTATAGCATGAGATTGCATTCAAGATTCAAGATGCTCCAGCAGCGCAGCGTTTATATGCCACACGCTGCTGGAGCACCTTGCAGCCAGCTTCAAGCTGCTGCGGGGTGTGAAAAGTCAGCTTTTTACCAGTCGAAAAAGCAGATCTTTGGTGCTCTTTTCTTGGATGGCTTTAAAGCAGACTGGGGCCGCAGCATATGCTTGCCACGGCCCCAATGCAGCATTGGAGGGGGTGGCTTGAAGCTGCCCCTTTGGAGCAGTCTGTTTTGCCCCTAGATCACACCAAGAGCTGAACAGGAGACTATCATATTTTCTCCTGTACTAGGAAAACATTCACTTTTCTGACATTAGCAGATGGGTTTTGTTTTTTTTGCTACTAAAACTGTGGTCACCAGTTTTCTGTTCCTGGTCTTGGCTGCTACTTGGCTAAAAAGCAGCTCCATGAAGCAGTAGCCAAAGGTGTCTTCTACAAACTTTCCCTGAAGGAAGAGATATGTTACTTTGGGCTGATGTTCAGGCTAAGGTACACAGATCACTAGAAAATACTGAAAGGGAGACATTTTGCCTCTCTTTTTCTATAGCCAGAATACAACATTTGTTTCATAAGAGTAGCCAGTATTGAAATATAATGGAAAAACCATAGATGGCACTTCCAAATCAGCCTCACAATGGAGGAAGGAGAGTTTTCAGTAATAAACAGGAAAAGTATTTGAGAACAGGACATGCCTCTATTTAAATGCTTTAACAGTCTGCAGACCAGCTGCTTGTATAATGCAAGTAACATTTGCCACATATACAGGGCCCTGATTTCAGCATTTCTGACATAGCACTGTATTTATGTCCTTATCAAACTCTTATATTCAAAGCAAAGTGCTGGAACATGCTGCATGAGAGTTTGTAGTCATAAAAATATAACAACCGCATGTTATAATCAGAAATCTTGCAAAACCTTTAAAGCCTTGAGCATGTTGGTTATGCACATGTATCTTCTACTTAAGAAATTATGAGTAGGGAGACTTAAGCAAGAGAAACAGGAAGAAGCAGAGACAGATCAAGAGAAGCAGGAAAGACACTTTCTCCTTCCTCCTTCAAAACACCACATGTGAAATTCACAACCTAAGTACCTCTGTCTCTGGTCAGCAATTTCACTCAATCCACCTGAATCAACATGTAAGCAAAGGTCTCATTAACGTCCACCTCATAATTAACTGCCTACACCAACATTAATAAGATTAGTGCCAAAATTCATGTCCTTTTCACAGTCCAAGTCAGAGAAGCAAAGGGTTCTTATAAGTGGTATAAAGTGAAGATTTCTGAGAAGGGGAGTATTATAGCAAGGTTCTAGGCCTACAGGCAGCTAGCCATAACAAACGTACTTGTGCACAAATAATTCAAACATACACCTAAACATACACACAGATATACAAGACAAATGAAGAACAGCAATTGTCCTTGACATTTCACAAGAACAGAGATGCTGGCAAACAGACCTATGAGTAAAGATGATTTATCATGTGATGTTTAAAAGTTTTCCATTTGTTTGCATCTGTAAATGCAAAACACAAGGAAGATCCCAGCATTGACTTATGAAATTAGAAACAATGCATTTCACAACATTGCCACTGGTATCCTGTGTATGGTTCCAGTTCAAATGTCTTTTGCAGGGTTTGTCCAGATGTGTTACTTATTCTTTAACCTTCCTCTCATAGCCACAGAGTCATGACTACAGGCTAGAGACTTTTCTTTTACATTAGTATTCACTGTAAGTAGTAAGAAGGCAAAACTGAATGGGTGGGTTGAACATACTCTGACAGCATGTGTATCCAAAGGGGCTTTATTCTCACACAATTGCATCCACAACTGCAGTCTGCATTGTTTAAAATTACAGGTAACTTTTAAAACACATTAAGCAACATGTTGAATCAGACCATCTTATCCAGTTTTTAAATAAGTAGCCATGTTAGTCTCTTGTAGCAAAAAAAGGAGAAAGGGAAAGGGAGCAAAAGGGGACATGGCAAAATTCTGGTTTCTAATTTAGCGAGAGCTTTGGTGGATATAAACCCACTTCTTCAGATACAGTATAGAGTGAAATTAAAGCCTCAGGTATAAAGCGTACATAGAGAAGTTGCAACACCAACATTAACAACATATCCTAACAAAAGTTGTGTGTGTTGTGTGTTTTCCAGTAGTTTTCGACTTAAGGTGAATCTATCATGGGGTTTTCTTGGCAAGTTTCTTCAGAAGACATTTGCCATTGCCTTCCCTTGAGGCTGAGAGAGTGTTACTTGCCCAGGGTCACCCAGTGGGTTTTATGGCTGAACGGGAATCAAACTGTGGTCTCCAGAGCCATAGTCCAACACTCAAACCACTATGCCATGATGGCTCTCTAAGGGCCTTTACAGACTGCCAGAAATAGTGCAAATTGAGGCCACTTAAACTGCCCTGGCTCAGTGCTAGGGAATCATGGGAATTGTATTTTTTTTCTGGGACATTGAGCCTTCTCTGTCAGATAGCTCTGGTGCCACAATAAACTACAGTTCCCATGATTCCTTAGCACTGAGCCAGGACAGTTAAAGTAGCCTCAATTTGCACTATTTCTGGCAGTCTGTAAAGGCCCTAAGTTAGGATATTATATATGTGTGTGAATTTATAAAACTGTAACATAATCTAAAACGATACAACCAGAGTCTACATTTAAATAATTCTATCATTAAAAGTATAAATCACAGACTCCTCAAGAAATAAAATAGGTTGAAATCTTTGGTAGAAGAAAAAAGATATAGTTTTAATTAGTTTCAGCTTATTTATACAGCTGTGGGCATGGGATAGCATGTTATAGGATCCAGAAAGATGCAAATCATGCCCCTTGCCTTAAATTTTGAGAGTTAATAAATAAATCTAGTCCAGCAATCTGTTCACATACGAGTTGCTCTGGCTATGAGCAAATGGCACATGCCACTGTCACTCTAAACCCTCTCCCCCACATAGGGACCAGCCCTTGTTGTTTGTTGTTAGCTGCTTTCGAGTTGATCTCGATTCATGGCAACCCTGTGAATGAGATATCTCCAATCCCCCCATCCTCTATCTCCCTGCTCAGGTCCTGCAAGCTCAGACCCGTGACCTCCCTAATTGAGTCCCTCCATCTGGCTTGTGGTCTTCCTCTCTTTCTACTACCTTCCTCAACACCTTTGTCTTTTCTAATAAGTCATACCTTCTCATGATATGGCCAAAGCATGACAGCCTCAATTTAGTCTACTATTAGGCATAGTGAACTGGCTGTGTGCAGGCAGCATGTTTGGGTACCATGAAACGGAAGGAAACTGGTAAGCTGTTTATTACCACTGCTACCCACCTTGTCGGGGCAATTGGCTTACACACTATAAACTGCTTAGGGAGTGCTTAACTGATAAGTGGTATAGAAATATACTTGCTATTGCTGGCATTCATTATTTTTTTTGAACTACAGTGATCCTTCCAAATTCGCTGGGGTTATGGGTGAAGAACCCCTGTGAATGTGGAAAAACTGCAAATAAAAAAAAATGGACTCAGCCTTCCATCCGTTTGTAAGTAGGTAAAATGAACACCCAGTTTGTTGGGGGCAATTGGTTTACACCAGTACTTCTTAAATAGTGGGGCGCACCCCTAAGGTGGGGCACGAGGCTCCGTAAAGGGGGGCGCGAGGCCCCTTTAAATCTTTTCAGCTAGTTAATAAAACTATTCTTTGTTGTAAATTGATGCACATTTCTTTCTTTTTTATTCTCATATATGTTAATAAGGATACAGTGTTATGCAGAGGTGTACTTATAACAATTTTATAGACAAATGATACTATTTACAGTCGCGCGGGGGGCACAAAATGTTTTCTTCTTCCTAGGGGGGGCATGACAGAAAATAATTGAGAAGCACTGGTTTACACACTGTAAGCCATTTTGGGAGTGTTTAAGTGCAGTGATAAAAAGTACAGAAATGTACCTGCTATTGTTATGGTGTAGTCGTTACATTGTAAGGTTCATTATATTGTAAGGCACTGCACTTAGGCAGAAAAAAATTGAAATGCATAGATATAGGATGATGGGGGACACCTGGCTGAACAAGACTATGTGTGAAAGGGATCCAGGAGTCCTAGCTATTGCTAACAGTCTGGAATTCTGGGAGCTGAAGTCCAAAAACATCTTGAGGACCTAAGTTTGTGGGGCCACTGAGTTGAAATCTGAGGGAGTGGAGCCAAGAAGAGCTGAAACCTCAGCCAAGGTGGAAGGCTGTTCAATTCCGCCCCGTGGCGCTAGAGGGCGCGCCTTGGCACACACCCCCCCTCTGCCCCGCGCGCATGCGTAGTACAGAAGCCGCCTCAGCGAACGCCCATCCCTTCAGCGGCGGTTAAGCGGGCGCGCTCATTCTCCAGGGAGGGGGGGGGAGAGGCTGTTTAAACCCCCCCGTTGCTGGCCATGGAGCTCCTGTGAGAAAGAAACCGCGGGGCGGAGGGAAGGTGGGAGCCTGAATTAGCACTGACCTGAGGAGGCGGGGCTGCGGGTCCCGTCGCTTGGGCAGGACGGCTCGGCTCCCCTCCGGCGTCACGGCGGCCCCGCTTCGCTCCCCATTTCTTCGCCTATTGACCCGGTCTGGTGTGTGAGGAGAGAGAGCAGGGGGCGGCGGTTGCGAGGCGCATGCGCGGACTCTGCTTCCGTCTTTTCCCTCTCAGGCTTGTTTCGGATGTTGAGGGCAGAGGCCGCGCAGGCGCATAACGTGCAGGGAGGAGCCCTCATAGTGGCCGAAGAAGGCTGTTTCGCCGGAGGAGCAGAGAAGCTGAGGGGGGGGGGGCGGTTGGAGGGGTTTAAGTGCGCCTGCGCAGTCGCTTCTCCTCGCGCCCCTCTTCGCCTTACGTAACGAATGAAACGGCTGGCCGGCGGCCGTTGAGTGACGCCATTTTTAAAATTCTTTTTGATGCATCTTGGGAAGTGTAGTCAACATTGGCTGAGGAAAAGGCAAGGGGGAGCGGCCGAACGTCAAACTGCATCATTTCTGCAAGAAATGTTATGGATTTTGCACGATTCCCATGGAAACGAACCAAAGCCCTCCTTAGGCTGCTGTCACACTGCAGAAATAAAGCAGTTTGACACCGCTTTACACTCCCATGGCTCAATGGGATTCTGGGATTTGTAGTTTTGTGGAGGGGAGGCACCAGAGCTTTCTGACAGGCTAAATACCTCACAAACGATTAAATATCTCACCAAATTACAAACTCCAGAATTCTATAGCATTGAGCCATGGAAATGGAAATGTCAAACTGCATTATTTCTGCAATGTGGATACATTGCTAGATTAACTCTGTGTGCATCATTTTTGCAATGTGTGACATAGGACCAAAACACGCTGTAGAAATAATCCAGTTTGAGACCGCTTCAACTGCCCTGGTTCAATGTTATGGAATTCTGGGAAATGTAGTTTTGTGAGACATTTAGCCTTCTCTGTCAGTGAGTGCTCTGGTGCCACAATAAACTACAATTCCCAGGATTCCCAAGCACTGAGCCAGGGCAGTTGAAGCGGTCTCAAATTGGATTGTTTCTGCAGTGCGTTCAGTACCTTGTTTCCTGGGTCTAGAAGCAAGATAAGGTTTAACATCAAGAAAAGTTCAGCTGTCAGACTATAATGGACCACCTGTCCACTTTGTTCCTGTAGTTCAAACTCTTGGGCTCCAATCAATCAATCAATCTAACCTTGGATCCTTAAACCTTTCCTGGGTCTGGTTTTTGGGCCTCAACTGGTCACTTAAAATGAACCCCCAGATGTGTTAATTATTGGGTTGTGTGGTAAAGCCTGGTGGATCCTCCTCATCAATTCCTCAATTAAAACATCTTAGACAGGCAGGTAGAAAATAAAACCTTTAAAGGGGGATTGTGTAATAAGTCCAGTGGGCCCTTGGCATCTGCTGGCGTTGGATTCCAGCCAGGACCCTCTATGGATACCAAAATCCATGGATGCTCAAGACCTATTCAATACAGTGGATATTAAAATGGAGTCCCTCATATAAAATGGCAAAATCCAGGTTTGCTTTTGGGAATCTATATATTTTTCAACATATTTTCAAGACGTGGATGCTTGAATCCATGGATTAAAAAATCTGAATATAGAGGGGCCAGCTGTAAATGAAATGTTTAGCCTTATGCTGGCTCTGCACATAATGGAACCCTTCAGTTAAAACAAATTTAGGCCTTCTCCCTGAGTTCTTCCCACACTATCAGCTCCATCCACCAAATTCCCTCTCACTTCCTGTCCCAATCTATTCCTTAGCCCTTATCATTTCTCTATTCCTAGCTCCTTTGATCTTCTCAAGATTTAATCTGCCCTTGTCCCTGTCTTTGTTTCTAACTGGCCTTATCTCTGTTGTTAACTGGCCCTATCTGAACAGATTGAAAGACAATCCTCTGGTTTTATATTCTTTCCTCCTTAAAGTCATCCCTCACAGCATTGCATGAGCTGACTCCACTCAGGCTTGCTTAGCTTCTTACTTCACACACATGGTGTCATATTTATTTATTTTTTATTCTAATGTCTGCAATATAGTTCATAAAAGATGGCTATTCTCTGAAATCACCTATCCAGGACCAAACACCAAAGAAATTGTTATTCTCTTTAAAACCTCTCAGCTGACAAGACAATAAGGCAGGCGTCTCTTCTCTCTGATTCAGGCAAACAGGTAAGAGCATGTTCAGTTGCATTGCTTTCTTGTGAAATTCAGTAGGCGAAGATCAGTCTGTCTCTCCCTCAGGATCTAGTTACTTCCAAAACAATCTTCCTCCCTATTGCTCAATTGTTGGTAAGCTCACACAACATTCAGTCAGCTTCCTATTACTACACTTGGGCTCCAGGCCAATTTTATAAATTAATAAAGAAGAAGGGCTGAAAAAATATAAAAGGGAAGGGAAACTGACCTGCTCATGTTGCACTTTTATAAATACTTCCTCTTCTCTGTGGCTTATGCAGAAGACGACTAATAAGTGGACTACTGCTCTCTCCTTCAAGAAGTGAAGTAAATAGCATTGATATAGGGCAGTGTTGCCAAAGTCAGCAAGACCCATGTATATATATGTATGTGTGTGTGTGTATAAAAGGTAAAGGTAGTTCCTTGACATGAATGTCTACTTGTGTCTGACCATAGGAGGCAGTGCTCATTTCTGTTACTAAGACAAAGAGCCAGCATTGTCCAAGGACTACTCCGGTGGTCATGTGGCCAACATGACTGCACCGAACACTTCTACCTTCCCACCAAAGTGGTACCTATCTACTTGCATTTGCATGCTTTCAAACTGCTAGGTTGGCAGAAGCTGGGACTAGTGACAGGAGCTCACTCCATCATGCAGTACTCAGTCCTTAAACTGCTAACCTTCACGATCTTCCGGCTGGGCTCTTTGATGAGCAAAGATGAACCACGAGCAAAAAATGAGTCTCCTAGATATCTGAGAGACTCGATTTTTGTTCATGGTTCATCTTTGCTCATCAAAGAGCCATTGCTCCTTTTCACTTTCTACCTCAATATCACCAGCCTGGTGATGGTCTTACAAGGTTCTTGGAGCCAGTGGTGAGTTCTGTAACTTTTGCTGGGAGTTAATGGCATTGTAGTGTAGTAGTTTAGAGTGCCAGACTGGGGCTTGGGGGACCCAAGATCAAGTCCTCACTGAGCCGTGAAACACATAGGATTTCTACTCTCTTTTTACTCTCTACTGAGAGATTTCTACTCTCTCTTTCTCTCAGCTTAGCCTACCTTCCAGATTCGTTGTAAGAATGAGGAAGCAAAGAAGAGTCATATACATTGCCTTGAGCTTATGGAAACAACAGCAACATTTTTAGCATCTGTTTGCTTCCTATATAGTCTTTGGGAATCCAACTTCCATTGAGCTTGTCCTAGGCAGGGTGCACCCCAATCTAGGTGCCCATTTAATCAGCCATGAGGAATCAGATTGCCAGTCATGGGACAGTCTGGGTAGAATTATGGTGGGCTCTTGGTATCCACTGGGGTTGGGTTCCAAGACCCTCCATGGATATCAAAATCTGGATGCTCAAGTCCCATTAAATACAATGGTATACTAAAATGGTGTCCCTTATATAAAACGGCAACATTTTCAAGCCGTGGATGCTTCAATCCATGGATAAAGAATCCATGGATATGGAGTGCCAAGTGCTATTGTTTAAAGTTCCAATTTTACCATTAGCTGAGAGGAGATATTAGACCCCATCAGCAAAATGTCTGGAAAGCTTCTCTGCTATATACCATCTGCTGAATCACCACCAATAAATCTTATCTTAGGGCGGGCATAAGTTGAAGTTGACTTGAAAACACACAACAGGCAAGTAAATATGTGAATATCTTGTCTTAAATATGTTATTCATAATTTTAAAAGAAAATGTTTCATAATCCATTTTTTCCAGAAAAGAAAAAGCTCAGGGGTGGGATTGAAAAGAACTCCACTTACCATGTTTTTCTAGGCCTTCACAGCTCTATTCACAGTTAATATGGACGTACAGAGAGTGGGGTGGAGGGGAGGCTTTTAGCAAGGATTTGTGCAGAGGCCAGGCCCCTTCTCATGGTGGGGGCTAGGCAGCAGAACCTCTTCTTACTGTTAGCAGCAGAGCAGAATCTCAAATTGCTGAAATAACTGAAAAGCAGGGTCATTTGCAAGGATAATGGATGGAGAAACTTTGCCCAGGCCTCCCTCTTGCCCAGTTAACATTCCATTAACATATGGCTTTTGAACACCAGGTGAATCAGGATGCTCTTTCCCTAGTTTCAGTATTTGCCTGAGCAAAGCTTGGCCCAAAGCAAAGCAAGAACAAATGGATGCCTGGATGCACACATGTACATCTGGACAAGGCAGTTGTGCAGATCCAAGCATATAGCAGCCTGCCAACAAGAGTGAGTAAAATGCAAGGTTCCTCACGCTGGTTTCTCAAGCAGTCTTATACCATTCTACGCAGCCCTTTTGAGTCCCAAAGCACTTACTCTAATTTGGTACGGGGGGGGGGGGGCATTCACACTAGCACTTTGTGCCGGGTAGATCTGGAGAGATTTGATAATGCATTCGTTCATGCAATACCGAATCTGACCTGAAGTTCACACTGTTTACCCCAATCGAATTTATCTGGTGCAATATAACCCTCTGGAAGTTCACACTAACAAAAGTACCGATTCAAAATGGATCCTCCCTATCCATCACATTAAATCATTTTCGGGTATTTTTTTGTTTTGTTCTGCCAATCAAATTATGCACATCTATGTCACTTCACCTCCATTGTCAACACTGGTGACTTAGCTTTATATCCGGGGGAGAAAGGAATTAACACTCGGTGGACATGTCCTCCATTTTCACCTTCTGCCCAGGAACAGGGTCTAAAATGTCCTCCATTTTGAGCAGGACTAAGCAGCACACATTCTATATTTATAGATGTCCTCCATTTCACTTGCATGTCCTCCATTTTATGATTCCTCATCTCCCTCCCCCCCAGCAGGGATGACATCTATCTGGTCACCCTGGGATGAGGACAGGGTGACTAGAGCATCCTCCTTTCCCAGGACCTGTCCTCCATTTCACCCTCCTGTCCAGGAAAAATGTTCAAATGCCCTCCCTTTGGAGCCTGTGGGATGGGGGACCTCAAGGCTCCTCCATCCTCTTTCCCCCCATCCATCCCTCTACTCACCCACTTCTTGCCATGGCATTGGTGGGGAACACAAAAACAGAATGAATCACACACACCGTGCATGAAAGCCACACAAATGCAATAGATCTCACACTCTGTCCAAATAAATAAATACCATAAGTAAATAAATAAATAAAATGTTCCCAGAAGAGCCCCCTTCCCTGACTTTGGTGGTCCAAACATCTGGCGATGGTATCATAGGGGGAAAAGACAGCTGATCAGTTGTTTAAAGGGCACACCAGCAAGAAATTTGAAAACATTTAGAGCCGGCAACTAAATGTGAGCACAAAAATGGCACTTGCCATGGGATAGGTATGTTCGCCCCCTCTGCCCATTGATCCCTCCCTTCAGGAAGCCCCAAATCTGGTCAGGAGCAAGTGCATATTGGCTGCACCCTGAAAAAAAACCATGGTGTTTGCAAAAAAAAAAAAAAAAAAAAAAAACCCAGAGGGAAAGTAGTTTCTGAAAAACCTGGGTTAAGGGGGATTTAACATGGGCTGGAATTCGGGTTGGAAAACCCCGATTCCAGTGTGAACAACCCATGTTTAAACCGATTTGCAAACTGATTTAAGTGTGAATGACCCCTTTTAAACCAGGTTGCAACCCAGGTTATAACGTAGTGTGAATGACCCCCTAGTTACAGCCTTGCAGCACAATTCTATACAAATATACTAAAAATAAAGTCCCACTGAGTCCAATGGGCACAGCTGCTAGGAATCTGAGTACAGGATTAGAGCCTTAATCACTTACATTGTGACAAACGACACTGCAATTCTGTATATATTTACCCAAGAATATGTCCTAATGAACCTTGGGGGTCTATGTGTATGTATGTCTTTTTAAGTGAATTGCCTAAAGAGATATACAGCACCTCCTTGCACAATGCTTCTTGCCTCGTGCAGGACTGCATGTTCCCTTGGCCATTTATTGGATAGGAAAAAGGAGAATGGCCATTTAGTATCTGGGAGAGGATATCCATCTGCATCCAGGAGAAAACAGCAGCTGTCACGCTCCTGGATATCCACCATACTTGCTCAAGATTTGGGAAAGTGACACCTGCTGTTTGCTTCTGGCTTCAAGAAGTATAGTTCAGCACTGCCAAGGCTCTTCACACCCTCATCTGGCCATTCAATGAAAAAGCTGCCTTCCGCTGAGATTTGAGGCAATTGCCCAAAAACTGTGTGTGGATATGGCCATCATTTTGGTTTTTGTACCAAGGCTTTTTGTTGATGAAAAAGGCCCCTACATTTAAAGTAGCCATAGAAAAGGGAGAACAATGACATTTTCTCTGTAGTGAGCAGACAGAGGTAGGAATTATGTAACCTTCCAGATGTTACTGGATTACAACTAACACCAGATCTACCTAGCATAGCCATGGGAGCTACAATTCAACATCTTCCAGTCCCTGAATATAAGGAAAGTTAAAGGAGTGTGCCAAGAAGAACAAATCCACTGAGAAAATGAAAAAGACTAATACATGTTGAGATAAGAGTCCCAAGGAAAATGTACATTGTGGGATATAATAGTGACCGGGCAACAAAGGGTCACTGGCAGCCAGGACAACAAGGCATCTTTCCTCCTGGTGCTAAGTCATGGGAAATGACATCAGATGAGGGTTACCAAGTGCAATAAGGTGCTGCAGAAGGCTGTAAAACTGCAGAGTCACCCTGGATGGAGGACAGGTTTCATTGTGACACAGGAGGAAGAGGCAGGGCCAAAAGGCCACATGGAGCCCTTGCTATATAAGGAAGGTGCCTCAAGTCACAGGTTGGGTTGTTGTGATGGTGGACGATGTACGGTGTTGGTGTTGTGTGATAGCACTGTAAATAGTGGAACTAAGATTAAAAGCCTCATCTGTGAGACGCCTGTCTGCAGTGTCTCTTCACTCATTCTGGAAGGGGAGAGGTGCTTGCTTCTCCAGCTGCTGCCTGCATCCCAGAAGGTGGTGTTCCTGGTGCCAAACGTTGACGTGGTACAACATGCGCTGCGTAACCACACTAACAATACACACTGAAAATTCATAATTAAGTCCTGGATAGTGTATTTAAAGGAGTGGCCAGGGAGTATAAAAATGCAAGGAAACCAGTGGAAATCAGACCCCAATGAAGAAAAAATAAAAGGGACATACCAGTGGTAAGAAATGCTGGTATTTTAGAGCTAATTTATAAATGGCAAATTGCAAACTGACTGGAGTCACTGGTATTAATCCAAGAGTCCTTATCAGTCCAGTGCCTTGCTTGTCTGCTGAGAAAGACATCTTGCTGAGTTAGTCAGTGACACTGCCATGTGTCTTCAAACTGACCTTTCAGTGATATCTTAACAATATCTTATCTTTCTTGATGTCTCAGGGGAGGAGCATGTATGGGTTTTCCCCATTTTGTTCTCAAACAATTGTGTGAAGCAGATTCAGTTGCATCACCCCACCAGCTTCATGTTTGAGAGAGGATTCCAACCCAGGTTCTCCTGAACAAATCTCTTATTTGCAGTCTCTCCCCTTCACATCACAATGCCAGCCATTTTTCTCATATGGTACTACTTGAACATTAATCAGTTATTCACAAACCACTGAAAGATTGGTTAGAATATACAAATACAATCTTATAATGGAACTTTCAAATATTTATTTTTGTCAAATTGTATAAAAACTTCAAGAATGAAAATTTCACCATCACAAAGATTCAACCATCTGTTAGCATGACCAATAGAATTTATTAAACATTGTATTTACAACTATTCACATATGTTTCAACTGGGAAATATTAAAATAGACAATGTACAATTTAAGAATTTTTCACTAAGAGGCATTTGGAAAGGAAAGGAGGGGACACTGAAAGGCTTGTTTTGAGACCTCAATGTAAGAGCAAGTTTGTAATCCTTTTAGACTTTAAACAAAAATACTCTCAGCATAGTAAGTCATAGTCATGGCAATACAGCAGTAGAGCAATATACAAATGGCTCTGGAAAGTCAAGGTGTAATCCACAAAGCACTGCTGCAAGCTACACAGAAAGGGGCACTCGTGCAAATCCCTCCAAATGAATGGATACTATATAGAAGCAGTGCTTGGTGGATTGGCACCACATGTTGTCATCATTTAGGTACCACACACTAGGGAAAAACCTGATCTGAGCTAGCATGCAATACTGCTCAGTGCCAAATCTTAGCAGTTATGGTGATGGACAAGCAGCAAAATCAAACACATGCCTTGTAAAAGAAAACTGCCTATACACTACACATAAGAAACAACAACTTTGGTCCAATAAAACATTTGACAAAACAGTTTTACAATTAAAATATCTATTTTTATACAGAGTTGAACATTAAATACAATATTTACATTTGCACAATATGTATAAAATAAGTTATTTAAAAAAATGAAAACAATATTACCTCTTTTCCAAAAAGAAAACTGTACAGGTAACCTATAATTATATAAGATGAATAGACTTTCACTCCCCATATTCCCACAAGCTTATAATATCTTCCACATGTCTGATGTTGCTTGTGGGAGTATAATTTAATAATAATATAATTAAAGTGAACTTTAAATAACAAGTACTTTTCAGTGGATTTCTTGTAACAGCTGCCAGCGCTGTTAAATCTTCAACAAAAGATTGTTATACATATATAGATCTGTCGGGAATATGCTTTTTGGATGCAGAATCTAAAATAAATACCATTTAGTAATAAATGGTACATACATTTACAATATTAAATAAGATTTTGTGAAGGAATACATGGAACATTGGAAAAGGCAGTATTCCACTTTAGTGCTATATTTTAAACAGTTGTATTTATGTCCCGCAGCCTTAAGCTGTGATATAGACAGCAAAAAATTGCTAGCTGTCATATAGGTGTCAATTCAAAGTCATCATTAACGTCTACAAGAGGAACATAGAATTCCTGAATTTCATAAATGCTGATTGATTTATAAGTTGCAGGATCAAGTTCTTGTAGTTTAAGCTGCCATTCCAGTCTTTGAACGGCGTTTAAAGCTGCTGCTTCATGTTGCTGCCTCATCAAGAGACATGTCTATTTCAAAATAAACAGATGAATATCCAATTATTTCCAGTACACTTTAATATTAACCATACACAACATTCTCTAAAATAGGCATAGCCAACTTGATTCTACACAAGTCGGTCAAACTCATGAGATGATTTCATCTGGACCTTGTGATCCTCCTATTTTGAGACAGCCTATCCTATAGGATGCTGAAGAATCTGAATTCATAATGAAAATATTAGTATAAGTAATGAGTATTAATTTTTGAACTGTAGCTGTGTTTCAGAATGTTTGTTTTAAATTCCAGAAGCAATTAAATATATCTTAAAATAAAAGTTGTAATGAATTAATTAAGACATGGTCACAAGAATAATTGACTAAATGGCTTCTTCATGCACATGTAAGACTTCTCTCTATTTTGTACTTCACCCCATCCCTGTACTCTTCATGCTACAGGTGAAGAGATGTCCTAACTG
Source organism: Phrynosoma platyrhinos (assembly GCA_020142125.1). Taxonomy (NCBI): domain Eukaryota; kingdom Metazoa; phylum Chordata; class Lepidosauria; order Squamata; family Phrynosomatidae; genus Phrynosoma; species Phrynosoma platyrhinos. Next base: position 69,369,892 of record CM034706.1, on the reverse strand, counting down.
CAAAGGAGGACAAGGCAGAATGTCCAAGAAAATGTAGGGCATGATAAAAGCTAAAAACACTCACAGAAAGATAGATCCATGTTTCTTAGGTCCAAAACATACTGCAGAAACAATCCAGTTTGAGACTGCTTTAACTGCCTTGGCTCAATGCTAGGGAATTCTGGGAACTGTAGTTTTGTGAGACATTTAACCTTCTCGGTCAGAGAGCTCTGGTGCCAAAATAAACTACAGTTCCCAAGAATCCCTAAAACTGAGCCAGGGCAGTTAAAGCGGTCTCAAACTGGATGATTTCTGCAGTGTGGATGGGACCTCAGTCATGCTCAAAATGGAGGACATTTTAAAATTCTTCCTGGACAGAAGGTTAAAATGTAGGACACGTCCTGGAAAAGGACATCTGGTCATCCTGCTCAAACTTCACACAGCACAGACAGATTAGTGTATGATGGCCCATGAACAAACCATGACTGTCTGTCTCTCTTCTACACACAGAGAAAGTCTGATGTGATCTCTAGGAGCCTGGCATATGTCTTTTGAAAACTAAACACCTGCACAATCAAGTTCCACACAAGTAGGGTCATTTTAAGAACTACAGAAAAAGTGACATATATTGAACTCAATGGGAATAAGTGTGTACATTCTTCTCTAGATTGTGCTTTGCAGGAAATACACAAAGAGCAGAAAGTAAGCACAATTTCCACATTTGGTACAATACTGAGAATCAATTCCCACAGATAAAACAGGTGTATTATCACAGCAGTGTTATGACAACACACTGAACTAGAAAACCATAGATATAAAAATTTAATGTTTACTCTGGAATTCCAAGTGTGCAGGCAACTTGTAACTTTTTAGCTTTGACTCAATTATCACCTAACAGAAGCCATCTAATTTGCTTGCAGAGCAGAGAGAGAGGAAAGCATGTACATTAAAAAAATTTTTATATATTGCTTTGGGAGGGAATTTGGCTGAAGGTAGAATGAAAATGGTTTTAATAAATACACATATATCAGCTCACACCTGATGTTATGTGTGGCCCAAACAGTGGGATGGAATTTGATAAGAATCTGGTTTGTTTTTTTAGTAAAAATGTCCCCCCTCCCCCCAGAAGATACATACCTTTAATTTGTCAAATTTATCATCCACATCCTGTAACCATGACATAAACTGCCTTGCATTAAATCGATCTCTAACTGATGTTTTACTGTCATCAGTCTGTAAAGGAAACATATTAGAAATGACAGCAAAAGTTAATTGTTAGATCATGGTTATTTCTGTGTCAAAAAATCGCCTTGCATGGACCTATGTATTTAAAATGTTAGAATGATGAAAAACACCAACATGGGTCCAAAGGTGCCTGTTTACTACTAGCAGAAAGACTTCTACAGAGATGGGTGTTTTTTTTAAACTAGTGAAAGACTGAAAAACTGCACCCCATCACAAAAAAAATAAAAAAAATAAAAATCTGTTTTCATATCTTCTTTCACAACCTCTTTCTTAATATCTTTTTATGGCTCCCTTGGAAACAACTTGAAGGCATACAACAATAACAACAACAACAATGTTTGTATGCTACAGGCAACATCTTCTTCGTTATTCTCCATCTCTCTCAAGTTGTAATACAGACCACACTATAAAGGCAGTGGCAGTCCACAGAATATGCTTCTGTAGATCAATTGTTTAAATATTTAAATTAAATGTTTAGCTATTGTGACTAAGAACCATTGACAGGCCCATTTTCCATGAATCCTTTAAACTCTTTTTAAAGCTATTTCTAAGTAGCCATTATTACATCTCATGGACGTAACTTTTACAAGTGAATAATATATTATGAATTGTATTAAGAAGTTATTTCCTTTTTCTGCCCTTAAACAATTTCACTGGGTATTCCTCAATTTCCTTTTGGGAGCTGCCTTGGGTCCCACTCCAGGAGAAAAATGGTATATAAATGAAATCAATCAATCAATCAGTCTTCCAACCATGTTGTTGTTGTTATTGTTGTTGTGTGCCTTCAATTCATTTCCAACTTATGGCAATCCTATGGTGAACCTATCATGGAGTTTTCTTGGCAAGTTCCTTCAGAGGGGTTTTGCTACTGCCATCCTGTGAGGCTGAGACTGTGTGACTTGCCCAAGGTCACCCAGTGAATTTACCTGGCTGAGCCGGGATTTGAACCCTGGTCTCCAGAGTCATTGTCCAAGGTTCAAACCACTGCACCACACTAGTTCTCCTCTATTTTCCCCTTTGTCATCTTTCTAAACTAAAAAGAGCACTAAAAGTTTTAGTCTTCACTCACTAAGAAGGTGTTGCACTATTGGAATAATTTCAGCTGCATTTTTTCTGAACCATTCCAAATTCTCAACTATCCTTTTGAGACTGGGCAATCAGCGAAGAATTAACAAAGCTACACAATGCTGTTATATAAAGGCATTATGCTACAGGCACTTTTAAGAACATAAAAAAGTCATGCTGGATAAGACCCAAGGCCTATCTAGTCTAGCAGTCTGTTCACATTAGCCAATGAACCACCAACAGAAACGTGTTATCAAATGTGAGTGCAACTGCACCCTACTGTCTTGTATTCTCTACTAATTGATCTACAGGTGACCTGGTACAACTAGCCTCTGGTACTGGAAGGAATGTATATGCATTGTGACTAATAGCCATTGCTATCCCCATCCCTTGGGAACTTGTACAGTCCTCTTTGAAAGTCTTCCAAAGTATGACTATCACTACATCTTGTAAGACTGAATTCCAGTTTAATTATGTGCTGCATTTTCAATTCCTTCCCTAATCATTTCTTCCATAGAATTTGTCCCAGGGACCTTCTCCTAAGTGGAAATGGAACACACAACATAATTTTCACAGTCCTACACAAAACATGATACCCTAAAGATGGGATGTGTCTGAAGCTGTTTCTCCCACTGCCTTTGCTTTCCCCTGTGCAAATGTGCAGGATTTTGTATATGCTTGCTCAGAATGTGTGCAAAGTTTTAACCTCATCCTAAAAGAGGTTAAAAAGCACCCATGAATGCTTTTTACTGGCTGGGGAACTTGTCAAATGTGTTTGGAATACCTAATGGATCACACTATCTATGTTGACATTCTCACAGTACTCTGAGGGTGAGAGGCAGGACTTCTATATGTAAAAGCCATGCCAATTCTTCTGCAGCTATTCTTCTGTATTTTAACTATTCTAACTTATATCCCCAATTTCCTTGGAGAAACATTAAGCCAACAGGCCAATTTTCCATTCCTCACTTCCTGACCACTTTTTAAAATTGGTGTTACTTTGGACACCTTTTAATACACTATTAAGAAAGCTAATATTAGGGACAAGTTATCAGAAGTTGTCTTATCAAAAGATCCTATCAACAGTTGAATATTTTAGTTCTTATAGAACCATATGGACTTTTGTCAATTAGATCTATGCTTCACTTTATGTCAACTCTATTATTTGGAAAAAGTTTTTAAAATTCTAAATAGGGCATGGTTCAGTTTACCACTGGAACAGGGGTTCAAATGGAAGATTCACATAAGTTATTCTCAGGCCTGAAACACACAGGCCAAATAAAATGGCTTCTGGCTGCTTTGAGGGCATTTACATGATGCACACTCCCAAAGTGGCTGGAAGCCACGCCAAGGCAGCACTCTGGTTCAAAGGACCGAATTAAAAAGGAATGAATCAAAACCGACCTCTGGCCAGCATGGTTTGGGACCTGTGGCAGCAGCCTGCTCTGGGAAAGAGCCATGTGGTTGCTGTGGTCCTGGTCCAACTGTGGCTGAAGCAGCCAGAGACCTCTCTTTATTGGCCATTTGCTTCACACCTACGCCTTCAGATGAAGGCAACAAGATCTGAAAGGGTCAGTAACAGAAATGGGAAATCTGCCTGATTCTTCAATATCTCCACAGTCAACTGTCTCCTATTCTACCCATCTAAGTTATTTGTGTTCTGAAGAGGGAGATAGGAGACGCACACATAATTCTCTATTTTCTCCTAGGGGCCTGTTGTGCTATCTATGCCTATCAGTGGATACCAGCTTTACAGAGTTTATTGGAAAACTGCCGCACACTCCTGTTGTGTTTGTGGCAGATTAACTTATGGGAGGTTTATGGCTTATTTTATTTTTTTTGAAAAAAAGAGAAAGAACAATGAGAAATTATATTAATAAGATTCACCATGCCTAGGTCCACAGGCAGATTAAATGCCTTCCCTCTGTCTTAACTGCTACCACCCTGGCCTTGGAGTGAGAAAAGAAGAGGCAGAAACAGCTCCACCATGCCTAGCCCAGGAGGCAGATGAAAGGCCCTGCCTCCATCTTAACTACCACCACCTTGGCCACGGAATGAGAAAAGAAGAGGCAGGCACAACTTTACCAGGTCTAGCCCCGGAGGCAGATGAAAGGCCTTCCTTCCATTCCAACTGCCACCACACTGGCCTCAGAGAGAAGAGAAGAACCGGCAGTATCTGTTGGACTTGATCCACTCCCCCACTGCCATTCCCTTCTCATTTTGTGTCATGTCTTTTTACAGTGTTAGCTTGAGGGCAGGGCACTGTCAAATCTGTAAGGTGCTCTAAGAGCCTTTGTGGCTGAAGGGTGGGGTATACATACTCTAAACAAATAGTAGTAATAATTAAGAAAAGCACTATTTTTAATCTAGCAGCTACACTATATTATAACAGTTACAAAATTAGTTGAAGGAGACGGATTAAAACAGTAGCATAAATTAATTAGCATAAAATCCAAAAAGCAGTATTCTTTTTACCTGAGTGTCCATAGGCACATTATATACTTCAGCATCCAGCAATACTGTACACGCACTGAATGGTAAAGTCTGATTTGCTAAAGTTCTTGCAGCTCGGTAGTGGACACGCAAAACTTCTTGTTCATTGGAAACAATAAGCTTTTCCTAATTAAACAAAAAATTCACATGTAGATTTGAAATACATACAATTTAAATATCAAAACAATTTTCTCATCTATCAGAAGTAATTTTAGTAACTTTTCCTTGTCATTATAAACTTGAAACAATGAGATTTCAAACAGAAAGTGTTATGACACTTTACTTTAGAAAATCTTTTAGGAAACTTCTCTGACTTTTTGTCAGGATCATGGTCCTGACATGACTAATTGCTGTGGTTTGAATATATGTGTGTAAATGCAAGACGACAGGTTATGATATCCTATTGGTGAATCTAGGAGATGCAAACATTGTATATAAGGCACAACCTGGATTAATGAGCAGACGGCTAGGGAGGAAGTACGAGTTACCAATTACTAAGGTGTGAATCCATAGCTTGGTACAGAGGGAAAATAAAGAGGGGCCAGAACTGGGAAAAAATATGTTTTGAATATCTGACAAATAGGGAATGGCTTTTTTAAGAGGTGAATTGTTTGAATACTGTTTGAATTGTTTGTATACTGGTGTAACTAGGGAAAATCCCTGAGCCCTGCCCACATGTATGTATTGTGATCTACTGTGCTTGCTGAATAAAGCTTTTCTGAATCTATGGGAGTGGGAGTGGAGTTAGCCTGTACATAACACCTTCTTTATAAGAGTGGAAGATTTTCTTTAATATCTTTTAAAATAATAAATTTTCAAATACAGTGGACCCTTAGTAATTGCTGGGTTTGGTTCCAGGACCCACAGTGGATAACAAAATCTAAAGTCCCATTATATACAGTGGCAGAGTAAAATGGAGTCCCTTATATTAAATGGCAAAATCAAGGTTTGATTTTTGAATTTTTTTGGGGGGGGGGGATATTTTCTAGCTCTGGATGGCTGAATCCACAAAAGCAGAAGCTGTGGATATGGAAAGCTGACTGTACTTTAGATATCTCAAAAGTTACCAAAGTTAATATTTTTGATATCTGTTCTTATAAGGAGCCCTGGTGGCACAGTGGTTAAATGCTTGTACTGAAGCCACTCACTCATAAACCACAAGGTTGCCAGTTCAATACCAGCCAGGGCTCAGGCTCGACTCAGGCCTGCATTCTTCCGAGGTCGCTAAAATGAATACCCAAGCTTGATGGGGGGGCAATCAGCTTACAGTTGTAAACCGCTTAGACACTGCGTAGCACAGTATGAAGAGGTATATAAATGAAGCTGCTTTGCTTTTAAAAGCTTATCAGCAACATTCATTAATTTCTATCTCTTATACCCTGTAATTGCATCTGGCAAACTTATGTCAGGAGGCTTGGCCCATGTGTTCTGATGACACAAACCAAACTGAATTATTAATAAACTTTTATTGAATAAAAATACATATACAAACAAAACAGAACAAACTACATATAAAAACAAACAAATCACTAACATATACACAAATATATATTCTTACATACAATAAATAAGCAAACAATGAATACATCGCCTATCACATCTAATCTAAACACATAAATTCGACTTCCTGAACTTAGGCTAAGTCCTATGTCCTATATTTTATCTTGCTCTCCTAATTTAAATCATCAAACTATAAGCATATTCAATAGATTCTGAAGTTAAAAAAAAAAAGATTTTTTTTCCCAGTTTCCAATATCTCTATTTTTTCTTATAGCTTCTTAATCTTCATTTTCCCTTGAATTCCAAAGCCCTCATCCTGTTTTTACATTCCATTTTTTCTTTATATAATCATGTAATGGTTGCCAAGTCATTTTATTCTTTTCACAATATTGTCCTCTCATGAGACAAGTTAATTCAACCAATAATTCCAGATCTAATAATTTATATACCCAATCTTCAGTGGAGGGGATTTCACTCGTTTTCCATTTTCTCGCTAATATTATTCTCGCACTAGTGGTCATGTAGAAAAGAAGCTTCCCATATTTCCGTTCTACCTCTTGGTTCTCACACATGCTTAATAAATATAATTTAGGGTCTCTAGCTAATTGTAGTTGCAAAATTTCTTCCATTATATTATGTACCCTTATCCAATATTTTTTAACTCTTTTACATTTCCACCACATGTGGATATATGTACCAATCTCTTTTCCACATTTCCAACATTTGTCAGAGTATCCCTTATGTATCTTTGCTATCTTAGCAGGTGTTAAATGCCATCTAAATTGCATCTTAAATAATTTTTCCCTTAAATCATAACAGGTTGTATATCTTCATCTATTATTCCATGATTTTTCCCATTGATCTAAGCAGATATTTTGTTTCAAGTCTTGTGCCCACTTAATCATTGAGTCTGTTATCAACTCGGCTTCCATCTCAATATCCATCAACAATTTATAAAACAAAGCAATTTTATGGCGATTTTCTGCTAACAGGATCTCATCAAACTTATTATTATTCATTCTTATTCCCGAGAGTTTTTTATCATTCAGAAATCTCTAAGTTGTCTATATAATAACCATCCACAGGAGTAGCCCTCATCTATTAATTGTTCATGATTTTTAATTTTATATTCCTGATTTAAAATATCTTTTTCTATTAAATCTTCATATGTTACCCATTTGTCACCCATGATTACTTCTCTTTGATGGAAGGCTTCATGAATAGATGTCCATCTGGGAAAATCAGGGCAGATTCTAGCCTTGTATTTAAACCAAACATTCAGCAATGATTTCCTAATAAAATGATTCTGAAATTCCTTATGCACTTTGTTCTTTTCATAAAGCAGATATCCATGCCAGCCAAACCTCAGTCCAACTCCTTCCAATGCCAATGTTCTCTTATCGTATAATAAACACCACTCCATAATCCATTCAAGACAGCAGGTTGCATAGTAAACCTGAAGGTTCGGTAATGCCAATCCTCCTCTAGAAATCTCATTTTGTAAAAGTTTGTACCTTACCCTAGGTCTTTTGCCGCTCCAAATAAATTTGGAGAGCTCCTTATACCATATTTTGAAAGGTTTAAAATTATATATAATTGGGATGTTTTGAAAGAGGTACATAAATCTCGGTAATACTTT
>CM034706.1:69349724-69359869 GCA_020142125.1 Phrynosoma platyrhinos | reverse complement strand
GGGTCCAGATCTAATAGAAAAGGCCACCTCACTGCTCTTGTAGCTTTCCGCTGCCTCAGCGCTACCACTGCCAACACAGTCAAAGCAGGTGGACTAGGGCTGGTCCAAATTCCACTCAAATTACTTAAAGTCCGCACTTGTATCTTCAGAGCCTTTAACCAGCTTTTTATATTTCTTCCTGTTGTGCTACTGTTTCAGTGGATACCGCTGCAGCCAGCTAAGGTGAAAAACTTCAATTCCCATAAGTCTATGTTGCCCAGAACAGGATGTGAACTGGATGTGAGGTCATCCAGCCGGATGTAGTCACTTTTCGTTTCCTGTTCCTCTTGTTTCCTTCAGGGAGACTTCAATTCCCAGCAATCATCTCTTTTAGTGCAATCTTCACTGCAGGATCCGCCCTCTTCAACCCAAGTTGTGTTACTCACGGGGAAACTCCAACATCAATGCCTCTACTCGTCTACAAATCCATCTCAGACACTGATATTAGTAGCCAGGTATGGATCCCCACGTATTTATTTAAGCAAATTTAATATCTTCTGGGTTTAAATGCATTTTAAAAGAGCATTTAATTCTGCTTTGTCTTTTTTAACCGCCAAATCAAAGCAGCTCAATTTAATCTTATCTGTCTTTTTTAACCACCAAATCAAAGCAGCTCAATTTAATCTTATCCTCATTAGTCCTCGTAAAAGGATGGGATTATATTTTCCCCCTTAACCAGTCCAATTCTAGGAGTAGCGCTTCTTAGGCTTAGCCTAAAGTTCCACTAAGCTCCAGCTTATACTGTCCAAAAAGACACAACATACTTTAAAAGTTGGTGGTGTTCCTCAAAACCCCATTAACACATGGGAGTAGGTTAGAAGTGAACGTGGCCTCGTAACTCACTGCTGCTTTATCCAGTTGCATATCTCCCTTTCCTTCTTTCTTTCTTTGAATCTTCCTCTGTTGTTTATTCAAATTCAGCAGCCTCAAACTTTAGCTCTCCGAGTCTCCCTTACCAGGAAGACATCTCAGGTTGTTTAATATCGCTTCAACAACCTATTTCCACCTCTAGCTAGACGGTTTCCACACGGAGCGATGTGGAACACGTCTCACCGGTCCACCATCCCAACCCGGAAGTCACTTCAAACCAAACTGAATTGAACAGAACAGTCTGGTTGAATACCAACAAGAATTCAGAGGAAAGTTTTAACTTTTAATGTAAATGTAATGTATAAACCATTCAAAATTCCATATTTCTTTCTTTAGCTACATATCTATAGCAGCTGGCAACTATGGCATTTTGATATAAAATTTTGCAAATGTGTTCTTTACAATAACCAATCTTGTCACAAACACCACAAAGTGAAAAGTTAATGCATTTGATAAATTAATTTAAAAATCAAGAATGCACAATATTTGATAATAGTTTATCTTACTTCTTTCTTCTCTTCCCTGCTCTTTAAAAGTACAAAGCTCTTAAAAATAAAAAAATAAAAAACTCTACTGACTGTTAACTGTATAAACACTAAATAAGTTATCATTCAAGATTTTATGATTGTCTCACCCTTTCAATACTGTGCTGTAAACGAAGTTTCATCCTGACAACTTCTTGTTGTTTAAAGAGTTCTTTGAGTGGATCAGAAAGTGAAGGAGGTGGTGTGATCTGTGAATGAAACACCATTCTGATATAACACTTTATGTAGTAAAATTATAAACAAAATCTATTCAAGTGGACAAGTAACACATAGTGGTTAAAAGCTAAATTCACACATTTGTGTCAGGGTTGCAATGATAAAAGTAAACAGTTTCCCTTTGTAGTCTTTTGTAACTTTATAAGTATAGGAGCCTTCAAAATACAGACCTGGTAGCTCTATAACTCCTTGGCTTAGAGCCTATAGCTTTCAAAGCTCCTTTGTCTGCCATTCCATTTTTTGGCAACCAAGAATTGGCTGGTTGGTTCAAATGAAGATATAAAAAATACTGTTTACTGCCTCCCTTCAGCAACTCTCTTTGCTTCAAAGCTCTCTTTTATATTGGGACTTATTCCCATGGAACTTTCCAATTTTCAGTCTCCCTTGTCTTGCCCACACAGCTTCTTCTGTCTTTAGGGTCTGTACAAGGTTTTATTATAGCAAACCCAAGCTCTTTCAGAAGATTGTTTTTACATTCCTTGTTGAAGTTACATTCTTCTATTGGTCAGAATGTTCATGATCATGACGACATGACATTAGCTATGTACATTATAATACAGCTACTTTTTTATACTTGTGTGATTTTAGTTTTATTAATCAGTTATCAATTATTATGGTGTGTATAAATAATTAAGTACAATAAAACACTGTTTGGAGCATCTACATATATAAGCAGCATTTCCATCAGAGTTAAAAATGGTAGCATATAATACTAAAGCATGCCTAGTGTTACAAGAAGTATCCTGGACTTATGTGCTTCCTATTCTCCTCCATGGGAAGGTTCAATTTGTGTTTCAGATTAACTACAGCTTGTCATGACATCTGATTCCCAAACTGTAGTTATTCTAAACTAAAGTTTACTAAACCAAGCTAATTTTAATTGATGCTATGAATCTGACTTGTTTTGATTAATAACAGTAGGTTTTGGGCAACATTAAACTGTGGTTAATATGATAAAGAAAGTGTAAACTTTCATTATCATATTGGATGAAGAAAGGGGTGGATTGCATGAGCCCAAAGCTCAAGCAAGAGCATTCCCATAATGTTAAAATGAGATTCAACATTAAATATAATCTTCAACATACAGCACATAATAATATAATGTGGACCATAATGTTAAATCGTGGTATAACATCACAAGTGAATACAGACCATAGCAGCTTGTGTCAAAGAATAAGGACTGTTCTCCAGCATTTAGCAGTAGCTGTTCTTACTTTCTTGTTTTCTCCCACTACAACTTTAAACAGACTCCCCTCCCAATAAACATTGTTGTATATTCTGTCTGTGTAGAATAACATGGCAAACATCTGCTTACTAGCTTAATCTAAAATGAACTGAACTTTTTAGGTATCACTGAGAGTGTATTATTCATTTGTTACAAGTCTATTGTTCAGTTACTTACAGTTGGAATGCATATCTTGCTCAAAGGATTGCCATCTAAGAGGTATGATCCATTGAAGGTCACATATTCATCATAATATTGAGGTGCTTGAGGAATAACACTACATAGTAATTTGCGTTTCTCTTCTATTTTCTTCCTTATGTGCAAGTATTCAAAGTATGGATTTGCTCGCTCTGAACTGTATGGCTGAATTTCTTCTAGTTTTAGAGCATCAACAATAGCTGCCAGGGATTGATGAGTTTTTTCTTTAGCTTGCATTAAAGACGGATTAACTTGCACAGGCTGAGGAACACGTGACAGTTTTCTTTTACGTGGATGATGTGCCTGGGGATCATCTTCCTCAGTTAGCCTTATCCTTCCTTTCAGAGAGGCAGATGATTCAGAATCTCTTTCTGATATCTGGGGACATGCAGAAAGATTCTGCTTAGTCTGGTTAGCAAGCATATTTGCTCTGTTCCTTGTAATTCTTTGAGGAACTTCATACTGTTGTGCTTTATGATCTTCTGTTGCTTCCTCCAACTCTGACTTAATAGTTGGACTGTATTTATGGACTTCATGACCAGATAACTGTGAATGGCTTTCATGGCTTTCCAAGCAAGGTGAAAGGCACTGTTGCAAATTTTCTTCTACTGCACTGTTTTCTGTGTTGTCTATGTTGAAAAGCTTTCTATTATAGTCAACTGCAATACCTTTCAGTGCTCTGGCATTCAAATCCTGTGGTTCAAAATCATTTTTATTACTGGCCATATAGGATGGACAAAGGCTGTCGGAATGGGCTTTTTCACCTTGGATCTGAATATCACTCAATGTGTTATCTCGTTCATCAGCTTGTGACGTCTTATAAATCAGCTTACTGACTACAGAGGGACTTCCATTAGAGTGTAAGCGAGGATCATTTACAGTAAAATCTTTTTCAAAATTTTGTACAATATCCTTAGTGAAGCTTTCAGGATATACAGTGATAAGTACATCAGCCTTTTTATTGTTTGAGAAGACATTTTTTCCCACCTTCTTTTTACTGTTAGCATCTACATCTAAGATTGAATTGGTAGCTTGAATGGCACTTTGTTGGTGCTTGACAAGTAGCACCTCTTGACAAATATCTGGTGAAGATGTGTGCTTTGATCCAGACATTGAATCAGGGATAGGATGAATCTGAGACGGGCAAGAGGTCTGGAGAGGCAAAAATGCCAATGACTCTCGAGACATTAAATTTGTTGTGCCTTCAGCCTGATGATGAAACGATTCAGAACTTTTCTGCTCTTTCATGATTTTATTCTCAGAATGATGTATAGCTGGGACAATTGTGGCATCTTGCTCACAGCCGGCATAACAGGTGCACTCACTGTTCAATGAGTGAAACCTATCCAAAGCTATACCCCATGGTTTACTTGATGGAGTCATATTATTCTGACTACTATGCTCTAAAGGCACATGATTTTCTCCTGATGGGCTTGACAAATTAGCATTTTTAACAACTACATCTGCTGTATTAGGTTTGTTACTAATAGGTCTTGTTGGAGATGATGCCGAACCAGAATGCAAACTTGACACAGCATTTCGGGAGTCCTTTTCAAGCAAATTACAGCACTGGAATTCATGTTTAGGAGAACAACTATGAATCTGAATTGAGAGCAAAGCACTGTGATTATTTTCATCTGAAACTTGGGGCTGTTTTGTGCATTCATAAACAGCTGGCATACTGCATCTTCGTACTTCTACAACTGGTCTGCAATCATTTAGAACAAATTTAACATCTTCAACTGATGCTGATCTAACATAAGCTGGTGCAATTCTATTTGAAACAAGAGGTTTATTGCGCTCTGGTAATTCTGATAAACTATCAGTTTCATGATATGCAGGTGACTTGGCATTAGGTAAAAATGGCGAATGTGAAAAAGACATTTGAGAATCAGATCCTTCAAGCATAAAGTCTGAATCATATTCAGTGGGGGGTCCTGGTGGAGTCACTGTAGCATGGCAAGAATCCTCTGAGCTAGCAACTGAAATCATGGAAACTGACCTGGATGTTAGCCCAATTTTTTCATTTTCTGATCTAGGGGACCTGCTTAAGTTATTGTCCAACAGTACTGATGGTTTTCCACCAGCTGGTAAGTTCTTTGTGTCAACAGACTGTGACCTGCTACTTGTAGCATCTTTCAGCAACTTATCCTTCACATAAACATCTGACAACTCTGAGCTTTTTGAACGGATCAGTTCTTTGCTTTTTGTTTCAGTAAGTAAATGTTTTGTTTTGTCTTTATCTTTTATTTTGTTAAGTTCAGAACAGGAACGATTCTTTAATCGCTCTTTTTCTTTCTGTCTTATTTTTTCTTTATGCTTTTTATGCCATTGTTCAATCTCCAAGTCTTTGAGGCTAAGCATTCTTTCAAAGCTTGTCTGCATCAAATCATCATTTAATAATCTCTTCTCTTTCGGTCGGGTATCTTTAGGTGCTGGTGCTGGTTTAGACTTACACTTTTCCATCTCAGGTTTTAGCTTAAGTACATTATTTTGCTGCATTTTGTCTTTATGTTTATCACGTTCTTTATATCTATCAATATCTTTATCTTTTTTATCCTTCTCTCTTCCATCTGGAGTTTTCAGCAATTCATCTTTAGGTTTCTCTTTGAAAGATAATGTTTTTTCAGTATTACATTTCTTCTCTTCTGATACATGCTTTATATTTGCAACTGAGCTGTCCCGTTCTTTGGATTTGTCTTTTTTCTCAGCTTCCTTTTCTTTGTTTTTTCCTTTTTCCAGTTTTGAATTTTCACTTTCCTTTTCAAAAATCTTAGATTTCCTTTCACTGCATAACTTCTCTCTGCATTCGGACAAGTGTCTATCATTTTTTTCTTTCTCATGCTTCTTGTCAAGTTTTTCCTTGTTTTTTTCTTTGTCATCAAGCTTTTTAATAACATTAAAGCTTTTGAACTTGTCATTTTCTTTATGACACTTTTCTGTTGGAATGTATGGTTTTTCTCTTTCTTTTGTCTTTTCAATATTTTCGCCCAATTCTGATTTATCTTTTTCTGATTTGTGCTCACATTTAGATTTTTTCTCTTTTTCAAAAAATTTTCTTTCTACTTTTTCAGAAGCAGAGTTCCGTTTCTCTAGTTTTTCTCTATGTTCCTTTGCAGTTTTTTCTTGTTTGTCAAAGTCTGTTTCTTTATCTACTGAAGATATACTTGTTACAATATCCCTAACACCTACACAAAACAATTCTGTTTCTTTTTCAGTGAATATGCTTTCTTTTTCTTCCTTAATATCTTTTGATTTTTCTTCTTTGTCATTTTCTTTTTTATTTTTATCTCTCTCCCTCTCTTCTTTGAAAGTTTTCTCTTTTTGAAAGTTTTTATCTTTCACATTTTTGTCATCTTTCATCGGAGCTTTTTCTAGTTTGGACTTCCTTTCTGACATGGGACATTCATGGTCCAAACTTAACATATCTTCTGCTTCATCACTTTTAAAAAAGTTCTCTTTCCAAAATTCTCTATCAAATTCAACATTCTGTTGGATATCCTTGGAACTCTCCCTATGCTTGTGTTTTTCCTTCTCTCCATCCTGTTCTCTTCTGTGCTTATCCTTTTCCTTTTCCCTTTCTTTATGTTTCAGCTTATGCTTTTTAAGTGTTTTCCCCTCCTTGTCAACTTTTTTCATCATACATTCAGAGTTTTCAAATGATGGGCTATTATCATCCTCTTTATGTTTAGGACTGGATTTTTCACCAAGTTCTGAAGGAAAGTCTTTCTGATGCTTACTTTTGTCTTTATTCTTGTAGGTTTTGACACTGGAGCTTTCTATTAGAAATTCAGAATCTGTATTATGGTCGTATCGAACTAAATCAGATTGTGATGTTGCTTCTGATCCACTTGGAGATAAACATATTTTAACATTTTCTTGTTTAAGAGTTGTTGACTGCTTTTCAATTAATCCACATGGATGCTTGGGGGATCTGCTAGCAGTAATCTGGAGTAAGGGCAAAGAAGAATCCTCCTTGGGACTGAAAGATTTTCGAAAATTCTCTTCTTCTCTACTTTTGTCAAAAGATTCTAATACAGAACAACTCAAGATTGTCCCTCTGGAGTTATCTTTTTCTAGTTTTAACTGCTGGTTCTCTTTATTTTTGCTCTGATTCTTTACTTTTCTTTTAACTTTTCCTTTTTGTTTATAATCATTGAAAACATATTCTTTTTTAATCTTGGTATCAGAACCTGATGTGTCAGTGACAGTACATGAAGGAGAAATTATCTTTTTGTCTTGAAGAATATCTTCATCTGAACTTTCAGAACTTGAATACAATACCCTGGAGGGCTTCTGTTTTTTATTTTTCAAAGATTTCTGAAATGATACTTTTTCCTGTTTAAGAAGTACGCTACTTTGTTCTACTTCAGACTCATCTTCTTTTTTCAGATCTTTCCTAGGTATGTGTCTATCATCAATCATTTTCTTAACTTCATCATCTTCATCATCTTTAAACTCATATTCATCTAGAGCAGATGAAAGTGGTGCCTTATTAGGAATGTGCTTGTCATTAACTTGAGATTCTTTCTCTGTCTCAGAATCCATATTTCCATCTACGCTGGAGGGATTTACAGATGGCGTTTCTTCAAGATCTGGAATAAGAATTTTAAAATATTACTGGTGTATTCATTTCTTTCCTGTTAATGATAGTTGTTGAGATTCCTAAATCTTAATTTATTGTTGTACACCTTCAAGTTGTTTCTGACTTATGGAAATGCTAAGGTGAGCCTATCAAAGAATCTTCTTGACAGGATTTGTTCAGAGAGGATTT
This sequence comes from Phrynosoma platyrhinos, assembly GCA_020142125.1. Lineage (NCBI taxonomy): Eukaryota > Metazoa > Chordata > Lepidosauria > Squamata > Phrynosomatidae > Phrynosoma > Phrynosoma platyrhinos. The sequence continues at coordinate 69,352,002 of CM034706.1, read as the reverse complement.
TCTATTGCATTTCCCTGAAGCTGAGAGAGTGTGAGTTTCCCAAGGTCACCCAATACACTTCTATAATCAAGTGAGAATTAAAACTATGGTCTTCTGGAATCTGGGTCCAATACTCAAACCACTACACCACACTGGATCATTAGCAGAAATGATTGTGGAATAAAAGGTTACAAGTAAGTAGTTGACCTTGTGGAAAAGCTAGGCATTACTTATTGTTCTCATTTTGTTTATGACTAAAGATACAATACACCTACCCACGAGCTTATCCCAAACCTGGGCTGGTTGTAGAAATTTAGCATTTCTTTATGTGGAATCTGGCATCTGTGATGCAGAATTCTGGCTAGAACTTGGTTACAACTGCACTGCAGAAATAATTCAGGTTGACACACTTTAACTGCCCTGGATCAATGCTATGGAATTCTGGGGATTGTAGTTTGTCATGGCACCAGAGCTCTCTGAAAGAGAAGGTTAAATATCTTACTTACAAAACTACAAATCCTAGAATCCCATAGCAATGAGCTATGGCAGTTAAAGTAGTGTTAACCTGGATTATTTCTGCTGCCTTGAAGGTTATTAATAAAAAAGGCATTAAAAAGTGTGCTCTCATACCCCAGCTACATGACAGAGCACAATGTTTATATACAAAGGGTCCCAAAATCTTAAGGCATGCTAGGAAACACCCTTGCCTGAAATCCTAAAGAGCTTCAGCCATTCTTTGTACAATAAGGGTTGGGAATGTGTAGCTTGTGGGCTGCACATTTCCTTCAAGCCCATTTTTGTGTCTCCCTGTTGATTTAAATACTACTCCAAATTTGTATTTTTTTTTAAAAAAACCCACTAATACTGCATTTTGCCACTTGAATTCAGAAGATATTAAATGGGAACAGAAACTAACGATCATTAAATGGGAAAATAAACTAAATGGGAGCACCAATATCCTAATCAATTTAATTGTTTAGTTCAATATCAATAGTCAATCATAACTGACATCATACTGGAGTCAGTTTAAATATCTATTTAGTTATATGAGAGTGAATAAATCTAGATATGTTGATGCATTTAGTGACCCTATTTGACAGAGAGAGGCAAAAGAAGAAGAAAAATAAATAAATTCTATGCTGGAGATGAGGAAGAAATTGGTCACACACCAAAAAAGACTAAGTTGATAATCACTGGCATTGGAATGCAAAAGTGGGAGACAGAGCAGAACCAAAGATTATAGGAAATTTTGGCTTAGGATCAAGAAATGAAGCAAAAGAGAGACTAACTGAATTTTGTGAGGCCAACAAGTTGTTCACTGCAAACACATTCTTCAGATGACCAAAGAGGCAATGCATACATGGATATCACCCGATGATCAATATAGAAATTAAATAGACTACATAACTGGAAGCAGAAGATGGACAAGCCCCATTCTCTCTGCTAAAACAACCCTGGGAGCAGATTATGGCAGAATTGCTAATGAATGAATTGCTAATTTCATGAATGGCCATGAATTGCTAATATCAAAAATCAGAGTAAAGTCAAAGAAGAAAAGTAAATCAATAATTAACTCCCACTTTGGGTATCACCTCAAGAGGCGATGCTAGTAAGAAGTAAGAAAGACAATAAAAAATGGATAAGATATAAGGATATAATAGAAATTTCAGATAATGAAAGTAAAGAAATGAAATCCAAAGAATATTTAAAAAATGAAGGATTAGTAGAAGATTGGTTTTTATATCTAAAATTGAAAGAAAGATTCAAACAAGATTTAAAACAGACAGATTTGAGACACAAAATAATGATCTTGACAGGGTAATTATGGATAAAGAAGGTCATCACATTAAGAAATATTATAAGCTTTTCATAGAAAGAAATCTCGAAGGTGAGACAATAAAACAAGTAATGATAGACTGGTCGAAAGATTTAAAAGAAAATATAGATTTAGAAAATTGGGAAGTATCTTGGAATCATACTAACAAATTTACAGCTTGTCAAGACCTAAAGGAAAATTATTTAAAAATGATGCACAGATGGTATCCAAATTGATGCAATCTACAAAACAGGAAAACGAGAATGCTGGAAGTGTAAAAAGAGAAAAGGAACATTATATCATATGTGGTGGGGATGTCCCAAATCAAGAAAATACTGGTATAAAATAAGACAAATAATAAATGAAATATTAAACATAAAAATACCTCTTTGCCCAAAACTCTTTTTACTAAATATGACAAAAGATTTAGATGTGGTAATAAAAAGAAATTATGAACGTATTCTTCTGTACATGATCTCTATA
>CM034706.1:69323938-69335926 GCA_020142125.1 Phrynosoma platyrhinos | reverse complement strand
CTGGGATATACCCAAGCCCTTTTGTTCTGGGTGGGATTAATCTTTTGACAGGACAGATTGTAATACAGTTCTGCAGAAAGCAGCTTTTGCTGAATGGTATTTATCAACTTTATAATGCCTTATAAATGTTGATTGTTCTCTCCATCTGGCGGCCTCACATACTTCAGGTAATGATCCAGATACAGAATACGCTGATGAAGTGGCCACTGACCTTGTCGAATGTGGCCAAACATGACCTGGTCTTGATTTTTTATCCAGTCATAGCAAAGGAAAATTCATGCTTTAATCCATCTTGCACTAACTGTTTTAGATGCTTTTTTGACCTTGTTTCCTAGGATTATAAGAAACAAATAATGATTGTTTTTCTAAAAGATCTCATTCTTTTTATATACACTTTTATAGCTCATCTAATGTCCAAGGTATGCTATCTCCTCTCCTCTGGATGTTGCAAATTAGGGCAAATGTTTGGAAAATATAACAGTTCTGGTATCATCCAACGGTTTGGACATTTCGGCAAAAATGTTGGATCCAACATTAACACTGCTCTGTCTTTTTCAATCCTACAATAATTTGAGTTTATGGATAATGCCGACAATTCCGATATCCTCTTTGCTGACATTAGGGCAATCAGAAAAGCGACCTTGTAAGTCAACATTCTTACTGTGCCCTCTGAGAGAGGTTCAAAAGGTGTCTTAGTTAACCTGTTGAGTACCAGATTTGTTGACCTGATAGAGGTATACCATTAAATTCTAGAACGGTAGACAATGCTGATACCTGTCTCTTTAATGTTTTAGGTTTTAAACCCTTTCTTAAACCATCCTGTAGGAATTGCAGCATTTGTTTAATTCCAACCTTCACATATCGTATGTATATCCTTGTCTAAACACCATCTACCAAATGTTTTCCAGGTTCTAGCATATATTGATATTGTGGATTCTCTCCGTGATGACATGATCATTTCTACTACCTCTTTGGAATATCCTTGTTGTCTTAATTTTTGGCACTCAATCTCTAAACCGTCAAATTGATCCAACCTGGATTTGAGTGTATAATTGGCCCTTGGCTAGATCTAGTCTAAGGGGCAGCCTGTATGGAGGAACTACTGACAGCTGAAGTTGAGGGAAACATGGCCTCCATGGCCAATAAGGCACTGTTGCTCCTTGCTGCTGTATTTTGTTTAGAAGCCTCGGAATTATTGGAATGGGTGGAAATGCATCATGACACCCCTTGAGCCATTTCATCAGTAAAGCATCATTCGCTTTTGCATCCTTGCTTCCATCTATGGAATAAAATCGTGGTAGTTTTGCATTCTTTGCAGTTGCAAAGAGATCCATTGTGAACCAGTCCCACTTCTCTTGAAGTTTGTGAAATACTTCCAGATGCAACTCCCGTTTGCCTGGATGTAATTTGTTTCTGCTTAAATAATCTGCCTTTATATTGCATGCTCCTTTCAAATGAACTGCTTTCAGTGATTTCAGATGTTTCTCTGCCCAACTGAACAGCAGATTTGCTTCCTGCACCAATGACTTTGAATGGAAACCTCCTTGTTTCATTATACATGGTATCATTGTCATGTTGCCTGTCCTTACTTGTACATGATGTCTTTGAACATGCCTCATAAATGTGACTAGAGCTGGCCTGATTGCTTTCAATTTTAAGTAAACAATGTTATGTGTCTTGTCTATGAGCGTCCATTTTCCTCGTTCTGTCATCTGCTTCAAATGGGTTCCCTATCCAGACAGACTCGCACCCGTTGTTATCCGTATATAATGTGGTGTCTTTAACAACACTTCATCTATCTTCACTGTTGTAATCCACCATGACATCTGTTGTTTTACCAGTACCAGTATTTTCAGCAGATAACACAATTTTCTTGTTATGTTTCTCTGATATGGTTTCAGCAGCGGTTTTAGTGCCCCGCAATGATGTTGTCCCCAAGGGACCAGTTGCATGGAAGATATCAATGTTCCCATTACTTCTGCCAACTTCATTAATTGTATTTTTTCTGTGTAACAAAAACATTGTCACTTTTTTATTTTTATTTTTCTCAGATACACTATTATATGTATCAGAGCCTATGTAAAGACTCTTGGATCTGATGCCAACCCGAATGGAAGAGCTTTGAATTGATAATGGTATCTCTGGTATTGAAATGGCAGATATTTTTTGTCTGACGGATCCATGAGCACATGAAGGTAAGCTTCTTTCAAATCTATTGATGCCATCCAATCTCCTAATTCCAAATTTTCTCATACTGTGTTCAACATTTCCAATTTGAATCTGTAATATTTTACATATGTATTTAGATATTTCCGATTCAGATGGGATGGTATTTCCCATTTGACTTTGGCACAGTGAAGAATGTTGAATAAACTCTTGAACCATGTTGTGTTACTAGTATTTCCTTTATTGCATTGATTTTTAATAAATGTTGAATTTCTTTTACTACTGTGTCATTTTTCAATTTCTGTTTTGATACCGGTGAGATTACATGTCTACTTATCAGTGACCTTTTGAATATTATTTTGTAACCATGAGTCACTGTTTGAAGAACCCATTGAGTGGATGTTATGTTGTGCTACAAACCTCAATATGACAGAAGACGTCCTCCCATCGCTACTATTGAATTGTCAGTATTGTTGTTTTTCTCTTTTCTGAGGTTGTCCTCCACTTCTATTTTGTTGTTGTCTGTAAGAGTAGGATTGTCTTCCAATTGTTTCTCTTGTTCTGGGCCATTGCCTCTGCAATCTGTTTCCATTATATTATTGGCCCTAGGCTCTCAAAAGGAATAGTTTCCTCCTCAAAAAAAATCTCTTCTCTTGTTTCGAATGGTAGGCATAACCTGTTTTTTTTGTTGTTGTTCTCCACTAACACCTTTTCCAATGCTGTTTCTCCAAACAGCAACTCTCCTTTAAATGGCACAAAATCTAGATCATTTCTAGACTTATGATCCACTTTCCAATAATGTAGCCATAGGGAGCATCTTGCGATGGTAGTTGCAGTCATGCCTCTAGGCATGAAGGGCACCACGTCATGTCCTGCATTTATTTCATCAATAGAATGCAGTTCCCATATCTAAAGAATGGCTGCTCTTGTGAACATTGAAGATGCTGTAGAAATGTTGATAGCTTGAACCGAGAAGCTTTTTTCAAAGCATTATCTGCTCTTCACCAATGGGGCTTTTAAGAATTCTCCACACGTTATCAAATGAATGTATCTTATTTGCTAATCCTTGCAATCTCCATGATGTTAAAGATGAGGCCCATTCTGTTTGAATTAAATCTTTAAATAATTCTGGTAATGGCAGGTCATTACTTTGTGGTTGTGTCTTTTTAATTACTGAAGCTATTTTCTCTGTCTTGTTATTATCTTCTTTATCTTGTGACTCCAATCCTAACCCTAGACTCCTTATAACTCGTTTAAGAAGATGTTTAAAAGTTGTACAATTAAACAATCTTCTGAACCTAATTCATCATCATCATCTTGATCTGATGAGCCAGTCATGTCCTCCTCTATATTATCTTTTATTTCCTCATTTTGTGAACTATGGTCTAAGCCCCTATCATCGTCATGTAAATATTTGGCCTTCTTCATGCACTTACATGGTGGCATCACCTCATTATTTAATTTCCTATTTCCATTTGCTTTATTCTCAAGTATGTTCTGTTTCTCCTTATCTTGAATGAAATTTTTGAAAATGAGCCATAACTTTCCCTTAATTCATTTTGAGAATTAATTCCTTTTTGAGACATCTGTTTTGTTTGAGCCTTAGTTGTCTGAGACCTATTAAATTGCTGTTCGTGGTTTTGTAAAATTGAATTTAATTCTTCACTTTTTATTTTTCTAATGGTTGATGTTAAAGGGAATCCCAAAGGTTCCTCCTCATCCTGTGTCCACATCCTGCCTTGTTAATTGAGGCATACTTTCTTACATTTCTCCCCTTAGAAATTGTTTTTTATTGGTTATTGGTTATGTTTGACTCCTCCATAAAATCTGATAGCTGGGAGCAGCTTCCCTCTTCGTCAGACACTTCACTGTGCTTTGAACCTGTGCACAAAGAGGCTTTTTCCCCAGGGTTCACCTGTCTTATGGGGTTGCATGAGTTTGCCGTTGGTACTACAGCCTTTTCTTTCATGCCTGTGCGCTTAGTAACAGCTGATTCTGAGGCCAACTCCATTGTGCATGCTCTGGAGGAGATGCTCCATTCAGAGGCAGCTCCTCCCTTTCTAATGGAATCGCAAACGGCTGTTTGCAACTTTGGGGCTGTTTCCCCTTGCCTCTCCAGAATAATGGTCAATTTCTCAAGTACCTTCAAGGTAACACAGTCCTTTTCTTTCCTTTTAGCCTCTGCTTGCCTTTCGGCTGATTTTGAGCCATTTTTATGTTGCTTGTCCGCCGCCACTCTCTGGCAAGCTAGCAGAACTATGCCCTATGATTCACTTTCACTAGTTGCCACAAAAATTATCTTTAAACATCAGACTTTAGTTCCTCAGAGGCTCACTGAGTGGCAGCTATCTGGGAAATTTTCAGTTCCTCAGATGCTCGCTGAGTGGCAGCCAACTAGGAAAGCTTCAGTTCCTCAGAGGCTCGCTAAGTGGCAGCCATCCTGGAAAATTTCAGTTCCTCAGAAACTCACTGAGTGGCTCATTGAGTTTCTTAGTGGCTCCTTGTTTCTTAGAAACCTTTACACCTTTGCTTGTTAAAGCACTGTTCTTATTTCCAGCTTCTCTCTCTTTCCTTCCTTCATCACCTCTATTTTTATCCATCACCTCTTTGGTTTCCCTGTCTATCAAACTAATTTTAAAGGCGTTTTGCTGAGGAGGCAAAAACGCAACTGATTGGTATGCAGGATTAATAAAACTGGCTAAGGAGGGCAGGAGTTGAACGGAAGGTAACTGAAAAAGAATGCAGAACTCCTGCAGACCTAGGAGCCATGAGGAAAACCTAGTAGTAGTGGATTGCTCTTCCGGCCATCTTGTGAATATGGCTCAATTTAAAACCACTGTCACAATTTGCGGATTATTTTTTAAACACTTTATACCCTCCGTTCCATCATCTATCAGTGTTTCCATAGATTTCATAAACAAAACAACACCTTTAAAGGTACAAGAAGGGCATATATTAGGTACTTCGGGTGTAAGATTATTATATACTAATATACCTCAGGATGAAGCCCTAGAAATTTCTCAAGCTATTTTGGACAGGAGGAAGAATAGACACCATCTAAGACACTTTCTGCTTTCCTTAATGGAAATTGGATTAACAAAAAATACTTCAACAAAAGTATTATTGGCAAATTAAAGGAGTGAGTTAACTTAATGGTAAAAAGGAAAACCCATCTTTTAGGCAAGATACCTACATAACACATTTTACATTTGGAGAAGTAATGATGATTTCAAGTATTTTCATAACAGGATCAGTTCCATCAGCAACAATATATAATTTGAGAACAAACAAAACAAAACAGAGGTTCGATGTTTAGATTTGAAGATTGAAACACAACTGTTCTCATGAAGAATTTAAGGATGGCATCCATGATACTGTCAAAGCATCTGGGGGCAAGAGGTTATCCAAAACATATAATGGTTTTTTTGAAAAAAACAAACAGTGGAGATCCCAGGCAGATCTTTAAAGAAGCAACAAACAGCCCAAAGTAATAGTTAGTATTACCTGGACTGTTATCTCTGGCAGTCATCTGCATAAGAAGGGCCATTTGTTTGCGTTCTGATAGAGGGTAACCAAAAAGAATACTAACAGGTGCTGCTTTCTTACTTCCAGTTTCTTTTTTCATTTTTTTCTTTTCTGGGACTTCTTTCTCTGGAAATATCCACAGATTTATAAGAACAGCAAAATATTACCAATTGTATATAAAACACTACAGATAAAAAAGATCTACAGATAGAATAAATATATTATTTAACATTCCTCGAAGTTTTAAATGTGGTGTTCTGCAGGCAGAAAAACAAGTACACCAAGTCTTATCTCAAAAATATTTTGCTTACCAGAACTGAGTCAGTGTGACATAATGGCAAGAGTACTGGCCTCAATTGTGGGACACTCAGGTTCAAATCCCTGATAAGCAACAAAACGCAGTGTGGCATCAACAAGCATGCATATCTTAGTCTAATTCAGGAATTTGACAGAATTTATGACTGGCGGATCTACTTTGTTTTTCACTAGAACCGCCAACCAAAGGAAAGCACAGAATTCACATATGTGGCCAGAACTGTGGATTAAGTACCTCAAAGCACAGGCTTAACTCAAGAATGGTCAGTACCAGAACTTGAGTAGGCAAACAGATCCTGTCAGGGGTGTTGCAGACTGGCCTAAAGGGCCAGCCTGGGGGTGGAGTTGGGGTGGGGCAGCCACATGCTGGCCACCCCAACCCCAATGCTGTCCTGATGTCGTGCACCTGTTTGCATGGCGCGTGGTGTCAGGATGTGCAAGAGCCGTGGTGCCAGCTCTTAGGGCAGCCTTTTGCCACCCCTGAAAGTAGCGGCATTTTGCCGCTCTTTTGGGGTGGCAAAAGGAAGGATCAGGGCTGTGGTGTGGGCTGCTGTGGCCACAACCCGCTGCTAGCAGGGGTGGGCCAGAACCACCCGTCTGCATAGCCCCTCACTCAAAAATCTACCTGCCAAAAAAAAAATCTACACCTGTCACCTCTTTTTAATTTCAATAGCTTTATATATTTGTTTTTGTTGTTAAACACTGAGAGCTGGAACCATTGCTAATTTACTACAATTCACTAGTAGATCCCAACCTAACTTTGAACTCTCCTGGTCTAATCTATTTCATAGGATTATTAGGTCAGGATGCCACTGTAAGAAACACACTAGAAGCAATGATAGCATGACTTTTTGCATTAGCTTTGAATCACCATTGAACTCCTACAATGTGGGATAAGGTAAGATATGAGACAGGTGCTGAACTGCATTTCTTATATGCAATTTTTATATGCAACCTTTTTCACGAAATAATTATGGAATCTTAAAGACAAAAATGTATTTCTTAAATTCATGTGCACGTCTACTAAGAAGCAAGTTCTGCTAAATTTAGTGAGACTAAATGACACTGCTGTCTTAAGCTCCATCCAAACTCTTCTTTCTGACCATCTTTCAGTGGGTGGTTTTCAAACTGTTCTTTTGGGAACAAGTGTAGTCACTGGACAAAAGTGTGATCAGAAAACTACATTTCCACCAAAGACTGTAAGAGAAAGTGTGATAAATGTGCCCCTGTCAATGGTTCCCCTAGCTTTTTCTTGCATCTCTTCTAAGCATCTATTTTCTTACTGCCGTACAATCGCACAAGTTCTCCTCCATTTGTCTATAGCTTCAAGCTTTGATGATCACACCATGAAGACTCCTCCCACCCCAAAGTAAAACTGTGTAATTATGCATTTTTTATTAGACAGGCAATTATTTTATGAAAATATTATGCTATAACCTTATTAAAATTTTTACTATCTTTGAACAAATAAGTTCAATAGGTGTTGACTGTTTTCCATGTTTCTTATAGTCTCATTTTCCTATGTATCTCCCTTCAACCTTAATTTAGCAAAATAATTGCCATTTTATTCTGTTCTTTACTTAAATCTTCTTTAATGGGAAGTTACACTGAATATTCAAGTTTCACAATTATAAACCTGCATTCTCATATGTAAAATGCATTAAATTGAAGTCAGCAGAGAGAAAGCTGTTGTGACAAGTTTTGATTAATTATTGCTTTTCACACATATATTTTTGCAGTTCCAGAAAAAGAAGGTGCTCAGGTTTGTTTGGCATGATCTGTTGTTTGCAAGCTATTATCTTCTAAGAAATATATTTGATTTATACATATAAATGTTGCTTTAGATGACTTTTAAATGCTCTACATAATCCAAACTTGATGGTTTAGATTTATTTTCCGACACCTGCTGAATAAATATCAAACATTGGAGGGACATGAAACACTTTGAAAGTTATGTTACAAAGCAGCCTGAACTCACATATTTTCCAGCTACAGGGGTTAGGATAAGAACGAGGGATTCCCCTGAAAGGTGAGACGGAACTATACCAGTTCTATTCATGGAAAGATTTGTAGTTAGCCTTGTTAGTGGTAGCAAGGGTAAGGCCTTGAAAGAGGGCATTCTGAGAGTGAGGCAGGCCACATTGACCCACTACATTCTGTCATGAGGGGCCCAGATTGCTTCCTCCAACTATTCTAGGTTAAAGATGGTTGAGTTGTTCCCTGTCTATTGCTTCCAACTGGGAAATGTATAATATATATGATCTGTCAGACTGAGCCACTGCCCCCAACATGGCAGGCACAAACCAGTGAGGCTTGGGATAAAGTGGTAAATTCATTTCATTCTCTTCAGCAACCCCATTTAGGACTGCTCCATTTGGTATTACATAGCAAATAGTTAAATGATATATAAATACACAAGAGTAAGTAAACATATTACACTTAATGTGTATTATTTTTCTGTTTCACATTCTAATTACAGTCAGTGTGGAAACATTTCTCTCTCTCTAAAGACGTTGGTAGTTACAGCACAATAATTTATGTTCAAGCACAGGTGTGAACAGATGCCATTGGAAGGAACAGATTCTATGTCTATCAAGTTGCACTTTGGGGTTCCCAATCAATGATGACACACATTACGGTTTTATTACTGTGGAAGTTACTTGTAGGCACTTCACAGGCACAGAGAAAGAAACCAGCTACTACTTGTTACAGCATGAAAAGAAATAAAATGCAACTATAGTAAGCACACCTGATAATCCATTTACCTGAATATGTCCTGTAAGTAGATATTAATCTCTCCCCCCAGCTTTCATTTGTATGTCCTGGATCTGAATCTACAGAATGAAGAAGACATGGGAGAAATGGGGTGGAGGAGAGCAAGAGGAAGGAAGTGCGGCATACAAGAAAGAAATACTAACATAGGACTCTCTGGTTATTTCATTACATCTATGTGGCAGTTTTATATTGCTGTAGCAAAATCACAGAATAACAATTCCAAGTCATTAACAAAATAACTGTGATTTGAAGAGGAAATACTGCAGGGAAATTGTGGAAAATACACTTGAAAGTACAACCTGTTTGGCTTAGCACTCTACCTCTGGATTTCTTTCTATGAAAGCTATCTTATTGTCACTACATTAATATAACATTAACATGAGAAGGAGAATGACAAAAAAGAGGAGATTGTTTCTCAGTAACTCCATGATTCTACCAGGATATCAAACAGCCTTAAAGCTCTAAGTGTACACAGGAAAGCACAATTGCATTCACTCATATTTAGCATTACTTTAATAACTGGGAGTCCCATGTTCATGGGACACTTTTTTTCTTGTGTCATAAATATAATAAGAAAAGCCCACACTTGTATGGAATATTATTCCTTTTATGATGCATCATTTTCATTTATAAAAGGAATAATATTTCATACATGTGTGAGCATTTCCCACTATATGTGTGAAGCAAGAAAAAAATGTCTCATGAGTATGGGATTCCCAATTAGTTCAAAACAGAATACTAGCTTTCAATTTAGATAGATCTCTTATAAGCTGTCGATTTAACCTTAATCATCTTAATAAAACTCCCACCATTATATGTTATATATTTATATGTTAAAATTCTATCCAAATATTTTGCATCTATCTGATAAGGCAGAATACAGCCACGTTTCTTTAAGTCTGAACCACATATTACCTTAGACTCACAGTGTATAACCAAGCAATGCTTCCTTATTTAATAAGCATGCAGCATGACAATCTGAATCAGACCAACCATGCACAAGTATCTTTCATTTGGTGTGAGGGCTTTTTTTAAAGCAGCAGCAGCAACACAAAACTTCCACTAGAAACAAAGAAGGATTTTTAAAAAGCTCTAGACCAGCTTGGGGGAGGATATTGTGGGGAAAAACAGCTATATGGGAAAGGCTCAAACCTCTGTGTGGTGGTCTAGTTCTAGATTGGAGCTCCTCCTTAATAAAAAGTAAGTAATTGAACTAAATGCTAATATTTAACATAGCAAGCAGTGTATTCCCTAGGATACTAGCACTGACTCTGGCACAAAAAACACTTCTGCCATTCCAATGCAAGCACAGAGCTTCTGACAATTTGCAAAGAACTTCAAAACCATAATACTATGTTTAACAAACAACATATCATGCCAAACTAATTTAATTGCCTCCTTTAGAAGCATAAGAGGAAACACATCCAATTCACTGGTATGTGTAGTCTAGGTCACGTACAAAACATTCTATTTTATGTATTAATATCTGAAACGTAGTGAAATACAGTGTAGATTAAAAGAGATAATACCAATATTCTGTGATTCCTTTCCAAGAAGAAACTGGTACCACAGTTTACTCTGATATTTTTATTTAAGAGGCAAGTTTGCATATGAGGCTGGGTTTTGCAATTCCCTTAATACCAGACTAATTTGTTAGTAACACTCTGTCTAAATTACTCTGAAAGCAACATCTGAAAGAGTCACTGCCCTACTACTGCCATTTTTTTGTCCAATATGTGTCTTAGAAATTGAACAAACAGCTGTATTAATTGTGAAGGGAACAGAGGTATAAAACTCCCTACCATGTTTTTCTCGCTAGAAAAAAATAAATTGGGTGCAAAGAATTGAAAAAAACAACAACACATTAGCAATATTTACAGACTGAAAGTCACTTTATTACTTTAGGAACATGGAATACATTATGTATGACTTGGCATGGCATAAAAGTATTATATCTGACATATTAAAATTACAGTTTTAAACTTTTTTTGTTACAAATGCAGCTAAAAGGTCAAAGGTCAAAGTAAAAATACTTTGCCAGTTTATGAGAAGCTGGCAGAAAATAAAAGAAGCCACCAACATCAATAAAACAAAGAAAATTATTTTGTCTTCTCTAGCCCTCTATAGTGCCAAGCAGTCACAAAACTCCCATAAAAAGAAACAAAATTCCCATAAAAAGAGGTGAGAAAGGAAATCAAGAAGAAGAATTGCAGTGATGTAAGATGTATGTAGTCTTCTTACATAAAGGCTTTTCGAAAGAACATATGAAGAACAAATATATGAATACTTTGCATTAAATATTTTATTCTTTGCTCTTAATCCATATTTTCTGATTTTTCTTGGGGGGGAAAGCTTCAGGGGGAAAAAAAGAGACCTCCTTCTGAATTTCCCCATTTTTTATGGAGGCTTCAGTAGATCTCTACAACCAAAAAAACCCACAATAATTTCTAGATAACCACCTCTCTTGGGCAGGTCTGGCTTCACTCCTGATTTACTGAAGAAATGGAACCTATGAAACTATTGGAATAACACAGGGGTAGGTAACCTTTCCCCTTTAAGGGCCGAGGGACTTCAGCTCCCAGAAGCCTCAGCCAAGTTGGCCAATAGTCCCATGTTGGCCAATAGCTCCTGAGATTCTGGGAGCTGAAGTCCCTCGGCCCTTAAAGGGGAAAGGTTGCCTACCCCTGGAATAGCACCTAAGCTGACAACATCCAAAGACAGGGAGACAAACTATGAATCTAACCAAAATATGAGCTAGAACAACCTATTCTGTGGTGAATGTGATGGAAAGGAGGTCATACCACTACTGCATTCACACTGAGTTGCTGATAAACCTGCTCTAAGTGGTTAGAAACATATTTTAAAATTCTAGTCTATCTGTGGACCCTATAGTGCCATGGACAAACTCTTGTGACTTGTCTGCTGCATACTTTGCCAAAAAGAGTTACTTTTCCCAGATTAGGGTTCACAGTTTGAGGAGGTAACACTGAACATACCTAGGGCCCTAGTTTGTGCCACTTCCACTTCCACATCCAGCACTACCACCACCATCAAAATAATATAGCAAATTACACCCAAAGCGTAGAAAACTAAAAAAAATGCATTGGAGACAAAAGAACCAGTTAAATGCCCTTTAAAAATAGTATAGAAGCAGAAGAAGAGCAGCAGCAACTTGCTAAAGTAAAGCCACCTTTACTGTTAAACAGA
>CM034706.1:69294844-69323838 GCA_020142125.1 Phrynosoma platyrhinos | reverse complement strand
TTTCCTAGGGGGGGCATGACAGAAAATAATGGAGAAGCACTGATCTAGAGTAATGTTGAATCAATGTGATTTACAAAGTTTTGATTCACCATTCAACAAATGATTTGTTGGGTCTACTTAAGAACAACTAGTAAGATTCAGACAACAATGTGCTACAACCAAAAAGATCCTCTTTTGAGTCCATAGCCATCATACATTCAAGGGCTTTAGAAGACAGGGATAACTCAGGAGAAGTCAAATGGCTGGAAGAGACTGTGATGGTTTTGTTCCAGGCTGTTTTAATGTTGAAGAATTAGATCCTAAATTGACCTTGGAAGCAAACTAGTGATCTCTGAAACTGATAAAAGATATGATCCAATCTACAAACTCCAGTCAAAACTCTTGTGAGGTCAATCATGGACCATGGGAATTTTCTGAATTGTCTTCAAAGGCAGCCTCACATAGGGTACATTGTGATAAAACTTGAGGTGACAAGGCATAAATCAGGGGTAGGCAACCTAAGGCCCGGGGGCCGGATGTGGCCCCTCAAGGCCTTTGGACCGGCCCCAGGCCAGTCCTGCCGCCGCCGCCGCCCCCGCCACCCACCATGATGATATTGATTATTGTTATTACTTGTTCTTGGGGTTTTCTTGGCAAAATCTCTACAGGGGTTTTGCCATGGCTTTTCTGGGGCTGAGAGAGTGTGCATGCATATTTTTAATTTTTTTTAAATAAAATGTTTTATATTTATTTATTTATTTATTTATTTTTGGTGCTTCGGCCCCCCAATTGTCTGAGGGACAGCAACCTGGCCCCTGGCTCAAAAAGGTTGCCTACCCCTGACATAAATGATTGAGAAGCCAGATACCCCCCCCCCCCCCCTTTCTTCCTCAGGAAAGAGCATAGTTGACATACAAGAAATTATCTAAAGCACTCACTGTAGAAGTATTAATGGGTTCAGGAGTATCCAAACAGTGTAAGCCTTGCTGCTCCAGTGGAAACAGATTGTCATCAAAAAGATGCTACAGACCTATTCCTTGATAATCAGAATTTTTGGCCTGCTGCAGATCACAATTGTCTGAATCAAACTTCACTACTATTCTCATCCAATCCAAAACTCCTGCCAGATACAAAAAGCCCTATCAGAATGAGGACTTTCATATCAGTCCAGGTGCAAATAAGACACAAAGCTTATTGGTGACATCCTAGTCCAAATCTCTGACTTCTTGCTGAAATATTATGTATGTATTTTAAAAACCCTTAGAGATCTTTGTGGTGCTTTGTATACTAATGGCTATAAAGCATTATATCTGTTTCTCTGGAACTTGTTCTAGGCACTAGAATGAACCAGAGCAACCTCAAAACAATGACACCTAATTCAATTCCAGTTAGGTGGCCCACAATACTATGCTCAGTAGAACATGGAAACGGTAACATTCAGCAGGTATACAGTCTTTGGATGAGGACTGGACGATTATATATGTACTCTTGATATTTGATGTTCTTGACTACTTTAAAATGTTAGTACGGTACTGACAACTGGGTGGGGAAAACAGTGGATACTTCCTTGGTGCCTTTGAAGGGACTGTTTGAAATCTTTTCTGGAAAAGCCTTCACTTGATCCCAACAACCAGAATACCTAGTGGCCAGCCTCTAATGTTGTTCTCAGGTGATGGTATGTATAGTGTTTTGTTTTGTTTATTGTTTATCCTGGAGTAGTTTTACTCAATTTATTTTAGTTGTAAGCTGCCTTGATTGTTCTGCAAAAGGCAGGGTAAATAAAATTATTATTATTATTAGTGCTGTCTCAGCTCCAAGTCCTTCTGGATGATAACTGTCCATCCACTTACCAAAGTACTTGCTTTCTGACCTGGAGTTAAAACCACACTGGTTGCCCTTATAGACAACCTGTCCATGAAAGCATTTTCAGGAGAGAAAACAGACATGGTAAATACCATGTTACTAATTCTTGTGAATCTCTAAGCAGCTTCCACATATAATACTTCTACAACATGGTCTAGTCCAGGGGTAGGCAACCTTTCCCCTTTAAGGGCCGAGGGACTTCAGCTCCCAGAATCCCAGAAGCTATTGGCCAACATGGGACTATTGGCCAACATGGCTGAGGCTTCTGGGAGCTGAAGTCCCTCGGCCCTTAAAGGGGAAAGGTTGTCTACTCCTGGTCTAGTCAGTGTTAAATATACAATGGTGAGGTGATGGAGTACAGATGAACTCTTTGGATGAAATTTCTTAATTGTGAATTATAATCCCATACAAAAGTAATTTGGATGATCCATACTATTGTGTAGTACCATCTCATCTGATCAGCTAGTTCAGGGGTAGGCAACCTTTCCCCTTTAAGGGCCAAGGGACTTCAGCTCCCAGAAGCCTCAGCCATGTTAGCCAATAGTCCCATGTTGGCCAATAGCTCCTGGGATTCTGGGAGCTGAAGTCCCTCGGCCCTTAAAGAGGAAAGGTTGCCTACCCCTGAGCTAGTTAGTCAACAAGAAATCAAATGCCTTTCAAAAATGTTTTGTAAATATATGGTGGCTGTACTGAGTTTTACATATTGTATTAAGATACAGATTGTATTTTCTCCAAGCCACTAAGAAGCATCAAAACAAAGTTCATAATAATATTTCAGCTAAGAAACTAAGCCATGAACTAGGCATTTAATAATCAAAGATGGTTCTTTAATAGCTCACGGAAAGGGGGTGGTCACAAGCCAAAAAAGCACTGTCACCAGACTTTTTTATAGTTCAGAATATGTAGCACTGTGTTACTTGTATGATTTTTGTAGCGCAATGAAAATTCTTTCAGTAGTCAAAGAAAAACCCTGAGTACTACTAAATATCACTGACCACAGTGGAGAGGTTTAAGCTTGTGCTTAAGTTTTATTTATATCAATGGAACATATAGGTATTAATGATTTGTGTGAATTGTGCCCCTTATATTCATATAGTAATAAGTTAATTTATGTCAAAATATCTGTTTATAGATTTTACTCATTTGGTTCTCTTTTTTTGATCATAGATCATGTATAGGACTGATTATGAATTTTATTTATGTGTTTAAATTATAAGAGCAATGGTATGTGCCTCTTTGTAGGACACTGTGGGTATCACACAGAGATTGACCATAAAGCACATGTGAAGCAGGAAGACTAGGTAAGAACTATACAGCTTGAAATTTTTTAGTAGGTCCCTGACAATTTAAGACGATCAGCTTGCTCAATTTATGACTGATGAATGGTATAAAAGCAAGCATTTCACTATTACTTTGCATTTTTTGTGACAGATTACTATAACAAACTAGTCAAAGGTATGAAAGAGAAAAATAAAATAAAAAGGGCTCTACCTGTGTCTGAATTTCGATCTTCATTTCTGGATGGGCTAACATTAAACTGAAGTTTACGTTTCATGGAAGACTTTTCTTTCATCTCCTTTCCCACATCACTCCTATCCACTTTTGCAGTTTTGCTGTAGGAGGCAATCTTGTCCTTGCTCTGATATAAACAGAAAGTATACTATGTTATAAGTACAATGTTTACATAAAACTACCAACAGTGATTTTATCAAAATAAAAATAAAATACAATCTACAGAAAAACTTCAACTAGCCAATAGCAGAGTTTTGCCTTTAATCTGGTTCCAGATTACAGTGATCAAGGATTACTTGGTTTTCCTAACAGATCCCCTGTAAATACATATCACTGTAGTAATAGAATGTTAAAGAAGATAGCATTCTCTGATTTTACCACAGCTGAGGAAGAAAATAAAGCAGAATAATTGACACTGTGTAAAATTAACCTAAGGTAAGAGCAACAAAGTTGAAAGCCATAGAAAATCACATTTTTATTGGGGAACAAAAGAAGTCAAGTGCAGTCAGTATATATTTACATATTTTACTGAACTGAAGCAAAAATTAGTAAGAAGTAATGATTCAGTTCAAATAAGCATAGATGTATCCTTCAGGCATACCATTCTGACACTTTAGAGCAGGGGTAGGCAACCTTTTTGAGCCGGGGGCCGGGTCGCTGTCCCTTAGACAATTGGGGGGCCGAAGCACCATAAATAAATAAATAAAAATAAAAATGAAAAATGAAAAAAATAAT
The DNA here is from genome assembly GCA_020142125.1 of Phrynosoma platyrhinos. Classification (NCBI taxonomy): domain Eukaryota; kingdom Metazoa; phylum Chordata; class Lepidosauria; order Squamata; family Phrynosomatidae; genus Phrynosoma; species Phrynosoma platyrhinos. The sequence goes on along the minus strand of CM034706.1, from coordinate 69,319,749 downwards.
AATACAAAATTTTTAAAAAATGCATGCACACTCTCTCAGCCCCAGAAAAGCCATGGCAAAACCCCTGTGGAGATTTTGCCAAGAAAACCCCAAGAACAAGTAATAATAACAATAATCAATATCATCATGGCGTCAGCCGGGGGCGGTGGCGGCGGCGGCGGCAGGACCGGCCTGGAGCCGATCCAAAGGCCTCAGGGGGCCGCATCCGGCCCCCGGGCCTTAGGTTGCCTACCCCTGCTTTAGAGCATTGTTTGCTTCTTTCCCACCCTCCACTGTAGTAGGTACTGAGAAGCAGAACAAGTATAAAGCCAAAGATTGCTTCATATTATAAATTACAAATACACTTTCATGTAAAGGCAATAGTAGCTTTCTACACAGAGAGAGAGAAAGTTAGAGATAGAGAGGAAATACACTTGTTTGTTGGATAATGTTTAGCTCCCACTCATCTCTCAAACTACAACGCCCACTGTCACAATCACTTTCTTTCTTAAAGTATTTTTCTTGTATATGGCAGCACCATGGGCTTTTTCATCCCACCACTGCCACCAATCTGTCATGGGCAACAAGCAGCCACTCCACTACTTCTCTTATAACGGTCACCAACTTTGTCTCAGACGCTTTAACCTTTTCTCTGGACTTTGTTTTAAATACTTTGAACACTTGTAGCATGGATATTCACTCAAACTGCAGACAAGCTTTTGTTAAAATGAAAATAGAACTTTATTTACAAGATGACTTAAACACTATATATTATTAGATGTTGAGACAATTGTTATTTCATGCAATGTTGTGACTTGTTTCCTTCAAGCTTTTACTTCTTTACTTCTCTCTCTGTTATAGGTCCAATTTATTTCACACACCTCTCCTCAGAGATCAATGGTTATAATTACTCAGGACTCTCACACACACAATCCTTATTCTGGGTTACTTTCTTTAACCCTATTAATAAACCAGCCTCTCAGCTATCATCATCTCACAGGATATTTCTCCACAGTAACTCCCTCATTTGGAGTTCTGTATGCATAGGGAGTCCCTCACTACTGGACTCTACCCCTACAAGACTCTGTCATGCTAAGTCCCTCACTTCTGGACTTTTACTATAATAGTCCCTATCTAACTCTCCCTCTCAGCATCAGTCCTATCTATCTTCTCCAGCCTTCATTGTGAATGGCTGTCACCACTTCTCTTCTTATTGGTTGTTGCTTGGCTGGCCCATCTGTGCCAGCTCTCTTCCTCTTAGGTGTTGCTAGGCTGGCCCATCTTTGTCAGTTTTCCACACCCACTATCTTAACCAAGAAAAAGTTAATTGGGCAGATGTTTTCACAACTTAACCATCTGTTTAAGAAATGCCCAAAACTTCTTCCTATATTTGATTTTTCATATCACTATTCCTGCCCTGCTCGTCCTACCCCATTCTGTTTCAGTCTGGATTCTGGGAGTAAATGACCTGACCTGTTACGTGGTGCTTAACCAGCAGCATCCCTTCCAGCTCAGCAAGCTCTCTATTCTCTAGTGTTGCAGGGCAGTTCTCTGAGTACCTAAATATTGCAATTTTTTATGAGTGCTAACTCAGAAAGGGCACATGAAACATTGTTTAAGAGCATAGAGGGCTTTGCTGTTCTCCTGGAAGGCTTTTGTACAAAATTCTGGGTCATCTCATATTGCTTCATGTGGCGCACCTGCCAGATGTAGAAGTACTTTGAATCTGACAGCTGTCCATTGAAGTGGCAGAAAGCCATCTTCTTCAACTGGGACACCATGGATGGATGCACATCCAAGCAACAAACAATTTAGCATGGAAGGATACAATGTTCCAAACATCTAAGATTTTTATCAAGATGAAAATTGAAGAAATAGTATGTAGGAATTAGAGTAGAGATTAAATACCATTTGCACTCTGTAAAGTTTTTTTAAAGCTTAGTTTACGTAGTTTATGAAAATCACTACTATGAAAGGAACAGTAGCAAAATCCTTTAAAATGGTCACATGAAATAAAATAAGCACAGTTCTAAATGTGAACTGCACACAGGATTCTAAACACAGAGGTTAAAACAAAACCAATCTTTTTTAGTAAAACTGGGTAAATCCCAACTCCATGAGGTAGTGGTGCCAACAGATGCACAGAAAGTTCTGCACATCTAGATCACCACAATTCCACCCAACACAGAAAACTAGATCTAAAGTACACCTTGTTGAATGATAAAGGCCAAATACCAACTGGAGCAGCCCTATGATTGCCATAAATTCCTGATCTGCTCCCAAAAGGATGGTTCCATCATGTATGTTGAAACCTCTGAGCATGTCAATGTATCTGAAATACTACTCTAGCAATGAATTGCATCCAAACTATTTGAATGGAAAAAGAGCTTCAGTCTCAGGCAGTGGTACCACTAGGGTCATGGTGTCACCCTCCCATACAGAATCCTTAGTAATTTTTTTGTACTAATGTTACTCATAAATCATAATTTCTGTATATCACTGAATGTAATGATAATAGTTGTGACATAAACAATTAGCAAAATTAAAATTACATCTTTAAATTACAATACAGTGGTACCTCTACTTACGAATGCTTCTTCTACCAAAAAATGCAACTTACGAAAACACGCCTCCCGAAAAAATTTGCTTTGACTTAAGAAAGCGTTCCAACTTACGAAACTGGCGCGAACGAGCTGCTCTCCGAATTTCGTGGCATGCCATTGGTTAGCGAAATCTAGCAAAGCAGCACTGTATTGGCTAGCGAAAGAGGAAGTGTTTGCTTAGCGAAATTCAGCTAGGCAGCACTGTTTGGGCTTGCGAAAGAGGAGAGGAAGTGTGGCTAGCGAAATTGGTGGCTTCTGAGATCCAGGAAGGTAGGACTTGTGGCTTTTGAACTCCAGGACTGTATTTTTGGCTTCTGATATTTGTGGCTTCTGATTTCCAGGACTGTATTTTTGGCTTCTGTGGCTTCTGATATTCAGGACTGTATTTTTGGCTTGTGATATTTTTATGTTTTTTTTTCCCTTAAGGGTAATGTAACATGTTTGTATTAGAGGTACTTAACAAAATAACCCTGTATTATACATTTGTATTGAGTTGTAGCTTGAATCTGGGGGCCTGGAATGGATTAGGGCATTTCAATGTTAAATTTGCTTCTACTTACGAAATTTTCTACTTACGAAATGGCTGTTGGAACGAATTAATTTCATAAGTAGAGGTACCACTGTATTATATGTACAGCCTAAATGTATTTATATGTGCCTAGTTTCAAGTGGTTAGAGTGAAAATTTGATGTGATGTTTATAAAAAAAAAATTAAAATTGAAAATTTTGTTAAAATCTGGGGCTTGTCCTTTCTCGTACTACTGAGCCTCAGACCACTGACACCATCTCTTCAGCATTTTAAAGGAATGCAGGTGAACACAACAGCCTGTTTTTGCAAAAAGGTATGTGTTTGGAGAGCCTCCCCTTTGGATGTCACCTGGCATGGGCCACACCCACCCATTCCATAGCAACACCCCTGGTTCCAGGATCTTATATTCACCATTTTGTATCCAACTTGTCACAAACCACTATGCTTTTCTACCTTAAATGGAAAAAGCATATAACCAATATAAACTACTTTTGAGGCACATATATATTGAGTCCAAAATGCTTACTGAAATTGTTTTCAATCATGTACAAAACAGGCAACCCAGCAGCCCTAGACTAGAATATTTCAACTAAACAGTAGAAGCCTACAACTAAACTCTACAACTGAAAATGAGAGGTTGCTAGATGAGAGATGAATTGTCATTCTAGGTAGACTGAAGGAGCAATCCACCCGTATGTTTAACAACGCACAAGTAATCTATAGTGAGCCAATTGTATATATGCAAGTTTGATCTCAGGATCCTGCATGGATACAAAAAACCTCAGATATTCAAGCCCTATGTCAGGGGTAGGCAACCTAAGGCTCAGGGCCCGGACGCGGCCCGCCGAGGGCTTTGGACCGGCCCAAGGCCGGTCCTGCCGCCGCCGCCAGCCATGATGATATTGATTATTGTTGTTATTACTTGTTCTTGGGGTTTTCTTGGCAAAATCTCCACAGGGATTTTGCCATGGCTTTTCTGGGGCTGAGAGAGTGTGCATGCATTTTTTAAAATTTTTGTATTATTATTTTTTTCATTTTTCATTTTTCATTTTTATTTTTATTTATTTATTTATGGTGCTTCGGCCCCCCAATTGTCTAAGGGACAGCGACCCGGCCCCCGGCTCAAAAAGGTTGCCTACCCCTGCTCTAAAGTGTCAGAATGGTATGCCTGAAGGATACATCTATGCTTATTTGAACTGAATCATTACTTCTTACTAATTTTTGCTTCAGTTCAGTAAAATATGTAAATATATACTGACTGCACTTGACTTCTTTTGTTCCCCAATAAAAAGGGGGCTGAGAGAGTGTGCATGCATAATTTTTTTATTGTTTCTTAAAATTTATTTATTTATTTTCTTAAATTTTCTTAAATTTTCTTAAAATTTATTTATTTATTTATTTATTTATTGTGCTTCGGCGCCTCAATTGTCTGAGGGACAGCAACCCGGGCCCCAGCTCAAAAAGGTTGACTACCCCTGCCCTATGTTATTAAACGGCAGAGACCTGAATGCGGACACTCAAGGTGTCTGCATTTATGCCATGATCATTTAATAATATGGGATGGTTAATGCACAGGTGGTGGAATTCGTGGACTTGGAGGGCCTACTCTATTATATCATGTAAACATTATATACTTCAGTGAGATTTAGAACAATGCAATATAATTGCACAAGTGGGACTCACAATACAATGTTGCAGTATTTCCTCAATGCCTAACTGGAGAGTGCACTGTTCAGAGGTTCAACTACTCTTGAAAAGGAACTCTGTAGAACTGTTTTAAGCCTCATCCACGATGGAGGCAGGAAGGGAATAGGGTACTTCTTGAGATTTCCTCCACTGTGTTATCTGGTTCTCATTTGGGGCTGGCTGCATCCTCAAAGATAAGCACTTTAGGGGTGCAGAAAAATTCTGGATTAAAAAAATATGTTCCTCTTTCCTTTTCTCTCTCCTATAACTTCACAATATAATATAGAGAAGGGTTCTTTAACCTCACAGGTACAAATTCCTTTGGACTTAAATACAATTTTTTTCACCTTCTAACCTATCTCCAAGATGGTGTATCTGATGGAGGCTACACAGGCCAATTCCTTTCACTTTATATCTTTCCCTCTGCCTCCACAACATTCCATGGCTTTATTGCCCTGAGTATCCCATATATTGTTGTCATGTTATTATGAGCTAGATTTAATTTTTTTAACATACTTTCAATATAAATTAATATACTTTCTTGTAGGAAGCCCCTCAAATGTGCAGAAGCCACTATCTTTTTAATGGATTTATTCCATCTCCAAGTTTAATTATAGTAAATTTGAAATTTGACAAGGAAACCTCATTCAGCTATACTACTGATAATCCTTAAATCAGGGGTAGGCAACCTAAGGCCCGGGGGCTGGATGCGCCCCCCCGAGGCCTTTGGACCGGCCCCAGGCCAGTCTTGCCGCCGCCCCCTGCCGCCGCCCCCCCCGGTCATGATGATATTGATTATTGTTGTTATTACTTGTTCTTGGGGTTTTCTTGGCAAAATCTCTACAGGGGTTTTGCCATGGCTTTTCTGGGGCTGAGAGAGTGTGCATGCATTTTTTTATTTTAATTTTTTAAAAAAATATATTTTATTTATTTATTTATTTATTTATTTATTTATTTAGCTTCGGCCCCTCAATTGTCTGAGGGACAGCAACCCGGCCCCCGGCTCAAAAAGGTTGCCTTCCCCTGCCTTAAATGAATACAGATTCTGGAAAAACTGGGAAGCTGGCATTGTGACTGCTGGCAGGGAGGAGAGGAAGAAGAAAGAAGGGTTGGGGAGAATGATCTGGTGGCTGCAGTGGCTGCTACTGCTGCTTTTGTCTATAAATACAGGAGGCTGGCACTGAGGCTGTTAGCCACAGAAGTGGAGGGGCGAGCGGAATGGTCACCCAGCAGTGGCAGTGCATTGGGGGGTGGGCACAGAGATTTTCATGGGGGGGGGTCAGATCCCCTAACCCTCACAAAAATGGATGGCTGACTGTACTTGTTTTATTAGTATCAACAGACCATAGTTGTTCCAATAATTAAAATTTTAGTGCAACAGCAGCACTGCTTTTGTGAGTTGAGAACAGAATTTTAAAAACTTACAATGCCATAAATCATACAGAGCTATACTATCTGGCAGTGTACTCCTCTGTGGCAGGACCTTTTAATATCTACTCAGACATAAGACCTGAATAAGATTATCAATAATAGATGTGTATAATATTGTTCTGTCAGTGTATTTCATTGCTTCCTGTTTTCAGTGCAGATAGCAATTAGTGAGGAATGGTACTTTGGTGAATCAGTCTGATGAGAACAGTTTAAACTGTCTCTCCACAGAAATCAAGAACTGTTTTCTTTTCATTATCTTTTAATCCCATTTCTTTTATATTACAATAATGATGTTTTGTTATAGGAAAAAATAATAGCGGGAAAACAATCTACCGGTAACTCCTTCTTAGCTTCCCTTTCCCTTAGTAGCTGCTTCACCTTTCTTAATGGGAAGACTAGCCCTTTAATAAGTCCATGAAAAGCAGGAGATAGTTATAAAAGCACGTCTTCTTTCTAGCTGGAAAAATCTGTTTAGCAAAAGACACACTTTTACAACTATTTAGTGAAGAAGAGAATTGAAGCATATGATGCCATGTGGGAAGGCTCAGAGAAAGCCACTACTCTGTGATAAGGCTCTAAAAAGCAGCTGTAGAAGCAGTCTTCTTCACAATCAACTAGTCAATACTTGTTTACTATAGGCACGAAACAGACATCCATGAAAGGGGCAGGTTAAAGCTGCCCCCACTGAAGATGCACTGGAACTGTGGTAAACACACATTGCAGCCCCAATCCATCCTGAACCTGGCCCAAATAGAAATGGAAAAGATCAGTTCCTATTTGGGCTGGGAAAGAGCCAAGCTGCCTTTGGTGGCTCCACTGCAGCCTCAGGGAGGCCCAAAGGCGACTTTAACAGGCCGTCCGTTCCAGCCCTAAGTTCTAAGCTGGCACACTTTCTTGATACCTTTATAGATCATTCGGTAATATCAAAATATAGCTAAACATAAATTACATCCATTAATACTTATTTTACTAGTTAATATCTCATTAAAATCTTACTGAGAGAATGAAGTAAATAAGATCCATTTCAATCTCGTTTCAGGCCTGGCTATGGAATAGAGACAGCCTTGGTTGCCTTGTTGGATGACTTATGCAGGGAACTAGACAGGGGGAGTGTGTTCCTGTTAATTCTACTGGACCTCTCAGCGGCTTTTGATACCATTGACCATGGTATCCTTCTGGGCCACCTCTCTGGGATGGGACTTGGAGGTACTGTTTTACAGTGGCTCCATTCCTTCCTGGAGGAGAGAACCCAGAAGGTGGTGCTGGGGGACTCCTGCTTGACCCTCTGGCCATTGGCTTGTGTGGTCCCTCAGGGTTCTTTGTTGTCCCCTATGCTATTTAACATATACATGAAGTCGTTGGGAGAGGTTGTTAAGAGTTTTGAGGTGTGGTGTCATCTATATGCCAGTGATATTCAACTCTACTACTCCTTTCCACCCCAATCCAAAGAAGCTGTCTTAAACCAGTGTCTGTCTGGTCTTCATCAACATCAAACCTTTTCAAACAGATAATTTGAACAGCTATTAGACATTAAGTGATGAAATGCTGTAAGACACAGTATTTCCATCAGTTTATAAGGAAACAAAATATTGGACAGAAGCTCATTAGACCACAAAAATAATTAGTTTAGCAAGTTACTCCTACAGTTCTGTTTGGAACCACATTATATTATATTTTCACACACTATACAATATTTGTTCAGGCAGGCATGTCACGTAATTCCATGAATTAGCCTAGCTACACTATAAATATCTTCATCACATTTCTCTTTATACCTTTCTTCCAGTTGGTTTCTCCACCATGGTGCTATCGCTGTCAGAATTTTGAATCTGAACTACTTTTGCTGACCCAAATCTGGGCATTTTATAGTTGTTCACTAACTTTATCTTGCATCAGTGTGCTCATTATGGATCTGCCAAGACAGAAAGAAACAAAAAGAAACAAAAGTAACTATCTGCATACAAGAAGTGAACAAACTACATGTCTTAAAATAAATACAGTAGAAGGTGATTATTGAATTTATTTAGATTCATCAGCACTATTAAAGTCTTTCAGATTTTGCACAAACAAGTATTTAAAAATTAAAGTGTTTTAGTATATCGATAAATAAAAGTAAAGTACACAGAGAATTGTGATACCACAATTCATTTTATTAGATAACACCTGGAAGGAAAAAAACCAAATCTTATTGGGAAGGGGGAAAGAATCACCAATGATTGGCCTTCATGGTAGTACCCAAACCTGAAAGATTTTGAAAAACAGAATGGATTGTTTTACTTCGTTTTAGTAATAGTTCATGAAAATTTGAAGATTAAATCCAGTTGTTTGTCTCCATGTGAATTAACCAATGCACCTATATGAGATTTGATTTACCAAATTTCCACCGATTCAAATGGCCTATTCTAGAGGGGACTAACAAAAGAAAGTTTCAAATCTCTGGTCTAAATTATTTAGTTTCAATTGTTTGTGTAGTTTCCAGCTGTGCTAGAGGACAAGGAGTGGAGAGCACATAATCCTGAAAAATATCCATATAATAAAAATAACAGTTTAGCATTACATCTGAACCAGATCATGAGTTCTGGGTAGTTTTACTCTAGATCTTTTGGCACACAAACTATTTGCAGGGATGGCCAATATATTATTTTATATATGAAATAAAAATAAATAAGTATTTATAAGTAGATAATTCAGCCTTTCTACAAAACATGTGTTGAAGAGGTAAATAATGAAAAAATGCCAACCACTTCAGCAGCATTATAAGCATAAATCAGGGTAGGCAAGTATGGTGCAGATGCTGCAAGCCCCTCTTTTCAGTCTCAGTACTTCCAGATTTTTTTTAAAAAAAATCTGATATTGCAGTTTGTGGTTGAAATTTGGTGACAAATCACTAAATGTAGAATAGTTAATGGTGCAAACCTAAATACATCATCATCAATGGGATAGTCACTATCATAGTCGATTTATTTCCTTTTAGTTCAACATCAATAGTTAATATATTGAAGTCAATTAAAAACATTTACGGTACTTTCTATTTAAATATTAATTTAAAAATAATTAAGTGTAAACTGGAGGACATTATTGTTAATAATGAGTGAAGAAATTTTTAATTATTTTTATAATTCCTGAAGATGAATTTTAATTAATTTAATATAATATGTAGAGATAATGTAGGTAAGTTTAATGGTTTTTTAGAAACTAAAAATCCTCAGAACAAAAAAATGTGGTTTTTGAGCACTTGTCAAACAAGAAAACTGGCCCCTGGCCCCATGATAATTTATCACTTCTAGCATTATTTATTTATTTATTTATTTATTTATTTATTTATTTATTTATGTAGCTATTCCTAAACTGAGATATTTATTTTCTTTAACCCTGTCTCTAAAGATATGAACATCATGAGATTCTTCTATTTCTACACAATATTGCTGAGTTAGGTTTCTGAGATTATAAGTAGTTCAGTGTTATACCCTTCAGCTGTCCTAATTCGGCAAGGACCTGTCCTGATTTTTCCTTTGTCAACTCATTTTTTCAGCAGTTTATATCTCTCCCCCCCCCCCCCATTTTGCCCTCAGTCTATTTCAATTCCTACAAACTGAGTTCAAAATGCAAAAGTAGTTTTTATTTAATTTAATGGGGGGGGGAGGGGTAAGGGAAAGGAAGAAAAGGAGAGAAGAGAATCTTGTCTTTCTCAGTAGGCCCAGGCAAAAACAAACTTTTGACTTGGGTGTTTTCCCTCATTAATAATGGTTGCTATCTTGACCATATTTTGATGTTGCTCAGCCACATATGTCCCATTTTTCATCTGTAAAATGTTGAAACTTTTATTATATGTGTCTTCTCAAAAAAAAAAAAAAAAAGGCTTCCTGAATTCAATAGAAGAGGCTCCCAATTTAAAGCAAAATGCAAGCCTTATCACTGAGGAAAACGAGAGAAAAATAGACATTACCTAAACTGAAATCACAGTAGTTAGTTCCAGGCTGCCAGCACTATCCAAACTTGAGGTGCACTTATTTTTAGCTGTTATGAAATATCCAAAGGAGACCTAAAAAAAATTAATATGAATACTAAGGCAAACGAGACAATAAATAATTGTTTTTTTCTTAGAACAGAAATACAATAGGTGGCATGTTAGCAGTGCCAACATGATGGAATTTTCTTTCCATCCTGTTTCCTCCACTCCAAACCCATTGAAACTGCTGGAAAGCTAGTTCTGAAGGTTTCCACAACCCACTGGAGAACATCCATTTATAAACTAATGCACCAGGCAGAAATATGAACAGGAAGAACCTTATTCCAATATGACAGGACCATTAATATCACTGAGGCAATAGGGTTATGTTAGTGTAACATCTTTGTGATCTTATGTTCTCAAAAGACTAAAAGAGAAAGCAAAATAAGTAAAAATTACTTGTTTAACATTTATTTTTTTAATTAGTAAAAGAGGTGAATAGCAAAATTAACTGTCTCATCACATCCTTGGCAGCTTTACTGCTGCTCATCAATTACTAACCCCATTATTCACGCACAGAAGGCACAAATCAAATAGGCTTAACACAGTGACAGAAACCTGTTATTTCCCCCTTCCCAAAGAACACATACAAAGACTGAATAGCTACCAAAGCACCTTTTCTAGTAGAGTATCATCATGCTACAAAAAGTTGATGGGTGGCACAATATCATATTATCCCAGTGGAAAGTAGATAAAAATCAATTAAAACTGTTTTGTAAAGGACTATTTTTATTTTTAGAAAATCAGATATAGTTATATTCTTTCAACAAATGACCTTTATTTTTTAAATTTAATCCACATATGTTTTGAAACAGAAGTTATGATTACTTTATTAAAATCTAGTTATTTTTGTAAAGAAAGAACTATGGGGAAAACATTATAAACCATCAAACAATAAAATAACTAATTATATTACAAGCTGACAATGTCAAGCCACCACAGGGGCCATCCATTAATGATTGTCTGTCAGGGTGACACCTATTTTTATTCTATGCCTAGTAACTAACTAAGATCTTTACAAATGTCCCACTCTCACCATTCTAATTATACTGGCTAGAGACCAATTTGTAAAAGTAGTATATTAAGAAGAAATGGATTTTTAAATGTACATTTTGATTAAGAGGGGTTTTCCCCCCTTGCTGGTTGAAATAACAAATTAAATTTTCCTTGATCTAAATCAATCTATTCACATCTAATTTTCTATTAATTTAATACTGCTTTGAATATGAAATAGCATACAAAAGTGAACATTAAAATAGAATAAAACAATTACAGTATTAAAACACATCACTCATTAAAAGAATAAAATGCAATTTAAAAAGATAAAAACTCTTAAAAACAGTACAATTAAAACAGTACAACAACCAACCCAGTTTAACACCCAGTTCTTTAAAAACTCTTTTAAAAACCTATCTTAATAAAAGCCTGCTGTGTGCCTAAGGTGACTCTATCACAGAGTTTTATGGCACTAAGAGTATGTGACTTGTCCAGGGTCACCCACGGGGTTTCCATCTGAGCAGGGAATCAAACCCTGATCTCCAGAGTTGCAATCCAATGCACAACATACTACACCACCCTGGTTAATGGTAACTACATATACAGAAAAAATGCCAAAGGGCAGGATCCTGTCCAATGAAGCTGAGAAAGTAGTGAAGAGATATAGAAGGGAAATTATATTATTATATAGAGGCAGAGATGAGAGGACAGACAGGGGCTAAACAATGCTGATTTGAGGAGTTCACATCCTCAGACTGTATATATTTACCTATTTCCCCCCATGATTTTCAAAATATAAATACTTTTGCAATCATATTTAAAAGACAATTTTCAATCACTTTTTTAGGGACTAAAAGTGGTATGTAGAATTTAAAAACATAGTTAAATCCATGTTAATCTGGAAAGTCAGTATGCAAAGGGATCCAGTAGCACCTTTGAGACTAACTGAAACAAAGAAGCTGGTAGCATGAGCTTTCGTAGACTTGAACCTACTTCATGAGATGCTTAGGGTGAAGTGGACATTCTAGAGACAGACCTTTTTGGTCGGCCCTTCATATCTGCCAGGGTTCTGTTCGAGACCCCCCCCTTGTGGATGACAAATTCTGGTAGACCTCAAGTGTTTTCCCCAATGGTGGCAAGACATGTGTACACACCGCCACTGAGGAGAACGAGACAGAGCATCTGTAGATGCTCCAATCAGCAGACAGCAAGCCTGCAGATAGGAAGAGCCAACTGTGTAAGAATATCAATTGAAATTCAATACCTTGTGAGTATGGAGATGAAGTGGCAAGTTCAGTTTTAACAATGGTCATTGGAGGATAAAGGCAGGAGGAAGGATGATGCTTAAGGCCAAGGAGAAGAGATAACCATATGAATGAATATTGGAATGTAGTGTGGGAACCACAGAGATGTGATGAATGGGTCAAGGGTGCCCTCATGACAGGGATTAGATAAGTGTTGAAATGTGTACAGTGTGCCAGGAAACTATTATCTGTGTTCAACCCACTGCTAATGGACTGGTCTCTGTGGATATAGTCAGCCCTCCGTATGCAAGGATTTGAGATTATAAAATAGATATAAATTTGAAAAGCAAACCTTGATTTGTCAGTTTATACAAAGGGGCACAATTTCTAGCTGTTGTATTTAATGGGACTTGGGCATCCATTTGATTTTGGTATCAATGAGGGGTCTTGGAAACAAACCCCAGCACATACCAAGAGCCCACTGTACTTTCCAATTCTGCTATTTCTCTTTCCAATCTTCCTTTGTAGTTCTTTTTTTCAGTGACTGCTGTTCTGAGGTCCGAGATGGAATGCTTCTTTCTTTCAATTAGTCTTAAAGGTGCTACTGGATCCCTTTGCATACCAAAGTGGTATGTGTACATTTTTCAAACTATACTCTTTTTTGCATGTACTTTTCAAATGTCCTAATATGTTCTACTCTATATTTAGGTTCAGGAAGTACAAATTCATCCTGAAATATAATCTGAACAAATTTCTCACCAATCCTTGCTTGTATCAGAAGCATCTGAGATCTTGCTGCCATCTATAGGAGGAAATGGAGACTGTAAATAACCCCTGTTGCTTATTGGAGAGAAAGAGGCACTATACCAATCTGCCAGAAACACTGATCTTCCTTCCTGTGGTACCCTGCCAAGATCAATTTTGCTTCTTTGGGTTTAGTGCTCCAATTTTAATTAGGAACAACAGCAACATGTATGCTTGTAACATACATATAACACAGATATAAAATTTATGTTAAATACACCTGAAAATTTATTGGTACTTTTTACACAAGTAAAACTTTCATCAATTTGAAAGCCATACCTTCCCTGAAAAATGGCAGGGGCACATGGAGCTAGATAAAATAGTTCTGAGGATTACATTTGATCATGGTATCATGTGATACCAATCAGTTATCTTTGGTGTAAGTAAGTCACCACTGCCATACAAGATCAGTGTGTATTTGATATTTCTGTGGAGGTGGCATTAGCACAATAAATTAGATGTAAATAAATATGCATGAAAATGCCATTTTGTTATCTTAGTTGCTCAAACATCTTATTCTTCTCCTTCATTCTTAAAATGGCTGTTCCAGAATAGATATCCTTGATATCTAGTATGTGTCATGATATACTGATACTGGGGAGGAACCGTTTTTCGAAACATCCAGTTTATATTATCTAGAATTCTAGGTTTCTAGGTGAGGCCTTGTATCATTATCGATAATATATAGCACTTGATGAAATTATTTATATAAAGAAATAGCATACATTTTATACATATATTTTTATTTCAATATTTATATTGAAAACTTTTTTTTTCTAGGTAGTGTTTGATTATTTATCACTTGAATAGATCTTTCAGGATGAAATTTCTTAATTAGGCATAACTCTAAATCCAAGAACATATAAGCAATTCATCCAATTAAGACCAAGTGTATCACTTTCTCTGAACTCTATGAATTATTCTGTGGTCTCCTTCATAACTTTCAAAGTTATGTCTGGCATTTAAAAACACAATGAATACTAAAATATGAAAAAGCAAGGACAGGAAGAAATATTACCCCTGACGTGGCTTCACAATGAGACTGTGAAGCAAATCAAATCAAGGTGACTGCAGTGATTCCTGTTCTTCATTCTGACATTAGAGACTGAAAATTATTCCCAGTTACCAAGTGGACTTCTTCCCACACCAATGATGACAGTGCTAAGATTAATGAGTAGGGAAAGCCACCAATGTTAAGCTCCCTAAATTCACAGCCTTTGAAATAGGCAGGAAAAGGAAGGGTAACCAAGCACTGATTTCACTTGTTAATAATAAATTTTGGATACCATCTTCCATATACAAAATAATAATACTGTTGTCCACTGAAAGAATTCTGTTTGCTTCTATTGTACTCCATTTGAATATCTGTAAATAAAGCAAGTATTATAAAGACCCCATACATCTTCAGTGTGTTTACATCCAAAAGAAGCTAATCTTAAAAGAGCTTTGCCTTGAGCTTCTTACAGCACATAAGCAGAATGCAGTTAGAATCCAATGCTACATTTCTGCTGGTGTCACAATGGAATACAGCAGAAGCAAGACGATCCCTTCCCATTATACTTTTCTGTACCACTCCAAATCTGCTCTACAGATAGTTTTCAGTGGGTTTTTCAGACTATGTGGCTGCATTCTGGAAGAATTTATTTCTGATGTTTCACCTGCATCTGTGGCTGGCATTTTTAGATGGTGGTGGCATGGAAGTGTATGGGGTATATATACTTGTGTGACTCCTGGTTGTTGCATTTATCTGAGGTGTCATTTGGAGTGATGAATCCAGAAGCACTCCCAGGCTGTGAGCACAGTCTTTTCAGTGGGATTGTAACCCCATCCAAGACTGGCTGACACACTTTCAAGCCTAGGTTAGGACCCTTGAAAGTAAGCATCTCTGTTTTGTCTGGTTTCAGCTTCAGTTTGTTTTTCCTCATCCAACCCATTACCTCTTCCAGGCATTCATTCAGGGGAGACACACTTTCCTTAGCTGTGGCTGTTTTTGAAGGCATGGAGAAATATATTTGGGTGTCATCAGCATACTGATAGAACTCCACCCTATGCCTCTGGATTATCTCTCCCAGTGGTTTCATGTAGATGTTGAAAAGTACTAGGGTTAGAATGGCATCTTATGGTGTGCCATGTAACAGTTCATGTGAAATCAAACAACCAGGTCAAATAAACCTTGCATAAACAAAAACATACATAACCTTTTAGAGAGACCAACTGAATTAAACTTCCTAAATGCATCCAGGGTTGTATTTTTACTTTCTTTTACCACCCTTTATTCCTCTTATGATTTCAATTACTGTGTCCAGAATTCTGGATCTATGATTTTTAATATTCTTGGGGTATCTGGTGAGGCAGGCCTATCTATTTCCCTCTTTTTCCTCTTTTGCTGTTCACAAATGCTCAGTAAGAGATTCTGGGAGCAGCTGCTTACCATGCCTGCTGTAGACAGGGCTACAATTGGATAGGTGAAATAGAATCCCACTTTTTCCCAGCGCAAGATTTGTTGGTTGCATTTGTTTACTGCAGATATGCTTCTGCAATCTAACACACAAAAAATGTTTCTCTAAGCATCTGGAGGTCCTCCAGTATGATTCTATGGTCAACCTAAGGCAGAAATATAGTGTTCACCATGATCCACGGCTCTCGCTGTCCACAGTAAGTCTGGAAATTAATTCCTTCAGATACAGGGGTTGGACTGTATAAAGTTATTAACCACCACCACCACATAAATCACTGCTTTTCATCACCAGTCCCTATAATGACTTTCACTATTACATCAATTTTGTTAGTTCTGGTTTATTCCAGAGTGCCATCACACCTAGGGTCAGTGCCAATGTATCTTATTATCTCTAGGATACCATACAGGAGATATGGTTGTAATCAGGAGATATGGTTCTCAGTTTCTTCTTCTTCTTCTTCTTCTTCTTCTTCTTCTTCTTCTTCTTCTTCTGCATCATCATCATCATCATCATCATCTTACTCATTTAACTTCTGCCTTTTCCTCAATGAAACCCAAGACAGCTAACAACATATTTAATAAACTAGATTAAAACTATGCAAAACCTCAATAAAAGTATAAATATAAATTATTTTAAAAACACAGTAAATTGGAATTTTCTAAAGCTGAGTAGCTTGGCTGGAATATCCCACTCCCACCCCCTACTGCACATGCTTCAGCCCACCAAGCTACCATCTCCTCAGTTTTGAAGTATGCTGTAAATAGCAGGGACATGAAAAAGAGGTGAGGTAGGCTGGGTTGTGTGAGGGCACAGATGATCACTCTAAGAATCACAGTTACAGATAAGCAACCTGCTCTTCTTCATCATGGTTTTTGTGCCTCACACAAATAAAGCTTACCCAAGGTAGGAGGGTCAGGTCATTGAAGAACAGAAGAAAGGACAGTACAACCAAAACCAGCATCTACCCTAGATCTATAATCCAAACCAGGGGTCGGCATGTTCCCCTTACCTGGGGCCGGTCTCAGGAAAAGCTGACTCAGAGGAAGGTGATGAAATCTCAACGAAAAGTTGTGTGGTAACAGTTCAAAACTGCAGTCACTGTAGACATGTGACAGGAAAATGATGAAACAGTGGCAGGGGGTTGGGTCAAAATCCTAGTCAGATTTTGTGTATATAAGGAAGAATGTTTCATAAGATCATCAACATAAACTTAGAGCTTATTTTGTTGTTGTTAGATGCTCTTGAGTCAGCCTTGACTCATGGCAACCCTGAGAATAAGACATCTCAAAGACTTCCTGTCCTCAACTTCTCTGCTCAGGTCCTGCAAGCTCATGCCTGTGCCCTCCCTAATGAAGTCTATCCACCTAGCATTCAGTCTTCCTTTTTTACTGCTGCCCTCTGCCTTTCTTAGCATTATTATCTTTTTTAATGATTCATTTTTTCCTCATGATGTGGCAAAAATACAGAAGCCTCAATTCGTTCACCTTGGAACCTGTCTGTTTGTTTTCCTGGCTGTCCATGGTATTGTTAGTACTCTTCTCTAGCACCACATTTCCAATTAATTGATTTTCTTCCTCTCAGCTTTTTCACTGTCCAGCTCTCACATCCATACATGGTAATAGGAAATACTATGGCTTGGACAATCCTCACTTTGGTATTCAGAGTTATGTCCTTACATTTTATGATGTTGTACAGTTCCTTCATAGCAGCTCTCCCCAATCCTGGTATGCTTCTGATTTCTTGATTGCAGTTTCCATTCTGATCAATATTTGAACCAAGGTAAGGGAACTCAGACTATTTCAATTTTCTCATTGTCTAGGGTGAATTCTTGTTGATCTTCCGTGGTCATTATTTTTGGGTTTTTATATGTTCTACGTTAGTCCAACTGTGGCACTTTCCTCCTTGACCTTCTTCAGCAGTTGCTCCAAGTCTTTGCTTGTTTCCATTAGTGGTACAGTAGCCCCTCCCAATTTGTGGGGTATCCATTCTGGATCCCCCAGCAAAAATGGAAAATCAGCAATATTTAAGCCCATTGAAAATAATGGCACCTGCGCCAGTGGCGCTTGTGTGGGCACACACCACCATTTTGTCCCTCCCCACTTGTAATCCCACGAAGAGTGAGACTGCGGACTCTAAGTCCACAAATGAGGAAGGTATTGTGTTATCTGTATATCTGAGGTTGTTAATGTTCCCTCCACCTATCTTCATTCCTCTTACCTTTGAATCCAAGCCTACTCCGCAAACAATATTTTTTGCATACAGATTAAATAAACAAGAGTGATGGTATGCAGCCTTGACTGACTTTTTTGTCAACTGGAACCATTCTTCTCCATATTCTGTTCTGACAGCCACCTCCTGTCTTGAGTATAGGTTATGCATAAGGACAATCAGATGTTGTGGCACTCCCAATCCTCTAAGTACGAGCCATTGCTTTTTGTGATCTATGCAAAGGCTTTACTCTCACCCCATAAATTCTATTATCTTATTTGATATCTCTCAATAGACTCTCCAACACCAAAATAAAAAGAAAATTCTAGGGGTTACAGTCCAACAAACAAATTAACATTCCAAGCTCTGGATATTCTTTGCTAAGGATTATCCTACAATTGGGGCATCAGACGCCTTGTACCGTCTTATGCTGCAGAGGAGCAAACAATGGATGATAAGACAGGGACGTCAACTGACCAGAGGAAATGCAGAGGAGTGAAAACTGAAGCAAACTACAAAGACAAGACATCATGTGCAGGCTTTGGAAGGGAGGGAGAAAGCAAGTTAGTGAAAGGTTATAAGGCAAATAATGAGGGGAAAAAATTGGGAGATAAGAGAAAAAAGAAGAAAGTGACTCTAAGTGGAGGAGGGCACCTAAACATCTGCAGAAAGTTTGGGAGCAAAGAAGAAGATATTGTTGGTGAGCTGTGCAGAGTACTATAATAATAATAATAATAATAATAATAGGTTTTATTTCTAACCCGCCCCTCTGCATCGCAATCGGGGCGGCTTACAACAGTTAAAAATAGTACAATTAAAACAATCCAATATCCCAATCCCACCTCCCATATCCCGCCCTCCCCTTAAAACAAGATTAAACTAAGAATATATTAAAACACAAATATAGCAATAAAATGCAACAATACAACAACACAATACAACACACAAACAACTGAACAGCAGCGAGAGGTTTGAGGGAAGGAGGAATTATTCCGGGAAGGCCTGCCGGAAGAGATCCGTCTTAATTTTTGGTTTGTCAATGTTTACCTTCTGGTTTGTAATACAACAGCCCAGACAACTATGGATAAATGCACACATATAATGTATCTTTCTATTCACCTTTCCGGTCTGCAAAATTTTCAACAGAAACATATAGTTTTGGAAAAAAATTCCACTCTACATCTGACTTCCACAAAGAAAAATAAAAAGAAAAGATTTTCACAATAGTATCAAGTTATCTAAAATTATTTAATTCTGAAGAAAATGCCTAGAAATGTGTAAAAATAATAAGATATGAACATTCCTATTTTTTGTGTCCCTGATTTTTTATTATCATTCCACAAAGGCAGGGTCTTATTAACAACTGGATAAAGAGACAATTGATTTCTACTACAATTCAGGGACATACAATTTCTTACTTCACTTTTGTCTTTGGTTTCCACAAAGACATATACAAATGAACAAATCTATAAATATTTCAATAAATATATATTTATGTACCATATTTCTGCCCAAAGGCAGATAGTACTGCTACCTTACTTGTTTATTTAAGCCACAGAATATTAATATGGTCTTTACTAGCAGTCTACTTGTTTAGTGAACTACAATAATATCAGCTGTAGGCTCTTATCCCCAGTTGCTTGGGAAAAGGTCAAATAAACACATTGGTAAACATACATAAAACTGAGTTGTGCAATATACAGTATGCTAAAAAGGAGCTGCTACTATTCTGTTGTCTATACATTTTTCCCAATAAGCTAGCTGAGTTCATACTCACATTCATGTAAAGCAGGGACCGGCAACCTATGGCCCGGGGGCCGGTTAAGGCCCCAGGCCCCGGACTTACCGGCCCAGGCCAAAGGTTACCAGGTTTTTCCCGCTCTGCGGCCACGCTCGCTGTGATCGCCATTTTAGAAGTCAAAATGGTGGTCGTGACGCTTTTGTGCATGCGCAGTACTCTTGCGCATGCGCAAACGCGTCATGGCCACGATTTGGACAGTAGCGGTGGCTGTGTGTGCAGGAGGGTTGCGCGCGGCAGAGGAGGGTGAGTGCGCGCGCCGCCATTCCCCCCCCTCGGCCCAGCCGAGACCTGGGCTACGGGAGACTGGCCCAGGTCTCAAAAAGGTTGCCTGCCTCTGATGTAAAGAAAGGCTCTCTCGACAAGCAGTCTAGAATAATTTTAATGAAATTCAAAACATTGACTTTACCTTTACCATTGCTTTTGCTTTATCAGTTAACCAGTTTATTTTTATTATTTATTTAGTCTTCATACTTAAACCTAGAAATAGCTGGGATGCTTCTTTCTTTAGGTTTACATAAGAGTACATTTAATATATTTCAGATTAAAATGTGGTTTAAAAATAATTTACAAAGTTCTTTTAAGGTACAAGCTCTACAACTTGTTCTTTTATATATTATTACTTGTTTTATTAGGTATATTGTTAATATAGGAATTGAGCTCATCTAATAATATTTTTGGCAGCTATATGCCACAATACTACTACACTAGAAAATGTCAGAACATTTCACAACAGATTGTTCATGTAATAAATATGTCTGCTAACATAAGTATTGTCTCTTTGAATACCAAACAAAGGAAAACAGTTCAGTGCAAAATTACCTGACTTCTCCAAGCTGTTTAATAAACATTCTCAAAATCTTACTATTATAAAATTCTCAACACTTGTGCCAAATTCAGGATATGTGTTTGGTACATTACAGCACTTGCTATAGCTAAGTTTCACCTAGTATTTTTCTCAGTGTATTATGGTTTGTACTGTATTGTACAGGTATAGATTTATTTATACCAAAGCAGGGGTTACAGATAGCTTACAAAATAACATTTTAAAAGATAAAAAGAAAGTCCTGTTTCCTCCCAATCATATAGGCTATGACACTCTTAGGAAGGCCAGGTTACACCAAAGTATTATAGCATCTTTATAAACTATTTTTTACTACAGTGTGCCTGCCACAACTACAGGCTTGCCATCCACAGAATTGAACATCCGTGGACAGCAAACCCCATTTTGGCCCTAAAACCTTTCCTCATCTTATACATGAGTTTGACTTATACATGAGTATATACGGTAGTTCTTTCCCTACTGAAGAGATTTTTGTGGTAAGATACAAGATGAAAGAACCAGTGGGAAAACCAGGTTACAAATGGAAGACATCCTCATTTGAAATCCCCACTCCAATACAATTCTATGAATGAGGCAAGGTGGACAAGAACAGCCTTATCTGGAAACAAGTTGAGAACATTTCTAAGACAGGTGGCATCACGCAAAAAGACAACAGCAATATCAGTTCAGCACCCTATACATGCACAGAAGTCACCCACTTATCTGATGAGTTAGGACCCAGAGAACTATCAGAAAGTGGAATTGGTTGAAAAGTGGAACCCAGGGTTTTTTTTTTAGCTTGCAAATTCATTTTGGCTGCCAAAAACCATAAATAACACACTAAAGATATACCAAAGTAAAATAAAATGAACAAAAGCTTAGCTTTAATATCCTAATCAGCTCTGTTTATTACTATACAGTCACCCCTTCATTTTCATGGGGGATCTGTTCCAGACCACTCCATGAAAACAAAAACTTGTGCATATTCAAGCCCCACTGGCTTGAATGGACACGTGCTCCCGTGCGCAGCCCTGTATGTGTGTCACGGGCACGCATACCATTTTAGCTAATGGGGATCACCCCTCCGTGGGCAATCAAGACTGCGAATTTCAAGTCCACTAAAATGGAGGGGCAACTGTATATATTATATTACTGCACATTACAAGTAATAAGCACAAATACTGTACAGTAATACTGTAAGAGATGCACTGGCCAGTCTCAGAAGCACCACAGACTGAACACAGATTGATAGAACAACAATGGTGCACAGTTACAGAGAGAGGGGAAAAAAGCATCAAACTGCACTTACTCAGTTGTAAGTGAGCCTTCATAGTGGCTTGGTGCCTTTCCCCTGCTTCAGCTCACTGTGTAAGCAGCATATACACATGTAAACAGTCCAGACCAGGCCTCTGTGGGAAGAACTGGCAACATTCTGTTGTTTCTTCGATTGCAAATCAGATAGGTTAAGTTCCATTAATTCAAGTAGGTGTACACTCTTTCCTTAGACATACTTTCTACAAGTGGTCCCAAGCGAGCCTTGTAGGTAGAAAGGACTGATGAAAGAGCTGCTCCCTTGTCAAATTAAAAGAACTTGTCCATAATCTGTCCCAGGGCCTAGTCTAAGAAGAAGAGCCCTCCCTTCATTCCATCCGATGTCATCTGCGGGAGAGACAACAGGCCCAGCACCATCAGGCCTAGACTAAGAAGAGCCCTTACCTTTTAAGGGGCGGGTGGGTTTCGGGATTTTTAGGTTCTCTTTACATTGTATTAAGATATCTTTATGTAAATTTTAATGTTGTAAGCCGCTCCGATTGCTCTGCAGAGGGGCGGGATATAAATAAATATTATTGTTATTATATTATTAATCTGCAAGCATCAAAAGAGTGCATAGTCAGAAGGCAAGCAGTGAAAAGATGGGGGAAGCCTGTAGTACTGTAAAGCATAAATACTTGAATCCCCCTGCCATCTAAATTTAGTCTTTTAATAGCACATTAAAGGCAAAGAGGAATCCAAGAGGTATGCCAGTATAAGCAATAAAGTTGGACTTACTGTATATACTCATGTATAAGTCTAGAAATTTAGGTTAATAAATTGACCCAAAAAACCTGAGTCGACTTATTCATGGGTCAATGTAAGTACTGTACTTTAAATCACACACACACTATTCCCTGGTGAAAGGCAAGAGTTTAATCTGTCCTGGAAGCACTGATTCCTTTCTACTCTCTCACTCATCCAGCCTTTAGTACGAGCACAAATAGTTATGCCTGCTAGAATTTTGTAAGTTCTTTGGCATTGTTTTCCCTTTCTCTATCCTTTACATCCTTGATTATATGCTCCTAAGTTTTACCCTCGACTTATCCATGGGTCGTATAAAAATCCATAATTTTGGCCCCCAAACCTGCCCTCGACTTATACATGAGGTCAACTTATAGCCGAGTATATACGGTAATCATCTTCTACAACAGTGATTCACAAAGTGGGCAGTATACTCCCCCAGGGGTGGTGGAAAGATCCAAGGGGACACTAAGATGAAAAGGGGATACCTGGGGGGGCAGTGAGAGGAAAAAGGGGACAGCAAATATTGGTCAAAATACTGGTGCGCAAGAAAGACAATGGAAACCAGCAGCTTTTAGGGCCATGATGAGGATGAGGGTTGTATGAAACATCTTTTCAGGGTCCCTTAAAACCACCACATAGCCTCACTGTTCACTTTTTGTGGTGGTGTCTCCCACTCTTCACCTGCCCACATGCACTCATTCCCATAGCCATGTCTTTCGCTAGTAGAGGCAGTTGGGAAATTCTTGAGAGATCCATTTTGGGACAGACTGACTGGAGCAGGAGTGAGAGCACATGGTGGCGGGGGAGAAGTGGTGGCAAAAAGAAACTTTCAAATTTAAAATCCTATTTAGGCTCCATGAGCTTTCCTGGGACTTGACTGGCAGGTTGGAGTTGCACTGCTACTCCTCCTTTCATCGAGGGTGAACACTTGAAGCTGTGTAAAGAAGGCACATCTCTGGGGAAGGAGGGGGATGAGTATCTGGGGTCAATTCTTGAAAAGAGTCCTTTGCTTTGGAGTGGCTCCTGTAATTAAAATTTCTCCCATTCCCCATCCATGCATCTCCAGTCCAGAGCATGTGGCTTCTGTAACCCCTCTACTGGCTACACTTCTCTCTAATCCAACACAGATGAACTTTAAAGATAATCCTTCATGCCAGAGACGCTTCCTCCCTTACACTCAGTCACCTTGGGAACAGCAACCAAATAGCTGGCTGAGCAATGACTGACAGGCCTCTTGCTCACACTGGACTTTGCCACTAGGCCAGCACAGTCACAGCCTGTTGCAACTACCGAGATTGGTTGTTGTGAATGTTGTGTAGAACAGTAGACCTCATATCAAAAATATGCATGGAGAAGGGTGCTAGGGTTATCCAAGAGGAAAGGGGGTGGTAGCCCAAAAAAGTTTTGCTATGTCTGTGAGTTCCCTATATGCAGTGAACTTAATAATAATAATAATAATAATAATAATAATAATAATAATAATAATAATAAAATTTATTTGTACCCCACCCCTCTGTGCACAATTGGGGCAGCTAACAACAATTAAAAATAGATACAATATAAATCCAAAAAGACCCAATACCCACCCCCCTTTAAAAAAGTATTAAACCAAACAGAATTAAAGCATCTTAGATTAAAATAACATACAATAAAATAAAACCATTTTGGATGCTGTTGCAGAGTAGCAACAGCATCCAAATTGGGAGAGGGCAGAATAAGAGGGTTCCTGTGGCTGGGAAGTCTATTCCGGAAAAGCCTGCCTGAAGAGATCCATTTTAACAGCCTTTTTGAAGCTGTTTAGCATTGTAATCTGACGGATCTCATTGGCAGGCCATTCTACAATCTGGGAGCAATTACTGAGAATGCCCTCTGGTAGGTTGCTGACAGTCTAGATTTTAATGGCTGGAGCAAGTTCTTCCCAGAGGACCAGAGTGCGCGGGGAGGATTGTATGGGAGGAGGCGGTCCCGAAGATAGGTTGGACCCAAGCCATTTAGAGCTTTAAAGGTAATAACCAACACCTTACACTGGGCCTGGAAACTAATAGACAGACAGTGGAGGGATTTTAACACTGGAGTTATGTGGTCCCTCCTAGATGTTTCAGAAACCACTCTGGCTGCCCTGTTTTGTACTAGCTGAAGTTTCCGGACCAAGCACGAGGGTAGCCCCATGTACAGCACATTACAGAAGTCCAGACGGGAGGTTATCAGTGCATGAACAACAGTCTCAAGATCCCTTATTTCCAGGAAAGGGCACAGCTGGCGTATCAGCCAAAGCTGA
>CM034706.1:69275149-69285780 GCA_020142125.1 Phrynosoma platyrhinos | reverse complement strand
GTTAGGAAGGGAAGGCGGGAGCCCGGCAGAGGCAGGGTGACCAGGCACGTCCTCCTTTTCCATTCCAAAACGTCCTCCATTTTGAGGAGGACGAAGAGGCACGCGTTGAGCATTTCTGTATGAGTGCTTCGAGCTTTTTCTTTGGTCCCGTCCTCCATGCCGCGGTGCCTCGTCCTCCTTTGGGGAGGGGGAGGCGAGGAGGACGCCTGGTCACCCTGAGGCAGACACTTCAAGCCCTTCGCCGCCGCCGCCGCCGCCGCCCCCTTTTCCGCTTCACCCTCAGCCTCCTCGCCTCACCCCACAAAAAAATGGGGGGGGGTTGTCATCCGCGTAACTGTGGCTGCCTCTTCCCTTCCCTTCCCTTCCCTCCCCTCCGCCGCCACCGCGGACTGTGGAGGTCTCCTCTCCTTACCGTCCCCTCAGCGGAAGGGAGGCGACTCCTCGCAACGAGCCCCGCTGCCGTCGTCCTTCAGAAGAGGAGCGAATGCCTCAGCCGCCTCTCCCGAGAGTCTCGGCCCCGCTCCGGGAAGAGGACTGGGGTTTTGAGGGCACTCCTTCTTCCCTTCTCCTCAGCGCCCCCCTCCTCCTCTTCCTCTTCTCCGTACCTCAGGCCCGTCAGAATGTCGGTTTGCCAGCGAGCGCTCCGATTGGCTGAGGCGCCGCTCACGTGACGGCGGAGGGCTCGAGCAACGGGCGCAGGCACGCGCCGCCACCGCGAACGTTAAAGGGCGAGCCAGGAAGGCTCGGGCTTCCGTCATAACTGTCATTACAGCCGCCCCCCCCTCCTCTTTTTCAGAATTTCTAACCGTTCCGAATTTTAACTGTCTTCCGTCAATAATGTGTACACAGAGGAGGCTAGACTAGAGGGAAAGATAAAAGTGGGGAAATAACATAACGGGTCCTGACACGATTGAAAGGAGCGGGGAGGGGGGAGGAGGAGGAGGAGCCAGCGAGCGCCACACAGTGCGCAGGCGCAAGACGCCATCGCCTCGTTTTTCTTCTCGGGCGGTGCGGCTGGAACTTTCTGGAATTCGCGGCCACGGTGATTCCGTTGCGGTTTCTTTCCCCCGCCGCGAGGGAGACTGGAGAGAGTAAGGCTTGGGTTCGGCCGCCTCGGGTGACTCGAAACGAGACTGAGGCGTCGTTGTAGTTGCGGAGGTTACTCCCTTCCCGAGGGAAGGGCTTTCCGGCGACGGTGGCGCAGTGAGTTTTTAATAAACAGCCTACTGCGCATGCGCGGCTGGTCTGAGGGGCTGCTCCATTGCATTGTAATAACATCACCCGACGGGAGGGGGGTGGAGGGGGAGAGCCCGCTCTCTGCCTCGATGAGCAAACTGCGCATGCGCCTTGGGACTGGCGCGGGCATATAGGGGCTCTATTGCCTTGCATCCTAGTGGTAGGAACTGATTAAAACTCAATGCAAGTTATAAGGTGGAATTTTTCTAATGAAAAGAGGCATCTTAATTAAATTCGATTTAACCAAAACGACTGACCAGTTGGACCTTCAGCACGAGCTTAAATGCCAGTATGTGGGCTGCTGCCCAACTGCAGAAATAATGCAGTTTGACTCCGCTATTAACTGCCACGGCTCAATGCTATGGAATTCTGGGATTTGTAGGTTTGTAAGGTATTTAGCTTTTCCTGTCGAAGAGCTCTGGTCCCACCCACCAAACTACATATCCCAGAATTCCACGGCATTGAGTCATGGTGTTGTTAAAAGGGGTGTCAAACTGCTTTATTTCTGCAGTGTGGCAGCAATCTAAGTTTTTGGATGAGGTTTATAGCAATAGCAAGTACATTTCTATACTGCTTATCAATGAACTAGCACTTCCTTAGCAATTTACAATCTGTAATCTAATTGCCCCCAACAAGTTGGGTACTCATTTTACCACCCTATGAAAGGATAGAAGGCTGAGTGGGCCTTGGAGCCTGGCCTGGGATTGAATTCTCAAACTTTTGGCTGCAGTACTGGCATTTAACCACTGCACCACCAGGGCTCCTCTTAACTTTCTTCAGTGTTGTAACCATTGCAGATACATTGCTCTCCATGTAAAGGAAGATTTAAAAGACTGTAACTTTGGAGACCCGGGTTTGAATCCTGGCTTGGCCATGAAACCCACTGGATGACCTTGGGCAAGTCACACTCTCTAAGCCTCAGGGGAATGCTATAGCAAATCCCCTCTGAAGAAAGAAGCCTGGAAAACCCTGTGATGGGTTCACCGTAGGGTCTCCATAAATCAGAAACCACTGGAAGGCATGCCACAGCAACAATGAAGAGGCAAAGCAGACAACTCATAAGAAGCTCAGGGGAAGGAGTTTTCCCTTGTGTTCCTTACTCAGGGCCCCGCAGCCTTGATCCACCGTTTTTCCACATACACACACACCCCAAAGCAGCAGCAAAATGCTGCTCCTTTTGAGAGTGGAAAAAGCGTTTTCCTGCATTTCTTTGACACAGCAGGTTTAAACGCTGCGCCACAGAAAGGTTGTGGATCTACTTGCCGTCTGGTTGGTTGGATGGCTTCCCAGCAACTTGGCGGTGGAGTTTGGGGCGGCTGGCTGCCTGCCATGCCTCCACTCCACTCTGATGCTGGCATTTGTCACTGGTCTGTTTAGCCCAGGGGTAGGCAACCTTTCCCCTTTAAGGGCCGAGGGACTTCAGCTCCCAGAAGCCTCAGCCATGTTAGCCAATAGTCCCATATTGGCCAATAGCTCCTGGGATTGTGGGAGCTGAAGTCCCTCGGCCCTTAAAGGGGAAAGGTTGCCTGCCCCTGGTTTAGCCCCTATGAAAGCTCATGCTGCCAACCTCTTTCTTTCAGTTAGTCTCACAGGTGCTATAAGATCTCTCTACATACTGATTCTACAGACTAACATAGCTGTATCTTTGAAAACATGCATGTGTGTCTTAATTTCAGTGTCCGATGGTTTGATACAGGGATATGGCTATGGGATCTCCTTGTATTTTAATTCATGATTTGATAGCTTAGTTAAGTTCACATTAAGAAGTTTAAACCAAGTAGTAGTAAAGAAAGCTTGAAAGGAGAGGGGTCTTTATATTCAGGTGTTCATTCCATATTTTAATGAGTGAGAAAAATGAAATTATTTAAGGAAACAAGAGAAAGGAAATGCAAGAGGGTGGGGTGGATGTGAAATGGAATTTTCAAAAAAGTCATGAAGCTGTTTCATTTGCCAACTTCATCTCATGGATGAGAGGAGGAAAGTAAAATTAGGGATGCCATTTTTCAGCTTTATTTTGGTAAGGACTTCACTGCAGGCATTTACCTCCAATTTAAATGGTAATTTAACAAATGTAATATTTAATTTCCTCCTTAAGGTAGGTGACAATACTGTGAAGTATGGACTTCAACAGTACCCTAATAATTATATGTATAAACTAAAGGGGGTTGCAGACTGCCAGAAATAGTGCAAATTGAGTCTACTTTTAGGGTTAGTGTTAGTGTTAGGGAATCATGGGAATTGTTTTTGTTCTGAGACATTGCGCCTTCTCTGTCAGAGAGCTCTGGTGCCACAATAAAATACAGTTCCCATGATTCCCTAACCCTAAAAGTGGACTCAATTTGCACTATTTCTGGCAGTCTGCAACCCCCCTATAACTGGACTTCATTTCAAGCATTAAACATCGTTACTTCACAGTATTGTTATCCAGATTTACCAAAGAGCCATTTGGGATACTGGGTGACCTTGGACAAGTTGCATGCTCTCAAGGGAAAGCAGTGGCAAACCACCTCTGATCAAATCCTGGCAAGAAAACCCTATGATAAGAGTCACAATCAGACAGAAATTACTTGAAGACATACAACAACAAATGGACTTCAAAGGCTGCTTGGTGCACTCTTTGTCAACTGAATCATGGGTACTGCCTTTACCACCCCGTTACTTAAGTTTTAGGGGGAATGACTGGGAATAAGAGAGAACAAAAGCTGTTTTCGTGCGCAGTACAACTTTCACAATACTGATTACTCTGATGCTGGTTCATGGCTTAACATACTGGGAAGACAGCACATGAAGAACTGGGGTGTTCATCTTTATCCATGAACTCAAATGTGAACATCTTCAAATATGTTTGAGACTTTTGAAGACATAGCAGTATTCTCAAAGGCTGTACTGAATGCTTTACACTGAATACCAGCCTTCCTTTAATGTGTGTCCCACTACATTGTTTTGGTCTAGAACTCCCATTAGCTTCAGCTACTATCACCTAGTCACCAGGACGATGGGAGTAAAACATTTAGAATTACTTTACTATTCAGCCGTGCTGGTCAGGGTTGATAGCTATTGCATTCCAACATATGGGGAGATTGTGTATTCCTCATCCCTAATATAGATGATCTACAAGTGAAGCCGTTAGTTCAGGACTACGGGCAGCTATAATTTTATCCAAGTCTTTGACAGTTTAGTCAAAAATACTCAAATTACTTTAGACCATCAGTTCTAAGATTTATAGTACTAAAAGGAGTTGGATGGTCTTGTAATGCTGACTTGAAGAAGCTCCCAAATTCAGGTAAAATCTGTGATACAGCTTGTATACTATATATACCTTTGCTAACATGCTGCACAATGGTTCCCAACTAGTGCTCTGCGGAGCCCTTAGGGCTCTGTGCACTTCCCAGGTGCTCTGCGGCTCCTCCAGGATGAAATTAAAGAATAAGAAACAAAAAGTAGAATCAAAATAAGAAAACTATAAATTACATTCTGAACAGAAATTTGCCAAGTTGAATTTTGCACCTCCTCTAGTAGACGACACTTGCTGCCACCAGGGAGGCTCCACACTGGCCTGCCATGCACACTTCCAGGAACTGAATGTTGAAGTGATTTTTTGGAACTGAACATTCATCAATTATTTCTTGACGATTAAAGCAATCTGGTAGTTAAAATGGTTAAAATTTGTAATAATATTATAGTTCATTTTTTCTCTTAACATTATAGTTAAGTTTGAAGTTAATATTTGTAATAATATTAAATATAATTTCTAATAGTTTACTAACATTTAAAATTTTAAAATTAAGAGCTAATTGTTAAATTAAAAAGAGCTCATTTTCAAATGAAAAAGGCCTCATTTTTAAAAGAAGAAAGGGTCATTTTTAATGAAAAACCCTGTATTTGCTTTATTTTGTATTCTGGATTATGAAAGATAAAGTCTGTTCTCATATTCCTGTCTGATTTTCTTTTAGGCATGGATCACTGGCTTAAGACAACAAAGATGTTATATTTGAAAAGGAGAACAAACCATCAACTGACTCCATTACTTCACCAGATGAACCAACAACAAAAAAATATGATAACCAAACAATGCACTCCAGCATTTGCTTGTCAGAAGAGTTTTCTGCAAAAGAAACCATTTCTGAATCAGCTGCGCCACCTCAATCATTGTTTGCAAAACACGACAGAAGTGGGGTAGTGGGGCAAAGACCTGACAATAAAAAGCGAAAATACAAAGAAAGTTATTTGAATCTGGGATTCACAGAAACAAATGATGGTCAGCCTCTTTGTGTGATTTGTGGAAATGTGCTGACCAGTAGTTCCATGTTTCCTGCTAAAGTGGAGCATCATTTTGAAGGAAGCCATCCTGAATTGAAAGATAAACCATCTGATTTTTTCAAGAGGAAGTACAATGAAATTTTGGCTTCACAGAAAACTGTGATGACACTTGCTAAAACCAATAATGAAAAAGTACTGGAAGCTTCCTACATAATAAGTTACCGTGTAGCTTGAGCTGATTTAGGGCCTTTACAGACTGCCAGAAATAATGCAGCTTGAGGCTACTTTAACTGCCCTGGGGCTCAGTGCAAGGGAATCATGGGTACTGTATTTTTTTCTGAGACATTAAGCTTTCTATGTCAGAGAGCTCTGGTGCCACAATAAACTACAGTTCCCATGATTCCTTAGCACTGAGCCAGGACAGTTAACGTGGCCTCAAGCTGCATTATTTCTGGCAATCTGTAAAGGCCCTTACTTTACATTCCCTTACAATCTATCCCATCTCCCCCCCCCCCCCCCCCCCCCCCCCAGTAACACTATTCCTAAACACCATTAACTTGTAAGACATTGGGCCTCTTAGGGGCTCCACCATAGAAAATGATTCTAAAAAGGGCTCTGTGAGTCAAAAAGGTTAGGAAGCCCTGCACTATAATAAAGACTAGCAACTGGCAGTGATCTATTTGGTAACTCCAGTTAAGGATGTTTCTTGATTGAAAACTGTTATCACCAATACTTGTCAGATTTTCCGTATTTATTTTTTTTAATTACAGGTATTAAAGCCTTTTCACCAGTTATATCAGTTTGGTTCTGGTTGTGATGGTAGTATAGATTTATAGGGATCACAGTGATCCACCAGGTAATGCCACATCTAATCATATGTGGAAGATATACTCAGATCTTGCTGCTAGCAGTAGAAATTAATGAATATTTTATGTGGTAGTAATGAATAGATAAGTGCCCTTAATTAGTCCACTGTTCTGTGGTAGGTAATTAAGAGCAACATTTGCCTATCTCATACTTTAAGGACATTCAATTATAGTTTATTAAAAGCTGACTGTTTTGTACATTACATTCATTGTATATTTGATAACCTTTTAAAATTGAACTTCTGTAGTATGCCAACTGACACCTAAATACCCTAAGGAACCAGATCTCATATGATCTTGAAAGCTAAAATGGGTCAGCTCTAGTTAGTACTTGGATGGGAGACCACCAAGAAGTAAACACACACACAGTGTACCAGGCGGGAGTCATTTTTTTCTCATCAAAATGTGAATTTATTCCTGCCTTTATTTTTCTTGCTTCCTGAATGTCATTTGTTTTGGAAGACTATATACTTCCAGAACAAGTGTTCAAAATATCAAAAAATCACAAGTGTGCAAAGTTAACTATCGTAAACAAAATCTATTTTTTATATGATGAAAAAGTACAGACAGAATTAGAAGAAAAGTTCCTCTGAATTTCCTAGTGGGGTGGTTTTTTATCTTCCTCAACAGTAACTTCTATGATAATTGTTATTCCCAAAGTATCAGTGCTACACATAATTTTTATCTCCAAAAAAGTTGGAGCAGCCCTTTTCATTACAAAAGGGAAGGCCCTAATGTTCTTAAAATCATAGCCAGCATAGTCAGTGATGACGAATGCTGGGAGTTGTTGTCCAGCAACTTCTGGAAGGCAGCATTCTTCCCACTCCAGCTTTTAAAAGGTAGCCTGATTATTTAATTTGAGAATCTGTGGACTTTGTAATATATGAAATTCAGAATTCAGTTTGAACCAGGATGAGTACCATAGTTTTTTTTAAAAGCATGTCAGGTATTTATAAAAAATAAATACTATATATTTCTTGGCAAACAAATATGCAGTTTTTAAAGAGTTTAAAGAGCAGAGTTATGGATAGTGTGGAACCTAGGAAGATACAGGTTCATATCGGAACTGGCCCTGAGACTTTATTGGGTGACCTTGAGATAGTCACTCTCTCAGCCTAACCTACCTCACAGAATTGCTAATTAGGTAAAATTTGGGAGACCGTGTATGCCACCTTGAACTCCTTTAAAGAAAAGTTTGGATATAAAGTAACTTAATAAAACATGAATGCCATAGGTTTCCCAGGCAATTGACAAATAAGGACAGAATGTTCACTGACAGCTGTCCTGAGAAATAAACTTCTAGGATCAGCATTCTGCAAGTGTTGGCTAACAGTGGTTGTAATTTATGAGGGGTTGCTAAGAAGCTTGCAGCCTGACCCACTTTCCAAAATCAGAGTGTAATTTTGTCACTAGCTTGAGAGAGTGTTCTTTTGTATTGAAAACTGCCAATTTGCAGAATCATAGCAATAAGTTCTGAATTTTTTTCCAGATCATTGATAAACCTATGTCAGCAAAAAGTGTGGAATTTTCAAGTGCTGAACTGCAAGCTGTCATGAAGTTCCTGTTCCTACAGAAGAAAATGCCAAAGGAAATCCATGAGTGTATGATGCAAACATTGAGTGACAAGTGCCCATCGTACTTAACTGTGAAGAAGTGGTATGCCAAGTTTCAGCATGGAGAATATGTGGAATAGGATGTAAGTTTTATGACTCTAGGTCATTCCCTTCTTGTTTTGGGCAAGAACATTTTAGCACCACGTCACATGGGTCAGTGTGGCTGAAAGTTAGAAGCCAGTGCATCCTAAAATTCTAAATTTAAGTTTATTCAAGGTGATATGTTATTTTTACTTACAAAGGCAATTGGCAGATGTATCTTTTTCTGTACTAAAGATCTGGGTATTACAAGTCTATACTACAATCCTGTAGTTGTTACCATTAACATCAAGTTAGTGACTGAGCCACTGCTAAAATGATTAAGTACAGTTGCTCTAAGGAATATAAACATCTGTCTAACCTCACAAGAGCAGCTTTAAAATGCTTTAAAAATAACTTTTCAGAGGATTGTGCAGAAGCAATCATGAAAGATAATCTCCCAAGTTCTATCTGTAGATTGCAATTCCAAGAGTGCACTTTTGAGTAATTTATTACATTTTTAAAATTTGGTAAGTTGAGATAAATTTATAGCAGTGATATGGGTCTTATAGGAGGGAAAGGCCTCTAAATGTTATCTGATTAGGCACAGTGGATTGAAACATATTCAAAAACATTCAAACTTTGTGGAGATTATTCCATTAGAATATTTGTAAGATTGTAAAAAGAATAGCATATACTTTCTTTATATAACAGAACATGGCTATACTTGAAAGAATACTATTTTTAAGGTCATAGTTCTGAAGAAAGCTATATATTTTATATCAACAGTTTAATTTTCATTTGCTGAGGTAGAACTGTGGGACCCTCAGCTTCACTCACTCTCTGCACTACTTAACAGTTCCATTTCAACCTGAGAAAAATTTGTATAACTTGTTCTGTTTCACTAAAATATGTGGACACAGGCAACTTAACACATTCTGTCTTTACTTGTATTTCTGACTGAGAAGCAACAGATTTTGTGAAAAAGAAACAACCTTAGCAGCACATTCATTACTGTGTTTTTCTGAATACTGAGATTTGTTAATGCTTGTCGTAGAAGAATAACTAGAACTTCATATACTATATTTAGCCCGTCCTGCATGACTGACTGCTAAACAACAGCACATACACTTGTGGGTAAACACACACACGGTGTGGAATACTTTCCACAGAAAAAAAGCATCAGAAAAATCCCCCCCTCCTATCTGATTAATCAGTATTACTAGAGAACATTTAAAACAGATTAAACTTACTGATTTTGGTATACTTTTTTCACAACCTAATTTATTAGTAGGGGGTTGTGTAAGAAGAACTAACTAGTTTCAGAATAAAGCTGATTTCTAACAGGACATCCAAAATGTTTTATTTTGAGCCTACACCAAGTGTTTTTGTTTATGAATTGCCAGTATATTCCATTATGTTGTCTATTCACTGTTGACAGCCTAATGAGTCACTCATAACATTCATATTACTGTTCTGAAGTCAAGTGTGTAATCTTTTGCAAAGAACAATTTATGTTAGATTAAAAAATGACAGAAGAGAACATCTACTCTCCATTTCTGGTACAGAACCATCTACACATCTGATTAAGGCATCTAATTAGTGTATCCCAAGGACAGGGCCTGAAAAGCAGAGCCTGAGCCAATTCAGACAGTTAAAACCATGAAAAGGAAGGCATCTGTTTGCACTGATCACAAACATTCCTCCGCATAAGCAAAATGTTGGTGTTTTATTGCTGGAGCAGTAGTTTTAAGTTCTGTGTTTCTCCAGTTAAAGTGCTTTATAGGCATCTCTATATTTTCTAGTAAGGTCAGCTACACTAAAACTGGTTAAGTGAAGTTTACTCAACAGATTATGCTGTGTTTGCATTGGTATCCAGTTAAATTCTGCCATTTTGGACTAGCAAATACTATGACTGATGAACATGTGTAACTCTACAGTAATAGTACTCACATGTACTGAATGTATATCAATTTACTATTGGGTAAATAAATTCCAGGATCAATTCTGCACTTCCTCACTAAAACTAATTCATGAGCTACACTAGCATACATTTTGACAACTTCTTCAAACACCATATTTTTCTAACTTTGTGTTGTTGACTCTGAGATAATGATCCAACTTTTCAGGTATTTCTCCCTTGGTGTACCAGTGACAATGCTACCATGGAAAATGAGGTACTGGTGTTCACTTTAATTTGCCAAAACTTTTTCAAGCAATAGGATTCTAGATAGTTCACTTGAAGAACAAATTTGTTTTGCTGAATCTATGCTTCCCTGTTTCCCTCCCACTTTATTAACTTTCTGCATGATTTCTCATATGCATATATGTATATATGAATGATCTATCTCTGTAGCTGTTTTGTTAATATGCTATTTTTTTCCTCATTTCTATTTATATAACTGATGTAAACCTATTTTGAGATTAGTATGGATGGCAGTGACTAGGTTTTAAAAATGATTTCTGTTTCTTTAATAATAAAAAACCTTAGTTATAATAAAGCTTGTTTTAATTTCCAGTGATGTTGCGTCTCATATTTGAACTGTCAATAACTATCATAAACATTCCAGATTTGTTGAAACAGAAGACTTGTGTTCTAATGTATCCACAGTTTAGATTTTATTTTTGAAGTTTTTTT
>CM034706.1:69261049-69275139 GCA_020142125.1 Phrynosoma platyrhinos | reverse complement strand
TTTTTACAGTGAGAAAATAGTTCTAAAGGTCTGACCGAACTCCAAAGCCAGGTCCTTTAGGTGGTTCTGTCAGAGAAGTTAGACCGCCAGTTGGCTCACAAGAGAAGCGTCCACTCCTGAAAAGGAAGTGTGCACTGTTAAGCATTAGTCAGTACTGCACCACTCATTTTCAAGAACAAATAGAAGTCTGACTCATCTTTGGGCTGAAACTTTCATTCAATCCTTTTTTAAAGTCAGTAATAAATAGGTACTTGAAAATATGAACCTAACTGCAGGTTTAAATTAGTGAATGTATACTGCTGTCCTATGGGCATGGTCACAAGGACCTCAGATTTTGCACTATCAAAGGATTAAGAATACTGTATTGAGGCAAGGTGGGTATTCCAAATATGTGAGGTTGTGACATATGCTGTGAGACGATTCAGTAATACTAGTTTGGTCAGCAGCAGTGTTTTGTTCATATGTTCCCAGAGTACTTATTATATAAGAAAATAAAATACCTTGGTCCAGGTTTTGGAACTTTTCCAGCTTTCAGTTCCTCAAGTATGTCTTCGATGTCCTTTGTTGTCAGATCTTCCTGTAAAATGAAATAAGAAAATATTGCATTCCCCTTTAAAAACAATAATCTAACACCTTAAAGAAATGTATTATTAGACTATTTCAAGAACTAGATTGCATGAAAGCTTATGTCATAATGAATGTGTTAGCATTTAAAGTGCAACAGAATTCTTGTTTTTCCTACAGTAGACTAAATTACAACTATTAAATAAACTATCCTTCCAGTTAATGATGATGTCATTCATGGGATAAAAAAAATTACCATTGGAAAACAAAACTTGAGGGGTTGTCTATTGTCTTTGTCTTGCTATAAATATGAAATGTAAAGCTGAAGATGATCTAGGCTTAAATCCTGATGTTAGTTCCAATTTGAGGTAAATCAGAAGGATTTTTTGAAGTGTTGACTGACCAGCACATGTTTTAATGTTTGTATTAGTTGGGACTAGGAATTGAATTTTAATGTAATTATTATATTGGCATCTGGGGAAATGCATATACTATTCTAATTAAAAGGACCATCAATTCATAGAGATTCAATATAAATTATATATAAATATATTCATGTCCTGAGAACCAGCATGGTTTAGTGCAGGGACCGGCAACCTACAGCCCGCGGGCTGGTTCCGGCCCAGGTCCCCGCACTTACTGGCCCAGGCGGACCCCTGCTGCCACTGCCATGCGTTTTGATCGCCGTGCAGCCGCACGCACCACGGCCGCCATTTTGATTTCCAAAATGGCAGCCACGACTTGTTTGCGCATGCACAGTACTCCTGTGCATGCGCAAACGCGTCGCGGCTGCCATTTTGGAAATCAAAATGGCGGCCGCGACATGCATGGAGGCGGCTGCGGCAGTGCAGGCAGCGGCGGCAGTTCGCATGAGGGGTTGCACGCGGCAGGGGGGGTGCGCATGCACACGTGTGCCGCCATTCCCCCCCCCTTCGGCCCAGCGGAAGGGACGACTTCAGGGGACCGGCCCCCCGCTCAAAAAGGTTGCCTACCCCTGGTTTAGTGGTTTGAAAACTAGACTATGACTCTACTGTTCAAATTCTTACTCAGCCATGGAAACCTATTGGTAACCTTGGGCAAATCACACTCTTCTAGCCTCAAAAGGCAACAAAGGCAAATCCCTTCTGAACAAGTCTTGCTGAGAAAACTCCGTGATAAGTCAAAAACAACTTGAAGGCACACACCACCACACACCACTGTTGTAATGATTTTTTTAAAGCTTATAAAAATATTAATATGTTTTAGCATGAAACTCCAGTTTCAGTCACAAACTTAAATGCAGAAAATAGTGGTAAAATACTGCACTTATAAACCACATGGAAGATAACAGTTAATAATTATTACCTATCCAGCAGCCAATTTAACCCCACTTGATTGGGGTTGGAGCAGCCAAGCCGTCGATCTGTTTGACCCCTAAGAATGACTGGTGCACTGTTTTCATACAGAGCAGAATGTAGTTCTTATTCAACCCATTTCAGTAAAGATTTTAGGTCTTACAAATACAAAGTTAGAACAAGGATGACACATTAAAATTACTACCAAGACCCATGTTAAAGCAGAGGCCACCCTTAAAGCTGAGGCCCCTATTTTTATATCAATATTTGTCTTTTCAGTCTCTACAGCCTCCAAGAAAACATTGCAGATTGTTATAAAAGCCTACTTGTACTTACATAGTAGTTATCATTTATTTGTACCATTGGTGCATTTACACAAGCTCCTAAACATTCCACTTCAGTGAGAGTGAAAAGTTTATCAGATGTTGTTTCCCCAACTTTTATACCTAAGCAAAGAGAGATCAGTTAAAATTATAATAAAGAAAAATATAAACAAACAAAACAGCAGCATTAAAACCTACAACATAATTCTTCATAGTTATTTGTCCTAATTCAGACAAGGACAGAGAGTATGTGGTAGCCAGTTGTACCCAACTGGGTAGGAAATTGTGTACAGATACAACCTTGGGCAAATCACACACTCTCAGCCTCAGAAAACCCTGTGATAGATTTGCCTTGGGGTTGCCATAAATCAGAAACAACTTGGAAGATGCACAACAAATGTGCTTTTGCAGCCTGAGCTAGCAGCTGGAATTGCATTCCAGTTTACCAGACTCCAGTAGATGAACAGACCTGGCTGCGATAGGAAGCTAAGAAATCTAGCTTTACAATGCACACACTGCTGGATTAAGATCAGAGGGTAATTTTTCACCTTTTAAAAATTTGTGTACTTAAAGAAGACAAATATCTGAAGATACCTTTGGAAATACTATGGAGGGAACCCATAAAATTTGCTACTATTTTTAATGAAAAGAATTTTAAGTGGTGTGTGTGTGTATTTTAATTGTTCCATTTTAACTGCTTTTTATTATTATTTTTAATTCAACATTTTAAATTGTTTTCCTACTACTAATAGTTTATATTTTTACTATATTGTACTCACTTTAATTTGTCAGTATGTAGAGAGATCTTGTAGCACCTTTGATACTAACTGAAAGAAATTGGCAGCTGCCAACTTTCTTTCAGTTAGTCTCAAAGGTGCTAAAGAGCTCTCTACATACCGATTCTACAGACTAACATGTAGCTCTATCTTTGAATTTAATTTGTAAGCCCTCTTAAGTCCCAGTTTTGGGGAAGATACCAATATAGTTTAATGGTAATAATTTTAGCTGAAATTAACAATTGTTCTGCTATAAGTACCCAATGGCATACTATCATGGTATCATGTGGCCACTGTAATATGTTTAGCACAGAGGCATGTTTTAAGAATTAAAAAATACTTTCACTTTTATGATTGAAACAACCATGAAGGCACATCTAATGACACATGGCATTAAAAGGTTATTTGCTTTTTAATACTAGACTGGTGGGGAAGACAATTGCCATAATGATAGATTTAGACTTTTGTTTAGCCTATTTTATTGTGCTCATGACCGGAAACTAAAGCTAACAAAAGCTAGATATTAGAGGTAAACTAGCTGCCTTGGTTCTCAGTCTGTTTCTCGATGTAGTTTAGTATACAGCCCTTGTGGCCAGAACATATGAAAAAAAACATATCCTCTCATATGTGCCTGCCTGCAATCTGCAGTCTTCATCAGAAACTGTGTGTGTGTGTAAAATGACCCAATACAGAGGCTAGGTTGGTGGTACAAACGATTAGTGCTTTTCTGTAGGAGGATCTCTACACTGAAATTTTCTTCCAAGAAAAGCTGGGTGGACTCCGTCCCTACAGAGATGGAGACAGCAAATAAAAGTTGCTGTTTCCCTTTGATGGATTTGAATATTCTGGTTTATTTTTTTTAATATGTTTTGACTTCTGTTGTGCAGTGATTGTACTTATCATTTCAATTTCATATTGCTTTGAGTACCCTTTAGACAAAAAAGCAATAAATAAGTCAGAATTCTATTGTGTTGTTACACTAACACAAATATACTAGCATAGGCAATGATACTGGCATGACAGCAGGAAGAAAAACGCCACAGATGCAGCAGCAGTAAGGGAAAGCAGCTGTGCAGAGAGGAAGGCTGTCAGCTCAAAGCAGACTATTTTCTCAGTTCCTGCTCTGTGTGTTTGTGTGTTAAAGTTCAAGTGTTCTGGGAATCTTAGCTGTCCTGTGGCACAGGTGACTGTCCAAGCAAGCCATCCCAGAGCTCTGAATCCTCCCCACTTCTGATAATTGTACTAGAGAAAAGGGGCTGCTAAGACCAATCGGCACTTCCTTACAATGACTACTTTGCCTACCTTCCTTTGTCATCCTGTGTGAACCTGGTAAAAGTTAAAGCATAATGGGCTATTAACTAAAATAGTGCACCAAGAGTATTCTGGTCATAAACAGTAGTAATGAGAATTGGCAGCAGCAATGGGCGAGATATGGAAAATGTAGCATTAAAGTATTATGCAATGGAAATGAAGAAATTGGGAGGGATAAAGAAGGAAGTGATGGACCCTAAGTAATTTATAGGGCCATTTCAGATTTTTCTGTATTTCTAATACTTGTATATACTTTAAAATAAAGTACAACCTGCTATTCAGGATTGACTGGTGTCCCTAAAGAAGGGGGGGAAATGCCGATTCTACTCAATACTGATTTTAGCAATTGTCCCCCACACTAACAGAGAACATCATTACCAACTACCCTGTAAAGAAGAGCAAGAGGACCACCTGCTTCTGGACCTTCTTAGCATTACCTGTAGTGATGGAAGTGACAAGCAGGAAACAAGTTAGCAAATATGTCCCACCCTGTAAGAACCTCAACTTCCAATGTCATGGAAGGAGCCAGTACATTATTTCTTGGAAACCCCAGAATACTAGTTTTATCAGTTCACAGGTTGTAATTGTAAGTATTATTTAATGTAATATTAAGAATTAGAAATTTTCTTTTCACTTCTCCTTTCATTTTTTTCTTCTGTGTCATGCCTTTTAGATTGTAATCCTGAAGTAGCAGGGCTTTCATTAATCTGTTCTGGGAAGCCTGCCAGCTGAAGAGTGGAGTATCATCATTTTTAGTAAGATATATATAAATAAATTTTACTAATTCTATCACAGGCCTCTTTTGCATACAAAAAAATCTTTCCAATATATACAGGTATAGTTATTTATAAACACACATGCTATCAAACACATCTACTTTTACTTTAAATATTTTCAAAATCTGTGCAAATTCATGTTAATTTAACATACTTAAAACTGTGTGTGTCAAAAAAAAATCTACATTTCAGTTTGGTTCTAAACAGGATATTTACTCAGTTCACACCAGACTGGCTTTGCCTTATTTAACCACCAAGTAAGAAAAATATGTAGCTGGAAACAGAAAAGAATGATCTACATTTAAAAAAAATGTTTTAGAAATCAATGTAATTGTACTTTCCATCAAGGAGAAACCCCATTATAGGTGCACTATTTTCAAATAGTGCACCAGTATGAAGGCAAACAACAAAACAACAAATCAAGCCTTATGCTTAAGATAGGAACATGTTTCAACACAGTATGTCATTCAAGAGACATCTCTCAAAACTTTAGTATATTCGCTTCTGTACATAAATGTTAACAGTTTCTGTACCAAATGTATTGTATATATTGCCCATTTTTAAAATTGCTTGTAACTGGCAGACTATCCCAAATCAATTTGCAATTAGTCTTCACTGCAGCACATGAACATAAGTAGCTCTCTGTGGTTCCCCCCGCCACTTCTCTGGACATGCCTTTGCTCAAGTGACAATCTTTATTGCTTTGAATGACATCCATGTGCTTCTGAATTTTTAAGCCACTGGCTTTTGTTTTAGTCCTTTGCTGCTTCTACCTTTTGCAGGTTGCATAGTGATCCTTCCTCTTGCATCAGAGCACAACAGTCACTGGCAGGCA
Source organism: Phrynosoma platyrhinos (assembly GCA_020142125.1). NCBI lineage: Eukaryota > Metazoa > Chordata > Lepidosauria > Squamata > Phrynosomatidae > Phrynosoma > Phrynosoma platyrhinos. The sequence continues at coordinate 69,269,220 of CM034706.1, read as the reverse complement.
ATGACCATTCTGTATCTTTTTGCTCTGTAAGATATTAGGGCAGGTTAGTCACTGGTTGACAGAGACTTCACCATCCTCACAATTCACCTTCCAGTTTACAGTGTAAACTGATTTAAATATGACAAGGCAATATATATTAATTTTCTGCACAGTACAGGGATAATATGCTTTGCATCATACCAAGCTTTTTCTGAATGGCTTCTAATATGGTATCTGAGTCTCGCAGCATACAAGGTGTGGTGGTGCAGATTTGAATATGGTATTTTCCAACGGGCTTACGATTATACATTGTGTAAAAGGTTGCAACTTCATAAACTCTCATAGGGGGCATCTTTAGAATTTCAGCAACCTAAAACAGTGAGAGAAGACAACTTTATTTTGGTACAAAAAAGCAAATTCAACTATTATTAAGGGATACTTTTCAATATCATTTGTAATTTCAGCTATACTCTGAATCTTCTTAATCTACAGAATTTTTCACAGAAAGCAAATTAACAGTACCACTCAACGTCAATAGATACTGTCAAACAAAAACTGCTAGTTTAATAAAAAAAATGTTTAGTTACTTGAATTGGTACCATTTTAAAATACTTGTTTTTAAAGTACTCAGTTTAAGAACTGCTAAAATTACCTGCACACTGAGAATTCTTATGACAGAGTTCAAATACATAATCTAAATGTATATTCTTTTTTTGTTTCTGGTTGTAGTGCTGACTGCCCTGTTTCCAGGCCTATACGAGGGGGTATCATAAAGTTTTAATTATTTCCTTTAAAAATTTTTGACAAAGTTTGTTTTGATTTGTAGTTAACTTTTCTCTACGCAGTCACCATCCAGATTTACACATTTTTCCCACCATTTCTTGACCCTCCGAATACCGTTATTGTAGAAGTCTGCAGACTGTGCCTTAAACCACTCTTCCATCATTTGTGTTGTCAGATTGGCGACCCTGCAACAGATTTTTCATTTCTGAGAACAAGAAAGTCACTTGGTGCAAGGTCGGGAGAATAAGATGGATGCTGCAAAGTCTCAAAGCCACATGCCCTTGCTTTGTTAACTGCAACTTGAGATGAGTGAGCTGATGCATTGTCGGCTAGGAGACGAATGCCTTTGGAGAGCATACTACAGCATTTCTTTTTCAGAGCATCTCACAACTTGTCCAGAAGATTGCTATGGCATGTGCTAGTGATGGTTTGTCCCTCTGCAAGGTAATCTGATAATGACTCCATGACAGTCTCAAAAAACTGAGAGCATGACCTTCCCTGTTGACTTTTGCACCTTTGCCTTTTTGGGGGGGGGGAAGAGGAATCGGGATGCTTCAACTCCATGCTCATGGTTTTGGTCTCTGGATCATACTGATAGATTCAAGATTCATCCATGGTTACAAGACTACCAAAAAAATCCTCTTCATTCTGTTCCAACAGCATTAAACATCTGTCTTGAAAGGTCACACTGTGTTTGTTTCTGGAAAGGGGTTAGCAAACGTGGAACCCAGTGTGCAGATACCTTAGACATGTGCAATTCTTCATGAGTCATTTTCCGCACACTTATCAAACCTGAGACCAGTTTCATTCATGATCATTTTGGATGTTGCTCGTCTTGTTTTCTAGGATTAAACATTGCACTTTCTTCACTGCGGCCACATCGGCCATCAATGGTCTTTCAGATCTTGGCTTGTCTGAGGGACATGTGATCAGTTTGGAAATTCCTTTTCCACCTCACAATACTGTCTTAAGATGGGCAATTGTTTCCATAAACTATCATCATCTCATCATGAATTTGCCGGGCACTATTACCCGTCAAATGCAGGAACTTTATTATCACGCTGCAAACCTCAGTCTTTTCCATCTTACACTTTAGTCACTTCTGGCATAACCTGTAACAAAAATGAAGGACATAATGAATTAACTTTCTCAACATCATGCACTTAGGGATCAATGATGATACTGACAAAATTTCATCAATATAACGTAATAACTTCTGGATGATAATTATTATGATACCCCCTCGTATTAGGACATCAGCAAAGGGAATGTGTGTGGAAGAACTAGTCAGTGCATTTTTGTTCACTCTCAAAAGCCTGCTGGGAAGACATCAGACATAACTAAAATTAAAAAGAAGGTCCTTTTTAAAAATCAGTAAGATACTATTTACATAATAGTGTACCAAATGTAAGTTCTACCAAAAATCATTATTGGAGGTGCTTTTTAAATAGCAGTAAAAAAAAAAATTGTGGGAGAAAAGATAAAGATAGCAATGTACCTTATTCATAGCTGATATAGGTAGCCATCCATGCTGTCTTTGGGCTAGATCCAGGACTGGAATAACTGCTGCAGATTTGTGTCCTTCTGGATAGTTATTTACTATTGCTTCAATTCTCTATTAAAGAAAATAAATATTACAGCTGCCAAAATTTCCATATTGCTATAGAAATATAGCCTTTTGTCCATCGTAACATACCTTATAGTTTTCAGGTGTAAAATCAAATGGGGTGCTTGGATTGTTTTCAGGAGTATCTCTGTGCTGTACAAACAAACAAACAAACAAACATTTGAAACCTGTACCTAAAAATAAATAAATAAATAAAATCTACCACCTGGTCAGTTATGTAAAAGAGAACAAGTGCAATATGTCATGCAAGTATTTAAAGATCCATTTGGGAAAAAAAATACTCTTCTCAACTATTGTAGGTAGAGAAGACGTAATCTCCTACACATCTGATTAGCCATTTCAGATTTGACTGTTGAAGTGAAATCTTACTGCCTGTAGTTTAATCATAGGTTCAACACACAAAGTACATATTTAAAGGACAAACTGCAATCAGTTTAAAATAGTATGGTTTCAGTTCTGCAGTTACTCTATAAGTATAATCCAATTAAATAAACAGATTGCAACACCTGTATGCTGGGCTGTAAATGCAAGAATTCAGAGCAGACTGTAAGGTTTGCACAACAGTCTTTGCACCCAACCAAATAATATCAATTGACTGAATATTATTTGCCTGTTATTAAATATTCCTTGAAGTTAAAAATGTCACTATGTAGGTCACAACTTATCTTTTAAAAATGTGTTTATGCTGTGATTGATTACAGAATTGCTTGCTCTAGTCTAGCAACAATCAGGTCACACGGAGCAATGTAGAAAAGATGTTCCTACTGCGTATCTGCTATTAACAGCAAGCATAGGCTTTCTTGTTCATGTTTTCACTTCTACACATCTGGCATTAAATGCAGTTAAAGGTTCCTACAGAATATTGAATCATTTAATGTTGGCATGAATCCAGGTTTTTCTTTTACCAATAGCAGCACTCCTTGGTGGGAGTAGGGTAAGCAACTCAAGACACTCTGGGTAGTCAGATGGGGGAAAGTGTCCCCCTACAGCCCGCAGCACTACTTTCTATACTGTTCCAGAGAGCCCTGAAAACCTCCAGAGCAGATGAAGCAAAGACCACACTCCCCCACAGTGCTAGTAAAAACGTTTTGCTAGATCTCAAGCTTTCTGTGGATACTGGTAACCCTTCCATCAACAGAATACAGATTCTGGACCCAACACATATACAATATCTGATGTCAGAATAAACATGCAAAATACTGCCATGCCCAGTGTCAAAAGATCCCAGAATCAATACATATATGCAATAGTTTTTAGACACACTGCTGGAATCAGAGTAGTCAATGGCTTTCCCCCATTTGACACATGCTAGGATCTAAGTAATTATACACCAAATTCTGTAGCATCACCATTGAAATTACAGCACTTGATTAGAATGGATAGAGTGGTACTTCCATATTTACACGCTACTGCCACCTTCCATAGATTATCTATTTTCTTTAGTTATACTACAGTCTTCCCTCTGTTCTTGTGGACTTCAAGTCCATGGTTTTACATATTCACGGAGGGGTGACTTCCATTTAAATCAATGGGGCACACCCCATTTAAGCCTATGGGGTTTGAATATTCACCAATCTCAGTTTTTGCAGGGCGGGGGTGGGTGGGTCTGGAATGGATCCCCCACGAAAACAGAGGGCCAACTGTATTTGTTAACAAAAGAGAAATCTACAACATTCTTTTCCTATGTAGCGTGAAATGCAATTAGGCTGGTTGCTAAAGTGTGTCTGCCATCAACTTTGCCAAACACTACTACCGTACCTATCTGTTTCATACCAATGCTTGGATTCCTCAATGCAATTCTAAGCCCAGCAAAACAGCAATTACTGTAGAAGTATTATCCATGGTAGTTCTTTTAAATCAAACCAAATATATGCATCTGTCTTGTACAAATTCATAAAGCAAATATTTACACAGGCGCCCCTCCCCGTTTGCAGACTTGGGGTCCGTGGTCTCGCCCTTCATGGATGGCAAGTGGGGAGGGAACAAAATGGCGCGTGCGCCACAGTGCACAGCCATTGAAATCAATGGGACCCCAATATTATGATTTTTCCAATTCGTGGGGGGGGGGGAGGTCCAGAATGGATCCTCCACAAATTGAAAGGGACAACTGTACTTGAAAACTTCCTACTTAACTTCATGACTAACAGATTTGTAAATTCTAAATGCTAGTTAATTAGGGCTTTTGGATTTATTTGGAACTGGAGAAAAAGTTTGCCAGCATAATCTCACCTATGCAGATATCAATACACCATAATAAAACAAGGGAAAAATCTACAGTATAGCCTTATTTTTGCTTTTAATTTTTTGCTATTACTGTGTAAGGACAAGCCAGGACCCAACTGGGTATTTACAGTGACAGAAGGCAGCCAGATCCTGGGAGAGGAAATTTGTCATGATAGATACGGACCTCTAATGTCTGCTCTAAAGGGCTGTCTGGAAAACCCTTCAGAGCAGAGTTTGGGATGGCACAGGTCAGGGGTTCGGGGAAAAAACAGCATGTTGTCCACAGGTGCTGTATGGGGAAGGAAATCATCTTTTCCTCAGTCCTCTTAAAAATCTTCTTCCATCAGCACAAGGATCCTGGCCATGTTAGTTGAAGCTAAATGACTTGGGAATAGAAAACAGATTTCAGAGTTACATCTGCTTTAGTCATATAAACAAATTACTTACCACAAACAAAGCTCCTCCTCCACCACTGCGTGCAGCTGTTGTATGAAGACAGCGAACCTGTGCCACCTACAAATCACAAGGTAAAACCATTTGTTCTTTCACTTGCGGCTAGTATGTTGAATGCAACCTTAGTCATATCTAGAGTAGATCCATTGAGACCACTTATAAGACACATCTTATTTGTATTATTTAGAATCCCCACTACTGGGTTACATTCTTGATCTACAGCACAATTTGGTAGCTTTGTGTTAATCGGTTACCTCATACGTTTGCTAATAGAATCACTGATATCCCTAAAAATAATACCAAAAACAAATTATAAAAGCAAGAAACAATTGCAAAGAAGCACGTAAAGAAGGAAAGAAAAACTGAACAGAGATGAGTACCCATGCTTGGGCAAGATGTTGGCAGGAGACAACTGTATCATACACAACACATTGAAAGAAATTTAGAGATAGGAATAATGGTCAGTACAGCTAGGAGACAGAAATACAACCAAGTAACAAGACAGAATTTTGAAGCAGAAAAACACCTTACAGGATCCAGATCAAACTATGGAAAAGAACCTCCAATTCTAATTCCTTTGGGGTACCTATCAACCAACGTACATCCCCACCCTCCTGTGCTTGTTTGTGAAACAGTATGGAGGTACATTGTTGGATTAAGATGTGTTTTGATAAGCTATCAGGTTTATTACAGAACAGGGCAGAACAGGACATTTTGCAGATAGGCAAAGCAGCAAATGATACCATGGTTGGCCCTTCGAGGTCTGTAGTTGGTTATGTATTTTGTCATCTGAAACAGAAAATTTCACTAGCACCTCCCTGATTCTTGTCAGTAAAAATAAAATACCTTAAACAACTAATAATTTACTGCCCTTCCAAGGCATTTAAAATCTGTTGCATGAGGTGACCACACCACTACCTAATAGGGCTATCCCTCTGAATAAAGAGAAACAACCCATCCACATTTGAATTCTAAAGAAATGCAACCAGTACACAGCATGATGCATCACTGTGGAATTCACTGCATTTCTCTAAAATAGCCTCATCTCTCCCCAATCCTATTCCCTTCCCCAAACTATGGAACTCAGGATGGGATGCTGGAGGTAAAAATAAGTCAACACCCATAGCAATAATTGCTGCTAGCTTTAGAAACAATTTAGGCAACCAAATCCATTAATCTCTATGTGGGTATTAAGGCTTGCTGCTTATCACTATACAACTGTATGACCAGACTGCAGAATTCTAGTCACTGTCAATACTGCTAACTCAGAATCATGAAGCCTTCATTTATCAGGAAAGACAAAAACAAAACAAAACAAAAACAACCACACCCTAAATTTATTTATACAGTGCTTAATTAAACTATGCAATTCGCTACTGTTGGATGTGATTATGGTTACTATTCATAAACTGCGCTGCATTGCAGAATGAGAGTTAGTAACCCACTTAATACCAGTTACTAGAGAACAACAGTGGAGGAGGGCTTGTGTCTGCTTCCCCACAGAAGCAACTTGCCCCTTGGCAACTTCAAGAAAAAGGGATGCTGAACCAGACAGGCCATTGTTCAGAAGCATTCCTATATTCTTATTATTCTTAATAATATTTTAATTTAAACACAACACTAGCTGGTATTAAATTGTATTTAGTTCATACGGTTTAACTCTCACAGACATTTAACACTAGAAAAATACTAAGGTCACGTCAAACTGTCATTCATATATACATCTGCATACATATGGAATTATTATTGTTCCAGTACAATGCTGATTACCTTCAGCATGGTATTCCAGAAAAAAAAATGGAAAAAATGAAGCATACACATGCACACAAAAGATGGTAGTAAGGACTGCTGACTTCCTATTAAGTTTCAAACTTGTAGCCAAGGAAATTTTCATTTCTTCATGAAAGCTGCTAAAAAATACTTGTTCCAGTTACCTGAAGCAAACTCTTCAGGTAAAAATAAAAATACTGTAAAGATATACAGTTGCCCCTCCTAATTCACGAGGGATCCGTTCCAGACCGCCCCTCCACATGAAAATGTTGGCTTGCTAATATTGGAGCCCCCACGGAAACTAATGGTGTATGGGTACATGGGCGGGGCTGCACACAGCCATTTCAAATACAGGCATTTGTCCCTCTCGGTGAAGAGCGAGACCGCAGACTCAAAGTCCACAAACGGGGAGGGACATCTGTATTCTAAAATTTCAGAATTCTTGTGTGCAGTGGTGCTTATTGTTGAGCAATTGAGTGCACAGACAAAGTAATTTGGAAGCTAGTTTCACTTAATAATAATAATAATATAATTTATTTATATACCGCCCTGTGGCAGGCCAATCTAGGCGGTGAACAGCAATAAAAATACATACAGATTAAAACACTATCATTCCCTCCTCCCCCCCTTAAAAAGTTATTAAATCAAATACAATTAAAAACAGCTACAGTTAAACAATGACTGTTAAATAAAAATTTAAAAATTCAGATACAAACCAACAATCCCCTGCTGCTCAGCTTTAAAAGGGAATTACAATAAATCCCTGAAGGGAAGGTCCCAAAAATCCCAGGGGTCCTGAGGCCGGCTATCTAGTCCGGAAAGGCCTGCCGGAAGAGATCCGTCGACAGCCTTTTTAAAGCTTTGCAAAGATGTTAATTGACGGATCTCATCCGGCAGGCCGTTCCAGAGTCTGGGAGCGACAACAGAGAAGGCCCTCTGGGAGGTTGCCACAAGTCTAGCTTTTTGAGGCTGCAGCAAATTCCTCCCAGAGGACCGGAGAGCGCGGGGAGGATTGTATGGGAGGAGGCGGTCTCTGAGATAGTTTGGACCCAAGCCATTTAGGGCTTTAAAGGTAATAACCAACACCTTGTACTGGGCCCGGAAACCAATAGGCAGCCAGTGGAGGGACCTCAAAACCGGAGTGATGTGATCCCTCCTAGATGTCCCAGATAACAACCTGGCCGCCATATTCTGCACTAACTGCAGTTTCTGAACCAAGCACGAGGGTAGCCCCATGTAGAGTGCATTGCAGAAATCTAGGCGTGAGCCTACCAGCGCGTGCACAATGGTTTCAAGATCCCTTACTTCCAGAAAAGGGCACAGCTGGTGTATCAGC
>CM034706.1:69248538-69260949 GCA_020142125.1 Phrynosoma platyrhinos | reverse complement strand
TGAGGTACATACACTCAAAGTGGACTGTGTTCCAGACAGGTATCCTGGCTAAGGTCAGATGATTCTTATGAACTAGGGCCACTCTGCCCCCCCGCCCACTTTCCCTCACCTGTTCACTAACAGAGTACCCGGCTGGGAGGATTTGCGCCCAGACAACTGCGCTATCCTCTCCCAGCCAGGTCTCTGTGAAGCAAGCCAGGTCGGCATCCTCATCCAAGAGAAGATCCTGGATGATATAGGTTTTATTTTTAACTGACCTGGCATTGCAGAGGAGCAGAGTGAGGTTCTGTGGTATGGTTGGTCTGCTCCTCACGCCATTCAGAGCAACTAAGGGAACTGAAGACGGGATAGCTCTCAACTGGCGATCCCGTCTTCTTTTGCAACATTGATTCCCGTAGTTCCAGCCATAGAAGCGGGTGCCATCCCTATCAGACGTGATAGCTTCCACTTTGCAGAGGAAGAACACCCGGCGACCTTGGAGCTGGAATGCATCCCCTCCGATGAAACAGACTGAAGCCAGGTTAACTCCAAAGAGGCACATTTATTCTTCAGTTGCAATATGTACAGAAAAAACTATTTACACTCATCACTGACCAACGACAACCCACACACAGCAACAATATGGTCTCTGTTATTTACAGACACTTGCCATGCGGCCACTACATCCAGCCTCTTCCTGTGACTTTTTTCCTGTGTCACTTGAAATGTTGTCCCTCCAAACATGATGACTTAATGTGTTTACACTTGGTCTACGTGCTGTTTGGCACATCCTGACCTTGGACACTGCTATGTTGTTTTGTATCCCAGCTGCAGACAACTTTCCCAGCTAGCAAGCTGTAAAGTGTAAAATAACCTGTAGTACCCTTTGTCACTTTCCCACATCTGGACATTTAAACTCAGGCTACAAATCCCAACATTCCCCTCCAAATGTACAGGTGTGTGTATCATGTTATTTACAGATTTTGCACTTTAACTCAACAGTTAGAATTGTGCATTTATGGTGCCATCCCTATCAGACGTGATAGCTATTCATGTTTCTCTATTGGCAATGCCTTTGTGAAAACATCAGCTATATTTATTGTCTCTGGTGTCGATGTACTCCAGATGCAAAACCTTGTTCTGGATCATTTCGCTGACATTTTGATACCTTACACCTATGTATCTCATTCTACATTTCAAATTCTGTCTCTGACATTGCAATGCATGATTGTGAATCCTCATGTACTACTGTAGGTTCAGTGCATTTTTCACCTAAGTCTTCAAGCAATTGCCTTATCCACTGTACTTCTCCAACCAATTCAGACAATGCTGCAAACTCAGCCTGTCGTGCTCAGAGCTACACAGTTCTGCTTCCTGCTGCACCAAACTATTGGATTTTCTGCAAACTTTACTAACAAACCAGACATTGACTTTCTGTCATGTAACTGACGTGAATGAGCTGTCAACAAAACAATCAAGTTGAACCATGCTGCCCTGTATTACCAGTTTTTTGTCCTTACTGCCTTTCAGATATCTTAACACATGCTTCACTGCAGTCCAGTCCTCAACTTTTGAATTGCTCACCTTCCTGCTAAGCACTTTGTAGTCCACATTTTTCAACCAGCCTTTCTATCTTCTTCTGTTAACTCAACAAACATCTACCATCTTCAGTCCACTGTACATCAATCCCTATGTAAGTCTTGAGATTTCCCAAATCTTTATCATTCATTCATTTTATTACAGCCATTAGGCCAGTATCCCAAATCTTTAAGCACAAATTTATTTGCCAATTCTCTCTGTACTGTTTGGATTTCATGCTCTGACTTCGCTGTGACACACAAGTCACCAATGTAAACACTAACATTACATCTCCCTTGGTGCACACACACGCATCAGCAATACTGTGTTTGTACACAAGTTTCACCAATTCCTCATGAATACAATGATTCCAACTCCGTGCACTTTGTTTCAATCCATACAATGCCTTTTTCAACTTGTACACGTTCCTTTCACTATCCTGTTCAAATCCTAAATGTTTTTCCATGAACATTTCTTCATCAAGACTACCATTCAAGTGGGCAGTTTCAAAATCAAAATGCCTTACCACTTGGCCTTTCCTAGCTGCTAATGCCAAAACCAACCTCAGGCTTTCTGGCTTAGCTGTAGGAGAAAACGTTTTGTCAAAGTTCTCAAACCTCTGCTGTGCAAAACCTTTTGCCACCAACCTGGCTTTGTATCTATGAGTACCATCCGATATTTCCTTTCTTTTGAAAACCCATCTACAACCTATCACCTTGTTGTTTCTAGGCCTTTTAACAACCTCAAAAACTTTTTTCTTCCAATGACAAGTATTCTTGATCTATAGCAAAAAACTATTTTTCCTTTTCCTCCTCAGGATAACTCTGCAGATCCCTAAAACTCTCAAGTTCATCAGCCACCACTGCACCACTTGCACTCTGCACTACAAAACGTTCTGGAGGTTTCCTCACTCTTTGAGTCCTCCTAGGTATGATCACTTTTGTTCTACCTCTTTCATCCTCACTCTCAGAACAAGTTTGAACCTCTGTATCTTTCGTTTGCACTGACTCAAATTTGCTAGTTGTGATTGGCGATTGAAGTGTTGGTTGTGTCTGTGTAGGGTGTGCTGAAATACTAGGCTCACTCTCTGGTGGTGTTTCTTGTTTTATCACCCTTCCATTTCCAGTACTCATGTCCTTTTGTCCCAACCTAAGAAAAACCTCTTTGTTGGAATGCAGCTTTTCCCAATCTGAGTGCTTTTCAAAGTTGGCACTTCTGGATAGCAAGATCTCCCCATGCCCAAGATGAAATCTATAGCTATTCCCAGAATACCACACAAACATTAACCTGCGCCATTTAAGCTCACCCTTCTTTCTGAAACTGGCAGGTACATACACATTTGCATACTGCCCAAACACTCTCAAGTATTTCAAGTTAGGTGGTCTTCCATAAAGCATATGAAATAGGGTTTTCTTCACAGCAGAATTCCAGACACGATTTGCAATGTGATTAGCTGTCAGAATAGTTTCTCCCCAAAGCTGCTCAGATGCTTCTGCATCTAACATCATGCAGTCTTTCATTTGCTTTAAGGCACCTATTCGTCTTTCTGCCAAATCATCCTCCTGTAGAACTGCAGGGTTTGTGGTGTTATGACATATTCCCTTCTGCCTCAACCAATTTTTTCAAACTGTTTGATAAGAATTCTCCACTCGTCTGTGACCAAAGTTCCCACTTTGTCTTCAAACTCCCTCTCAACCATGTTAACCCAATCCTTGAAACATTGTGCTGCTTCACTCTTTTCTTTCAGGAGCATTACATAAGAGTACTTGGTAAAACGGTCCACAATTACCATAAAATATTGGTTATTTACCAGACTTTTCCCTAAAGAACCAGACAAATCTGCATGAATAATCTGAAAAGATCTTTGTGGGGTGCATTTGCTGCGTCTGGCCATAGGAAAAGCCTTCAAATTTATCCTATTGCAAACTGAGCAATCTGGTGAATTGAACAAGGAGAGATTTTGAATTCTGGACATACCTCCCCCAGCTTCCCATGTCAGTATGGTGGATGATGTGTGCTGCAGTAGTTTTACCATGCAGCAGAGTTGACAGGAAAAGCTGACTCTTCTCCTGCATGCCTCCAGACTTCTTTTCCCATCTGGAACGTGTAGATGCTCCTGCCTCAGCTCTCTAGCCTTACCAGCAGTCAGAAAACACTCCAGTTGTAAGCAAATAAAATGATGCTTTATTGGTACAACTAATAAGCTATTTTACAGTCCTTTGGATATTCACGAACAATCCTTGCAACACACCACACAGCGATTAACCAGATGAAACACAGATACCTCCCAGCTCCCACAATGCACAGACAAAGGATTTTGTCTCCCCCCAAGCTTCCACCCACTTCGGCATATACGTTTTAGTTGATTGGATGAACCTAACTTTCCCAGATTCTTAGTCCATCCCCTGTTATTTATGTCATTGTCCTTGTGACCTGTAAATTTGTCAACATGCTGATGTTATGTGTTTTGATCAGTACTTTTCCTTTCCCAAAACACCTTATTGTTTTTCTCCTCTCTGGTGTCCTGTTTTGACTGGGGAGACATCTGGTGTTTATCTGGCCTAACTTGCCTTCCAAGCCTTTCTCATAGGAAAGTTTCTCATACATCTTATACATTTCACTACTGACTCTATGTCCCATCTACCATTTTCTGACATCCCAAGACTGGTGAAGCTTGAATGACCCAACACACGGTGGTAGTAATGTGCACAATCCAAATGCAAAGGCATATTATTGACTACTGCACATTCAGCCCTATCCACCATGTAATACATTTTGTTCCTTTTCAATGCTTTTGCACAAACTTGATCATTCATGGTAATCACACACTCATCCCCCTTAAAATTCAATGCATACCCATCAGTGGTCAAAGCAGACACATTAACTAAACAGTTTTGCAATTTAGGTACACAATACAATATCAAAGTCTTTAGCAAACCCTGGGATGAACACAGTTCCCATGTCCTTTATCTCCCTTGGTGCACCATCAGCCAAAGCAATTGAAGGCACATTGGAAGATTTCTTACTCTTCAGGAGCTTAGGTATGTTTACCATATGTCCTGTGGATCCTGAATCAAGAATCCAGTCCAGATTAGTCTTAACTTCCTGGTGGGTAACACAGTCACTGTCTTTTGTCATAGCCACAACACCCTTTTTGGTCCCATAGTCTTTGGGCTGTTGTTTCTTAGCTGCTGCAAATTTTCTGCAATCCTTCTTCAGATGACCAGGCTTCCCACAATAAAAACACTTTCTTTCCCTGGATACTGCTGCCTTCTCCAGTTGCAGCTCCCTGCAAGTCTCCAGTGTGTGTGCAGACTTTGGCGCTGTTTCTGGAGCCCTGCCTTGTGCCGCCATTGCTGACTTTCTTCCAAAACTCGTGCAGCAACCAACTCCATTGTAATCTGCCCCTCAAGAATTCTCTGGAGACCATACAGAATATGCTCATAGTCCCAAGAGAGACTCCCCAGCAAAATATATGCTTTCTGCTCTCTTGAGATTTCAACACCCCTCATCTGGACTTGATTAAACAAATCTTGGATGATTTCCAGATGTTTTTCTGGAGATTGTCCCTGCTACATTTTGCAAGCATAGAGTCTCCTGCACCAGACCATCCTTGACAACGCCCTGCTTGACTGATGTATGTCCTTAAGAGCTTCCCACACACCCTTTGTCTTTGTCTTAATAATTGATCAAAGGGAGAGTGAATGATAGAAAGATAGTAGCTTTTGTTTTTCTGTCATCTTCCAGCGTGGCTACCGTAGCTCCAGTCCGAACTACAGTCCCTCCCTAATTAGCAAAGATTCAGCATATGCACTCCATGCATTATAGTTACTTTCATCCAATTTGGGAAATTTCACTGCCTCCATGATTAATTAGCACTCAAAAGAGTCCTGGCAGTTTTCCTAGCTTCCACTGTCTATGGTGATAAGACATAGATCATTGTCCATAAATCTTAGCACTCTTGCCTTCTGGCACCGACAGCAACAAAATCACAGCAACAGAATTAGTGCCACCCACTCACAACCTCCTCAGCAAAGCTGAAGCAGCCTGGGCAACCATAACCTTTGTTAAGACAACTTTCCCAGCTAGCAAGCTGCAAAGTGTAAAGTGACCTGTAGTACCCTTTGTCACTTTCCCACATCTGGACATTTAAACTCAGGTTACAAATCCCAACACTTATGATCACAGCTGTTTTTTGCTTGAAATTAGGGACCTCCATTTCCATGCTACTGTCATCAGAGAGAAATTTGCAGAGCTTCTCACTTATATCTAAAAGATATATTTACTTAAAACCCAGAATGACGCAATAATCATGTTATCTCAGGCATTGATATCACTCTCTTACTTAGTACCACATAACCCAGGGGTCTGGAACAAAGATGTTGTTGGAATGCAACTCCATTACCATTCACTTGCTGGACAAGACTAATGGGTGCTGCAGTCCAAGAACATATGAAAGGACAGACAACTCTCACTCTTTTTGTAGGTCTTGCCCACGCTGTCTTAGAATACGAATTCCAGCTGCCATGCTTTTTATTCTCTCCTTTTTAGTCTGAAGAGGATTTTTTGTAAAAGATGTGTAAAACTAGAAGCAAACAAACTTTGACCTTTCACCCACTAATGTAGATTATTTGCCCGTATCAATTCAATTACATTTCCCATCCTGTAGGGATAAAATGCATTGAAATGCAGAAGAACCCATGAAGATCTGACCTTTTACTTCCCTCCCAAAAAATAAATAAAACTAGTGGCTCTTCCTCTCCAGTAATGACAGGAAAACACCGTTTCTGAGGTTAAACCTTTTAAAATGTCTGATCTACATAAATCAGGAACTGATAAGACATTTTTTACAGATAAGTAGACTGAACTCTTAAAAGTTTTCCATGTCCATGACTCGTTTCATTGTCTGAGAGACAAAGGTCGCCATTTATAAAAAGAACACTATTATTTCAAAATGAAAACAAATTATTCCAAAAAGAGATGGCAGAGAACGAGAGAAAACAGCATGACTAAGAAGGCTGTCTTTGAAAATCACACAGAAACCAATGTTAGGTTTAGATCAATAACTGTTCCTAATAATCCGTACAGTGGGATTATTTATAACCACCTCATAACCCAAGAACTACAACTTGTTTCACTGAAACCATATATTACTGTTGTTGTTCTATAGATTTCCAAAATATATTAGTCGATTTTGAATTTTTAAAATATGAAATTGCTGAATTCCTGTTTATGTCCTGTTTAACATTTAATATGACATTTATTGTCCTAATTTTAAACCCATTTTGGGGAAATATTTCAAAGAATCAGCAGAATTTATTTCTAAATTATGTCTTTAGAATGTGGGAACAAACAATAATATTTTCTAGAAAAGATTAATATTTCAGACCACAGGAACAGAAGAAAAAGTCAATATATATATTTTTTTTCTGAACAAAGACCACTCACACTCCAAAACCAGTAGAGGTTCAGCTGTCTCCACACACACACACACACACACACAAACAATGCAATAGTGGGACTGCAGGGCCAGCACTAAGCTCTTGCACATCCATATCTTCTTTATCTGGAAACACTCTAACGTGTGTAAGATGATGTGTGTTTAAGAGACCCTTACTATGTATGCTAGATTTGTGGATGGTATGGTTGCCAGGTGGGGCTAGTGTGGATGGTCCTATTTATGTATTCCTCAACTAGCAGGTGTGGGCATTTGAAACTCATGCTGAACAAGTCATTGTCGTAGACCTTGGGTACTTATCCATACAGTGGCCTTATTAATAACCGCTCCTCAACTGAGCTATTCCAAGGCTGATACAAAAATTGCAAAGCAGAATGAAAACATCCTGTATAAAGTGATACATAAGTCAATACATTTAATTAAGAAATCAGGCCATATAAACTGACTTCAGTGGCCTTTTCTTCTACATAAATTTATCAACAGTGCTATTTTAGAGGCAAAAAAGACTGCCCCTTTGAGTCACCTTCCGGTGGCTTGGCAGTGCAGCATTTAGATTCCACATGTTCCCAAGCCACCTGGCTGTTTACACAGGTACAGCTTCATGACACTCTGGTGGCATGGCGTTTACAGGCCACACACCACCAGAGTGTCATGAAGCTGGCTTCCAGCTGCAGTGTGGGCGGAAAAGGAATGGCTACATGCTGCTTTTTTGGGCAGCTTCAGGGACAACTGGAGCCATGGTGTGCGGTTGCTGTGGCCCCAATCCACCTTCAGAAGAGTCAGCTTCAAGCCACCCCTTCCACTGGTCTATTTTGTCCCTTAGTGCCACTTACATAAACAGCATAAATAAGAAAACCAAGAGAACATAATCTGCATAAAGACTTGACTTATGACAGAATTACATTTTAAGCATCTCCTGTGAAAGCAAGAGAAGAAGATGATAGTATGAAACTGCAATAGTTAGTATATATTCAATATAGAGAACCAGCATGATATAGTGGTTTCAGCGTTGGACTATGACTCTGGAGACAGGGTTTGAATCCCTACTTGGCTATGGAAACCGACTGGATGACTCACCCTCAGAGGAAGGCAACGGCAAACCTCGTCTAAGCCAATCTTTTCAAGAAAACTCTCTGATAGGTTTTCCTTAGGGTCACTGTAAATTAGAGGCTTACTTGAAGGCACACAATAGCAGCATACTCAATATAACATTAAGTAACTTGCTTAAGTTGAGCACCAATTTGAAAGCATACTGGCATTGCTACTTTTTTCCCTTTTATGTACTGGCATTAATGACAGATCCAGAATAATTTTTGACCTATCTGCTCAGATCCATAAATAGCTACTGGATTGTGCAGATGGCTTAAGGCAGTTTTTGCTGCCTCTGCTGATTTGTACATAGCCCCCCCCCCCCCGCCCCCGGAGGTTTGGCTGTTTCAACTTGGGAGACTAGGAAGGTGAGAGTGAAGAAATTAGGGCTGCATTTTCCTTCCCTCTCCTTGTGTCACTTGGCTTACTGAACTTACTTGGTCAGATAAGGAAGCCTTTCACTGTGGTCAGAGAAAGAAATATTATCCATTATATCATAAACTCGAGTAAGTCAACTACAATGGAGAATGCAGCAGAAAGATCAATCTGCTTCCTTCCTGAGGCATCTCTGGTCCAGGCCAAATTGCAGATGAAGAACATATGAAAAATCCAGATGGAATGTAGTTGTAAAGGATTGTCTTTTCACTGTGTTCAAGCAGAATGTTTACATGGAAAGCAACAAGGCAACATGCCAGTGCTCATTTCCAGTACACAAGAGAGTACACTATCTTCACCACCTCAGAGGCTCTGTATGGTTACCATGACCAACAGCAGGCAATAAACTCATCTACTATGAATCCCGATCAGCCTGTTGAAACAACATTCAACTACTGCAGAACTGAATCTGGATCAACTCTGTCATATAAACCACCTGAAACACAGATCAATTCAAAATGCAGCATTGACCCCGCAAATGCTGAAGCATTTGCAGTAGATTTTTCCTACAAAGAAAGCATACACGTAAGTGTTGGCAGGGAGGGTTCAGATACCCAGTGGCATCACTAGGGAGGTGCAGCCCATACTGGGTGACACACCAGAAGAGGGGTGACACCCAGTCGGGCCCTCCTCCTATTGCAGGGTGAGGAGGGGTGAGTGTGCCTCTCCATGCTTCGTTGCAGCAGCACCAGCAGCACCAGCAATGTCCTCCCCCACACCCCTCCTGACCTTGCTGCTGTGGTGATGCTCTATTCATGAGAATGGCATCATGGCAGCAGCAAAGGAGAGGACTGAGCATAGCCTTGCTGAACTCGCTGTTGCAATGCAGCTCTACTCATGAGGAGAATGGCACTGTGGCAGCAGCAAAGGAGAAGGGGTGAGTGCACCCTATTGATCACCCTCAGAGTGCCACTGCCTCTCCTGGAAACCCTGCCTCCCACACCAAGTGGCACTAGGACCAGGGACACCACTGGAGATAGCCATCCAAGCTATAAATCTTCAGTTCTGACCATCCCACCCCATTTAAAAAGGAGTGCCCACACCTACAGGGGGTGTGATAAAGAGTGGCTTGTATCTTTGAGTGATAAGTCATCATTGGTTTTTCCCTAGAGAATTTATAATCTAATTCAGGGGTAGGCAACCTTTTTGAGCTGGGGGTCGGGTTGCTGTCCCTCAGACAATTGGGGGGGCCAAAGCACCAAAAATAAATAAATAAATAAATAAATATCAAAAATTAAAAAAAAATTAAAAATATGCATGCACACTCTCTCGGCCCCAGAAAAGCCATGGCAAAACCCCTGTGGAGATTTTGCCAAGAAAACCCCAAGGACAAGTAATAACAACAATAATATCATCATGGCGGGCGGCGGCAGCGGCATGATCGGCCTGGGGCTGGTCCAAAGGCCTTGGGGGTCCGCATCTAGGTTGCCTACCCCTGATCTAATTGCTCAATTCAGATTTGCATTTTATGTACTGAGTTAAATAAAAGCTTATCTTTTTAAAGTTCAGTTTGATCAACTGCAGTATTGTACATAGTTCAAAAGTAAGAAATTAAGAGTTCTTTATCTTCAAATATGATATTCCTTTTGTAGGAGGTGCAAACATTAATCAAATCTTTTCTAGGAGTGTGGGGCATAGAAAAGGTTAGGAACTACTGCATTATACAGACTAGCCAGCAACTCTACACCCCCTTTCTATGTAAACTACAATTTATCTTGAAATAGGCATAATATCACCCTGGCGACCATTCCTGTTAGGACAAGTAATTTCAAGGTGAGATTGTTTTCATGGGTGTGTGGGATTATCATGGATGGGTGACTTCCATACCCACAGTGACCGGAGATTCTTCTTCTCCCAGACATGTCCTACATTTCAACCTTATGTCCAGGGGTCCGGGAGAAATTCCAAAATGTTTTCTATTTTGAGCCATAAAACCTGTCCTTATGTCATCCGGCAAGCAAGAGTAGCTCAACAGACTTATTACTGCCACGTTGCTGCAAAAGGCTTGTTAGTTTTTGACGAGTAATAAACATGACCAAAATGTTTAGCCTTGCAAAATACGTAATGACTACAGAAAAACTGCTGCCTGCAATCAAAGAGTCAAAGGAATTTGCGAGGGGGGGGAGGGAGTCGGTCTGACCATGTGCTGATTTTGTTTGTTTGTTTTAGATTATGTCTAGATCAAAGGAAGTAACAGTACAATTGTATTCCGCTTTGGAATACTGTCTCCTGTTCTGGGCAAAAAAGGATATTGACAAGCTGGAGCGAGTCCAGAGGAGGGTGACCAACATGGTGAAGGGTCTGGAAACCATAAAGCCCTATGAGGAGAGACTTAGGGAGCTAGGTATGTTTAGTCTGGAGAAGCGACGGTTAAGAAGGGATATGATAGCCCTGTTTAAATATTTGAAGGGATGTCATATTGAGGAGGGAGCTAGCTTGTTTTCTACTGCTCCAGAGAACAGGACCCAGAGCAACAGATTCAAACTAGAGGAAAAGAAATTCCACTTAAGCATTAGGAGAAACTTCCTGACAGCAAGAGCTGCTCAACAGTTGAACAGTTTAATCTCTCATGCTATGACATTCTGGGAATTGTAGTTTATTATGGCACCAGAAATAATGCAGTTTGACTCCATTTTAACAGCCATGGCTCAATGCTATGGCATTCAGGGAATGTTAAGTTTATTGTGGCACAAGAAAGAATCCAGTTTGACCCCATTTTAACAGCTATGGCTCCATGCTATGGCATTCTGGGAATGGTAGTTTATTATGGAACCAGAAATAATCCAGTTTGACCCCATTTTAACAGCCATGGCTTTGTACTATAGCATTCTGGAAATGGTAGTTTATCGTGGCACCAGAAACAACCTAGTTTGACTCGATTTTAACATCCACGGCTTTGTACTATGGCATTCTGGGAATGGTAGTTTATTATGGAACCAGAAATAATCCAGTTTGACCCCATTTTAACAGCCACGGCTTTGTACTATAGCATTGTGGGGATGGTAGTCTCTTGTGGCACCAGAAACAATCCAGTTTGACGCCATGGCTTTCCCACTCCCGCTGCCTCCGCTTCCTTTCCATGAAGAGGCGTGTCGGGGAAAGTTCCCAAGCGCCTCCTCTTCCTCTTCCTCTTCCTCTTCGGCGAGGAAAGGGGCGCCCTCCGTGCCCTTGGCCTCCACCGCCCTCCACCGACCGAGGAAACCGGACAGCGAGCGTCCCCTTCTCCCCCACGACTCTTACCGAACGTGCAAAGGCGACCCGAAAAGGCGCGGAGAGCAACATGGCGGCCTCCTCCTGACAGACTCCTCTCCCTCAAGAGATGCGGCGGCAGCAGCTCTGCAGCCCACACTCCCGAGGCCCCGCGCGCAGCCGCAGTCAGAGCCTCATGGACGCGGACGCGCAGGCGCGCTCCAGATGACAGACGTTACAGCCGCGCGTCCTCGCGAGGCGGCGGTGACGTCTCAGGGACGTTGAACCGAAAGGGTTTTTTTCCTCCCCCTCCCCTCTACGGCAAGAAAATCAGCCCAAACTTTCAAAAGC
Source organism: Phrynosoma platyrhinos (assembly GCA_020142125.1). Classification (NCBI taxonomy): domain Eukaryota; kingdom Metazoa; phylum Chordata; class Lepidosauria; order Squamata; family Phrynosomatidae; genus Phrynosoma; species Phrynosoma platyrhinos. The sequence continues at coordinate 69,248,870 of CM034706.1, read as the reverse complement.
GTACCTGTTATTTTTCTTTCTGTCATGGACACGCTATCCTTAAGGGAATTTTTTTTAAAAAAAGTCTTAACAATTATACGAAATACATGCAAACATAAAAAACGGAACATCCATAAAAAATAAACCAATAATTGACTTCCTTGCAAAGGAAATGGACTTTCCATATTTGGTTATTTACTTTTTTCTAAACAGATCCTCATATTCCTATAAGGATGAAGGTTTTAAAAACAGTTTATTATGTATATAAAATGTATTAATATATACTAATACATTTTATATACATAATATAATAGATATTATATATATATATATATATATATATATATATATAT
>CM034706.1:69237267-69248438 GCA_020142125.1 Phrynosoma platyrhinos | reverse complement strand
TCAATGTAATGTGCACTATTTCTGGCAGTCTGCAAAGGCCCTAAGTGACACTGTGAGGGTTATCTGAGGTCCCCTTCCCTTCTTTCTGAACTGGATGGGACCCCTTGAGAACACCTTTTCTCTAAAGAATTCACCGCCAACCCCCAATGATTTGCCTTTTCCCTCTTTAGCAACACATTGGGATGTTGACAGGGATTCCCTGCCCCCCCTTGCAGAGATGTTTCCTTCCTTTTCTTCCCACTTTTGGGGAAGAGTTAGGTCTTGCTGAGCTAAGGCATGTGAAAGAGGCAGTGTGAGAGTGATAGTGTAATTTCAAATAAAAGCTTTATTTTAAGTAAGGACATTTTATCAAAAGGATATCTCTTACAGGAAGAATGATCTCGTCCTTCAGGCATAGATAGAAAGTATAAGTTACAGAGCAAATCATTTCAGTCAAATCAAGAAAATAATCAAAAAGCAACTGGCTGGTACATTCTCCTAACCTTACTCACAGATCAGATGGGATTTGTAGTCCTTAATGTTCACGGGATAACTGAGAGCTGGGATTCCATTGTATGGCTTTGACTAGCCTTCTCAATCCCAGAGCTCCTGGTTAGAAGCCCCTCATGGTTTGGGTAGAGAAAACCAGAGACAGACCCTCATGGAGGTTCAGGCTGTTTAAAACCTCTGCTCACAACTATCTTGAAGGTTTGTGCTTCTTCCCAACTGTCCATCTCACTTAACAGTTGCTATCTCATCACCTGTTGGCCCTTGGCATGTTTCCAGTAAAAAAAGAAATAATTCTAGCCAATGGGCACAAATATGGTACTGATTCTTGGTTTGTTGTTAACTGCCTTCATGTTTATCTCGACCCATGGCGTCCCTGCTGATGAGACATCTCCAGGCCCCCCTGTCCTCGACTGTTCTGACCAGCTCCTGCAAATTCATATTTGTGGTCTCTTTAATAAAGTCCATCCATCTCTAGCATGTGGCCTTCCTCTCTTCCTACTTCCTTCCACTTTTCCTAACATTATTGTTTTTACCAGTGATTCATGTCTTCTCATGATGTGTCCAAAGTACTACAGCCTCAGTTTGGTCATCTTGGCTTCCAGGGAGATTTCTGGCTTGATCTGCTCTAGGATCCATTTGTTTGTCTTCCATGAAATCCACAGCACTCTTCTCCAGCACTGCATATCAAATAAATAGATTTTCTTCCTATCTTCTTTCTTAACTGTCCAGCTCTCACATCCATACATGGTAATAGGGAATATGATGGCTTGTATGATTCTGACTTTTGTGCTGAGTTCTATGGACGTTATCACACGGGGTCTAAAGCAGTCCCATCCCCGTCGCATCCCCGTCCCATTGCGCTTCCTTTCCCCGTGTGTTCACACGACGTCGCACCCATCCCCGTCCCATCCCCATCCCATTGCGGCATCATCCGGCATCATCCCCGTTCTTTTGAATGCCAGTTTCTTTGGGAATTACATTTTGCCGCGACCAGAATGATACTGGAATGATGCTGCTTTCTGTATACCAGTAAGTTCTGGATTGAAAAGGAACCGCAATGGGACGGGGATGGGACTGCTTTAGGCCCCGTGTGATAACGTCCTATGTCTTTGCATTTTAGGATCTTTTGTAGTTCTTTCATAGCCGCTCTCCCCATTCTTAATTTTCTTTTGATTCCCTGTCTGCAGTCCCCGTTCCAATCAATGTTTTATCCCAGATATGAGAACTATTTTACTATTACATTGGGAAAAAATAATTGCTGGTCCCTCACTTCAAATAACTTGCAACATACTCCTATATTATACTGTATTATACTTTCAAATGTTAAAATTCTTTTTCAGCAACTGACTGTGGGGAACAGGTTGACATTATAACAGTTGGCCCTCTGTTTTCGTGGGGGATCTGTTCCGGACACCACCACCACCCACAAAAACGGAAACTCGCCAATTTCAAGCCCCACAGACTTGAATGGAGTGTGCTTCCAGGGGCGTGCGGCCACGGGGACATGCCTCATTGATTTTAACGGAGGTCGCTGCTCCATGAATATACAAAACCGCAGACCTCAAGTCCGCGAGAACGGAAGGGCAACTGTACTGCTTTCCTATGAGTACCTGTTCCTTGGGCTGGATTATGGCAAAAGATAGAAAAGCAGATAGGCTGCTGTGTATCATTTTGCAGTAATTGTAGGTTTTTTAAGGCCACTGCCAAGGTGTAGCAGTAAGTTTTGTTCAATATACTTTAATTTACTAGAATGTCCATAGAATGCTTCTGAGTAAATTTCCTAGGACCTGTATTCATATGTATGCGTACATGCATATGAATCAAGGGAAGATTTTTCTGTTCTCCCGCCAACCTGGCTGGTTACATGTTTTATCAGGATTCCAGGTTTCTCCTTTAAACTAAACAATGTGTCCAAATTATCTTTTGAACTAATTATTTAAAGATCTGTCCTATGAATAGGAATCAATGTATTTAAAAAATGGCGTAAAAGACTGCATTAATTGGTGTAAGATAGACCTGTAAGGTAATAGAACTTATTATATCTTCTCTTTTCAAAATATATTTACAAGTATCTGCTGTCTCTCAGCCTGTTTTCTGTACAGTTGAACAGCCTAGGTCTGTAGATTTTCCTAGGTGTGTCAATATACTTTCACCTGTCAAGAAGGAAGACAAATTAAGAGAAGTCTCTTACAGCATGACCTGCCATACATGGGCTTGCCATATGCAGATTTGAGCTTACGCATATGGCACGCTTGGGAAGACAATATGGATCATCACAGAGTCAAGGGGAGGACACTTTAGTTGTTGCTGTTGTTTGGCAAGATTGTCTGCTCTCCAGTTGTCTATCTAATGCAAAGGATGTAGGTCAATAGTGATCTACCTTCTAACCAACACAGATTTTGACTGACAAAATAGTTCTGAAATTAACTTCCCTGGTTTCAAGCTGACAGGTCTGATTGATGAACTCAATTTATTTCAGATTGCTTCCAGTTAAATATATTAATCACAGGAAAAGTGTCATAAGGTTTCTACCCCTTAGTTTCAAGGGCACACACTGAACATCTCTAGTGTGTCTTTTTCTCTCTTTTAACCTCCTTCTCTTTTTCCTCTGCTTCTTCATTGCACAATTGTATTTGAGAAGCCACATGGGCTATATGCTTCTGCACAAGAAAGATAAGCATAATAATAATAGTAACCATGACATAAAAGTAAGCGTGACATAAAAGCAACATAATTAAAATGTTTTAAAACAGAATTAAAAACATGCTAATAAAAAGGCAATGCCCTTCAGCTAAAACCCAGTGTAGAGTTTCTAGTTCTCATACAAAATTTGATGGTAAAATGGGAGTTTGTTTGTTTGTTTTGCTTTCATGTCTCTTTCTAGGTTGCAGAAGCCATATTTCCAGATTTCAAGTCAGCCCACATTGTTGGATAATGGACAGTTGAAGAAAGCTGATCTGAGGAAAAAGGAGAAGCAGTCTTGAACTTACACAACAGAGAGCAGAGGCAGATTATTTTATTTTGTACAAATAGCAGCAACGACAGGGAATCAGATACACAAATTTCCTCTAATATGCAGATAGAACATGAAAATACTCCTTACTGCAATCTTTCAGAGTTAGTAAATCCTATTGAGGCTAACCTCCATCATACAGAAAGGCCATTGGACTCCATTGTTACAAAGTGCTTCAAAAGATCTACGAAGCTTTTAGGGTTATTAATGCAAATGTTCTCACATACACAGCTTATGAGAACATACACAATTCTTTCACTTTTTAAAGGATGTAACTTCCAATACAGGATTACTGCAATCAAATAATAATAATAAATACTCCCCTGAAAGAACATGGTGCCATTATACTATTAGAGTAAGCTGCATTTTAATGTGGTAAGCTGTTGCTCTTATAAATTCATGGTGTCTAGCAAAATAATGTTAGAATTATACTTGCCATTTCCTGTTATTTTTGATGCAATATCCCCACAAAGTATTACATTTTCTCAATTTCCACCTAGTACTAAGAGCCACCTTTTCAAAACAGTTCCAAGAAAAGATGCTTCAACACCTCAACAATCAAAATCTGAATGACACTCTGGAATCCTGAATGCACCAATAGTCATGCACTGGTCATTATGACATGCTGTTTTTAAATAATTGCCATATAAGTAGCAGGGTTTAACTAGACATCTTGAAATACATAATCTAATTTTTAAAAACAATATGTAATATAAAGCAACTTCTGATTCCAAAAGCAAATGATAAGGTTTAGCAATTGGCATAATTCCAATATTTACAGTAAAAATTGGCCAATTACGTCCTATCAGATGTATGGGAATTCAGAAATAAATTAACTTATTGCCCCAAATATTGTGGTATTGGAGTCTGATAGACCTTTCTGGGGAGATTATTCCATAGGCAACATCTTGTGGGGTAAGTTTTTCAAAAGCCCCTCTCCTTATCACCACCTTCTGAGCCTCTCCTCAAAGTAGTACTAGAGGAAAATCTTCAGATGCTGATCTCAGCATTTAGCATTGGTGCAGTAACAAACCCCAGTAGGCTCTTCTAGTGTGTTGATTTATGCCAAAATATGGAACACTTCACGAATTTGTTTGTCTTCCTTGGGCAGGGGCTATGTTAATGTTCTCTGTATCATTCCAATTTCAGTTACATCCCAAAATATGGAATGTTGCATTAATTTTGTGTCATTTGTGAAAGGATGACTTGCAAATTCATATTTTTGCACATATACTGGTGTGTTTATTTTCCATAATGCCACATATTAATATATAGAGCAGGGGTAGGCAACCTACGGCCTGGGGGCCGGATGCGGCCCCCGAGGCCTTTGGACCAGCCCCAGGTCGGTCCTGCTGCCGCCGCTGCCCTCCATAATGATATTGATTATTGTTGTTATTACTTGTTCTTGGGGTTTTCTTGGCAAAATCTCCACAGGGGTTTTGCCATCATGGCTTTTCTGGGGCTGAGACAGTGTGCATACATCCCTGCTTGTTTGTGGGCCTGCCTTCCAGTCGTTTCCATGATGATAATGATTATTGTTGTTATTACTTGTTCTTGGGATTTTCTTGACAAAATCTCCACGGGGGTTTGCCATGGCTTTTCTGGGGCTGAGAGAGTGTGCATGCATATTTTTTATTTTTATTTTTTTATTATTTTTATTTATTTATTTTTTTTTTTGCTTCGGCCCCCCAATTGTCTGAGGGACAGCATCCCGGCCCCCGGCTCAAAAAAGTTGCCTACCCCTGATATAGAGTGACAGCACATCAGTTGTTGTATGCCAGTATTACCAGCTACAAGCTTTAGAAGGCATTTATTTGAGTATTTATATCCCCCACCTCTTCAGCTATAAAGGCTCTCAGAGAAACTTACAAATTGTTAATTTGACAGGACCTGCCCTCAGGCTTTGTTGTTGTGTGACTTCAAGTTGTTTCCAATTTATGGCAAGCCTAAGGCAAACCCATCATGGGGTTTTCTTGGCAAGTTTCTTCAGAGGGGATTTGCCATTGCCATCTCTGAGGCTGAGAGAATGTGATTTGCTCAAGGTTTACATGGTCAAGCCAGGATTCAAACGTTGTTCTCCAGAGTCCAGCGCTCAACCACTACACCACACTGTTTCTCAGGCTTACAATCTAAATCAGACCCAGCACACAAGGAAAAAAGGGATGGCATTGGAAGAGGGGGATTCAGTCCAGCAGACAGTGCCAGCCTGGGCAGTGGCAGTTAGTATGGAAGAGGGGTCTTTCTTCTGCTTCTCAGACTAGGCATAATGGAGCTGTGCTTGCTTCTTCTTTCTCTCTCTCTGAGGCCAGGGCAATGGCAGTTAGGATGGAGGGAGAGCCTTTCCTCTGTGTTTCGTAATGTTTATGTCTAGTCTACCTTCCTATACTTTAACCCACTGGTGGGTAACTCTCAGAGCTTGGAGGACCACATTGGACTCCCTAGAATCCAGAGCATCTGCTCTCACTGGTGTAAGAAGGTGTCAGGATGCGCTTAGTGTGAAAAGCGCAGTGTCTCCTTAACTTTCCTGAAGGGAAGACGCTGAAGTTGTGTTCCCGTCTCGATTCACACCTATTGTGGGAGACACAGTTTGCCATTAGTGGCAGCTGTGAGACAGAGGGTGCTGCTAAAATGGCCTGGGAGAGGCTAGAAAACAGACCACATTACACACACCTGATTTAAATTCAAACAACAGAGTCAAGCTATAATTGTTGTTGCTGTTGCTGTTGTTGTGTGCCTTCAAGACATTTCCGACTTATGGCAACCCTAAGGCAAACCTACCATGGGAGTATCTTGGCAAGATTTGTTCAGAGGAGGTTGTGCCATTGCCTTCCTCTGATGCTGAGAGCATGTGACTTACCCAAGGTCACCCAGTGGGTTTCATGGCTGAATTGGGAATTGAACCCTGGTTTCTAGAGTCATAGGCCAATACTCAAACCACTACGCCATGCTGGCCCTCCAGGCTATGATTAGGTCCGCTAAAATTAATGGGATTTTTAAAAGCACTGTTGATTTCAGTGGATTTATCTTAAGCATGACTATGTCTGGATCCAACCTGCTGCTACTTATTCCATTCTCATTCTTATCATCCTTCTTCTCCTTTTCTGACAATCATATTAATATGAAAACCCTTGTAAATAGTGTAGGCAAACTTCACACTCACTAGTAGAATCTTATTTGAAAGTTCCTGGTATGAAAATATACTTTTGTTTGTTTCAGTGAATAATTATTTCTGCAGATGTTGATCAGATGGTTTCCAAATCACCATGAAGCAGGGATATGTCTGAGCCAACTCTCCATAATACATCAGAGATTGAATTACATTGGAGTAAATAAGCCAAGTGTAACCAGAGGGTGTGTCACACAGGCAGTTGGTGCACTTTCAAAAGAAAGAAAAAGAAAAGAAAAAGTTCCAGTGCTACTAAAATAGCTAGTCATGTTGACTGGTTTTATACATTTCTAAATGTCCAAAGAAGAGAAATCCTGTTTGTTCTGTCTATAAGAAAGAGAATAGCTAAAAGAAGTTAACCAGAAACATTCTTCAAGCCTCATGTATTGTTAAACACAGTGGTGTGGACAATCTAGCCCTCCTGATGTTGGATCCAGTTTAAAAGCCTCAGCCAAATGGCATTGGAAAGGAATGATGGGAATTGTAATCAAAAACATTTGGAGGCTTAAACAGAACAGACTTCTTGTTAGCTTCTGCAGGATTTTTTTTCCTTAGGAAAACTTCTGGCATAGCATTGTTCTTTACTGCCACCCTCTGGATATATAGACAAAACACAACAAATAATTTTTCATTACAGTCCTATGGATAAAATTTGCACAATTAGCCATAGAAGTTCAGACAGACACATATTGGTATACATTTGAATCAGCGCTCATTTGATTAAATATATATATATAGCTTAAGGAAATTAATAGGCTCAAAATTAGGTTGCCACCACAAAGCAAAACAAAAATACTGTTAATTTAACAGCTGACTGACAAATGATATACAGCTGAAGGGCAGATTTCTATTTTTTAAAAAATACCAAACCATGATCTGCAAAAGTCTCTTCTGTTTGACCTCTGGAGGCCACAAAATGGCCCAAGGGCCACACTTTGCCCTCCCTTAGCCAAGAGACATGGAAAATGTTGGAGGGGAAGACTTTTTTCCTGTCCCTCTGGGAGAAAAAGAAATATTAGGCTGTCACGTTAGCTTAGTGAAGTTCAGCTTTTAACAGCATTCTGCTGTTATTAAGGATGGCCAGCTGAGTTTAGTTGACAATCTTTTGCATGTCTGTCTTTGTGTTTGTTTTGTTACTCAATGTGTAATTTTAATACAATCTATATTTGGTGGTTCTGTGCAGTGACTTTAAATAGTTTCCAATGCAGAAAGCTCTGTTAGATCAGTTCAGAGATCGGGTTCTTTAGCCTCTTTCCAGCAGTGGCCAGAAAAATGCTTCTGGCATCACACCATTCCTTATTTATTTGTTTATACCAAGAAGAGGCAGTGTTAGAATATTCAAAGCCAATTTTCCATCGCCATCATGGTCTGCCAACAAAAACAGCTAGCCAGAAATCCACACTCAGCTTTAAAAAAGAAAACAAAAATGCCCGCCTGCAATAGGATTTAAAGGGGATGTGCACCTTATTTTAAAGAACAATTGCAGTTCCAGGAATGCATTTTTGACCCAAGTCTGTGTGCTGCCCACTCTTGACGGGGTAACCCAGGGGTAGGCAACCTTTCCCCTTTAAGGGCTGAGGGACTTCAGCTCCCAGAAGCCTCAGCCATGTTGGCCAATAGTCCCATGTTGGCCAATAGCTCCTGGGATTCTGGGAGCTGAAGTCCCTTGGCCCTTAAAGAGGAAAGGTTGACTACCCCTGGGGTAACCATTTCATCAGTGTGGTGGTCGAGGTTTTGGGCAGAACATTCTGCAATCTCAATATCTCACACAAACCCTGCTTCCACATATCTTAAGCATAGCTCTCACCAAATATGCAGATGGGTCTTTCCCCTCCAGTCCCCATCGACACATACCAACAACATGTTCCCCAGTTAGCACACCCAGACAGTGGCATCACTAGGGTTGGTGTCACCCAGTGCACTAACTCATGGTGTCAGCCTGCCATGTTGACCTCCTCCTATACCACACTGTACAGTACGAACATTACTGATAAATTGCAATTCCCATATATCATTTAATATAATGGTGATGTAGTGGGCAAAGCAGGAATGGAGACCCTCGAAATATCCTGGAAACCAGAGTTTATTTTTACGTCGATGGACTCTCCGGCAGGTTATCCCCACGACTTGAGAGCCCCTCCCTCAGCCAATCAACATCCTTATATACCATCTTACACAGCTAGTTTATAATTACATTAACATACGCATAATTCAAAATTTTCATTGGTTACACAATATAGTTTCAATCTCTACCTTTATTAATTACATATTAAACTTTTACTTGCCATGTGTGAACTATTTTGGCATTACTCATCAACATCTGGACTAACTAATTGGGTTCTATCTCCTTAACTTCCCAACTTTGCTTCCAGTCCAAACCATCACTCTAACTGACATCAACAAACATTCCTTTTCTTATCTCTTTGGCTCTGAAACCGTCCTCCTGTTTTCATGGTTAATTTGACCAAAAAACAACGTTCCTTGCTATCTTTTCCAATGAAGCCAAAACTAAAAGCCTTTTACAATGGATTAACAAATGCACAGTTTAAAAGAGAATATGAGACGCCAAGCATCATCCAATCCAGCCCCGCATTAGTCATGAACTTTATAATTTCATTTACATTATCTCATCCCCTACAATAATAGTTGTGCCATAAGCAAATGGCACAATTAAAATTATACTTTTAAATTACAATATCATACGCACAGCCTAAATGTATTTACCGTACATATAAATAGTTTCCTGTGCTTAAAGTGAAAATTTGATGTTTTAAAATAATTTTTAAAAATTAAAATTTTGTTTAAATTTGAAATTTTATTTTAAAAAAACCCGGGGCCTCTACTTTCTCCTCCCACTGAGCCTCACCCCTCTCACCCCATCTCTTCAGAATTGTAATGGGACACAGGTGAATGCCACAGCCTATTTCTGCCAAAGGGCAGGTGTTTGAGTGGTATCACCCTCTTTTAGGGTGTCACCTGGTGAGGTCCACATCCTCTGCACCCGCGAGTGATGCCACTGTACCCAGATGGGAAGGTTTGAACCTCCTGTCTTGACATGTCAGGATCCTGTTGCTCCTCTCACCTCTCCAACTAAATGGTTTTGGGAACAGCTGAGGAGTGGCAGAATGGGGAGGCAGGCTGCCCATACATGACAAAGCATTTTTTTAATTAATGTCTCCAAGAACGGTTTACAGATAAATATACAAGAAAATAAAAAAGTTCCTGTACTCAGATTTGCAAACTAAAAGATGTGTCCAAAAATGATAAATGGAAGATTTTTTTTTTTGCTAGTTCTGAAAGTTAAAAAGAACCAGCTAAAATAGAAGCAGTTACAGGTATGCCTCATGAAATGGCTACTTCTAAGGCTTCATCTGCACTGCAGAAATAATGCAGTTTGACAGCACTTTAACTGCCATGACTCAATGCTATGGAATTTTGGGATTTGTAGTTTGTTGTGGCACCAAAGCTCTCTGACAGAGAAGGCTAAATATCTCACAAAATACATATCCCAGGATTCCATAGAACTGAGCCATAACAGTTAAAGTGGTGTTAAACTGTATTATTTATGCAGCGTAGATGCAGCCTAGGTGGAAGATAAGGGAGAACATGCATCTCTTAGCAATGGCAATGGGATATCTTTCTCCCCTTTTCTCCCTCTGCTGATGACTGTTAATCTGAAGGCTGATTATTATATTTTTCATTCCTTATCTCTCAGTCTTTCTTTCATACATATTTATATATAATCTCGGGGCAGGGTACGGACAAGAAAGGCATTTAAAAATAATAATAATACAATTTAAAAAATATTAGTTTCACAAAAGACAGAGGCAACGGATCTCAAGAGGAGCAACTCTTTGTGTCTTGTTGATGGAGCTTAGATTTTATATCTTGTAGTACTCATATGGCCAGAAGGAGGAGGCCTGCCTTCATGTATGTTCTTCCATGCCACCTGAACTGAGAACAGCTGCATCTTGACAAAATGTCAAGCTTTGCTATTAACATTGCCATTTTCCTTCCTCTATGATTTTTAAACACCTTTCCCTGATGAAGAAGCTAGTAAACTTTGAAAGCTTGCATCGTGTATTTTGTGCATTTTGGTTGGCCCGTATCACTGTTTTACGCATTTTGGATGTTATTGTACTTGGTTGGAGAGTTACTTTTAAGATGTGGGACTATAACAACCTGCTTAATGTCACAAAAAGTGAGTATTAGGACCTTCATGCTACCGCTCATTTCTCAGTCATTGATGACTTTGGTATGTCATGATATTTATTCTTCTCAAAAGTAACTTTTCAAGGTCTCCCACCAAATGTATTAAATGTACTCCAAATGGACAACTGTATTGACTCTTTGCTAGTACAGTGGTACCTCTACTTACGAATGCTTCTTCTAACAAAAAATTCGACTTACGAAACACGCCTCCAGAAAAAATTTGCTTCGACTTAAGAAAGCAATTTCCAACTTATGAAATTGGTGCGAACAAGCTGCTCTCTGAATTTTGTG
>CM034706.1:69178661-69221603 GCA_020142125.1 Phrynosoma platyrhinos | reverse complement strand
ACATAGGAGTGCCAACACATCTGATAGTCCTAATGAGGAATCTGTACTGAAGAAAGAGGCTACTGTCAGAACAGAACATGGAGAAACAGAATGGTTCCCAGTTGGCAAAGGGGTTAGACAAGGCTGCATCCTTTCCCCCTATTTGTTCAACTTGTATACAGAACATATTATAAGAAAAGTAGGCTTGGACACAGAAGGAGGAGGAGTGAAAATAGGAGGAAGGAATATCAACAATCTAAGATATGCAGATGATGCCATAGTACTAGCAGAAAACCTCACAGACCTGGAACACCTACTAAGGAAGACCAAAGAAGAAAGTGCAAAGGCAGGCTTAATGTTGAACATAAAGAAAACAAAAAATAATGACCACCAAGGACCTTCATAATTTCAAGCTAGACAACGAAGAAATAGAAATAGTAAAAGAATTCCCATACCTGGGATCAAACATCGATAGAAATGGGGACTGCAGTCAGGAAATCAGAAGAAGATTAAGAATAGGGAGGGTGGCTATGAAAGAACTAGAAAAGATTCTAAAATGCAAAGATATACAACTCAACACAAAAATTAGAATCATACAAGCCATTGTATTCCCTATTACCATGTATGGATGTGAGAGCTGGACAGTTAAGAAAGATAATAGGAAGAAAAGCAATGCATTTGAGATGTGGTTCTGGAGAAGAGTGCTGAGGATCCCATGGCAAGCCAAAAAGACAAAAAATAAATGGGTCCTAGAGCAGATCAAGCTGGAAACCTCCCTGGAAGCCAAGATGACCAAACTAAGGCTGTCATACTTTGGACACATCATGAGAAGGGAGGACTCTGGAAAAAAAACAATAATGCTGGGGAAGGTGGAGGGAAGTAGGAAGAGAGGAAGGCCACATGCCAGATGGATGGACTCTATTAAGAAGTTCACAGATATTAAGGGGTTGCAGGATTTAAGCAGAGCAGTGGAAGATAGAAGGTCTTGGAGATGTTGCATCCATGGGGTCGCCATGAGTCAAGATTGACTCTAGGGCAGTTAACAGCAACAAAATTAGTATACAGAAATGTGCCAAGTCAACATCCTGTCTAAGAAAGATATTGCAAGCACAATTATTATTTTTTTCTTTCTGTTCATAATTTGAACCTGATTTCAGGAAGCATAAAGATAGTCCTGTTGGTGTCCCCAGGCTTTTCGGTTAAGAAGTATATTTTACAACTTCTAGCAGAATCAAAATCCTTCCAAAGTGCTCCAAAACGATGTCAAGTGTGTGAGCAGATGGGTTTAGAAAACACATTCAGCTAGTACAGGTCAAGTTTAGATAGCATGGAGCAAGCAACAATTATTCACAAGGCACCAAAGCAGAAACATCAGAGAGGCATTGCATTATCCGTCCCACCACAGGAATGTCAGGGCCTGCTTGAGAATCATGAAGAGACCAAGATATGAATAAATACAATTGGCTCTCCGTATCCACAGATTCTGCACCCACAGGCATCCACGGTTTGAAATAAATAAATAAATAAAAAAGCAAACCTTGATTTTGCCTTTTTATATAAGTAACATCATTCTATGTTGTTGATGCTGTTAAGGCCAACTCATGGCAACCCTGTGGATGAGACATCCAAGATCCCCTTTCCTCCACTGTTTTGTTTAGGTTCTGCAAGCTCAGGCCTGTGACTTCCCTGATTGAGTCCAATCATCTGGTATGCAGTCTTCCTGTCTTTCTACTACCCTCTATCTTTCCTAGCATTATTATCTTTTCTAATGAGTCTTGCCTTCTCATGATGTGTTCAAAGTACAACAGCTTCAATTTGATCATCTTGGCTTCCTGGAAGGTTTCAGGCTTGATCCGTTCAAGGACCCATTTGTTTGTCTTATTGGATGTACAATGTATGTGTACAGGGTATCCTAAGCACTCTTCTCCAGTACCACATCTCAAATGAGTTGATTTCCTTCTTATTGTTTTCACTTCACTATCCGACTCTTATATCTGTACATGGTGATGAGGAATACAATGGCTTGGATGATTCAAACTTTAGTGCTCAGTTTTATATCTTTACTCTTTAGGAACTTGTCTAATTCTTTCATAGCTGTCATTCTCATTTCTAGTATTCTTCTTATTTCTTTATTGCGGTCTCCATTCTGATCAATGTTTGAGCCAAGGTATGGGAATCTCCTACACACTATTTGGCTACTTCCTCCTAGGCACATGAATGGTGCAAAAAGCCTGATACAAATCACCCATGCTGAGCAGGGGGAAATGGTGGCTTCACCACAACCACAGCCTGCAAAAAAAGACCAGAGGTAAATTTAAGGGGGCCCTCCACAGAGCTCTGCCAATCTATACTTTATAAAATCACTACAAATCAGATTTTTAAAATGGCAACACAGAAACAATTTGGATTATTTGTGAATTATACTATATGGAGAGTCTATAAAGGTAATGAAGAAAAAAATTGTAATTCCTGAAAAAAGAGCTAGGGTAAAAAAAAATCTACCATGTCTCAGAAGAGACGGAAGCCAAATCTTTAAACTGTTATTTTAGATGTTATACAATGATCTTCAATCTAGGTAATTTCCTTGCTTTTTGCTATACTTGTTAGTGCTTTATCTTTGTCTTTGAACCAGGACTTCTGATTTTACAGCCACCAATAAAAGTCTCAGTCTTAAAAGCTTCGGCAATTACATTTTGGATAGTTTTAAATGAGGCAATATCTCTCAAGAAGTTCTCAAGAAGTCAAATTAATTGTTGAAAATGAGAGTTCTCTTTTGGATACAAAGTGGAACACTCTTGAATTATAAACGATGGACATCATTTCCTGATCTCCACAAAGAGCTTAATACATGATGTTATGAGAGGAAAAAATGATTTTATTACAATTTTATTACAATTATCATTTTAATACCATGAACCCATGGATTTTGGCTATCTTTATTGAAAAGAAAAAACATCTAGATGACAACAGGACTATTTGGTGGAGTTTTTTTTAAAAAATAAAAAATCTTAATTGTTATTGTTGTACAGTTATGGGCACTTGTAGATGGGGCAAATGTGTCAGGAGATAGCTGTGGTTGTTATTGTTGTGTGTGTATGCTTTTGTGTGTGACTTTCTGACTCGTGACAGGCAGGATCTAAGGCAAACTTACAACTTAGGACAGTTAGATCCTAAGGCAAACCTATCATGGGGTTTTCTGGGCTGAGAGTATGTGACTCTCGCAGGGTCACCCAACAGGTTTCCATGGCTGAGTGGAGAACTGAACCTTGGTATCTGGGATTGTAGTCCAATGCTCAAACACTACTACTACTACTACTAATAATAATAATAATAATAATAATAATAATATTTATTTGTATCCCGCTTATTGCCAGACAATCCAAGCGGCTTACAATAATATCATTATTACAATTACAATATCACTACACCATGCTGGCTCTCTCATATAGTCATATAGTTAGTTATAGTTGCAGTTATATAGTTATAGTTATATTGTTATACATATTACCGTACTATGTATATACCTTATTTTCCTGCGTATAAGACTACTTTTAAACCTGCAAAATCTGTGGTTAAAGTGGGGGGGGGTCGTCTTATACGCCGGGTATAAGGATAAGGAGGATAGAGGTGCTAAAACTCTATATTTTGACTGGGAAAATGGGGGGTCGTCTTATACACCGGGTCGTCTTATACGCCGGAAAATACGGTATATATCCAAACAATATATAATATATAAGACTGATACACTAAAACTCTAAGAGGAGAAAAAGAAAGAAAATGGGAGAAAATTTGCCCCTCAGAACATAAGATATCTCAGCAAATCACACTCTCTCATTTTTTAAAAAAAAAACTTTTGGAAGAGACCTAAAGCAGATCCAAGAAATTGCTACAAAGAGCCCACCAGAATAAATGGAATGAGTGGATGTGAATATGACAACAACCAGCAAAAGCCAAGAGGCTATGTTTTTAGTCCAAGAGCCCACAATCTTTTATGTATAGGGCAGCCCAAGAGATTTTGCTGCCATGGGCAGAGTAGTAAACGCACAGGAAAAGTAGCAAAGTTCCACTCAAACCCTCAGTTGAGGTGAATAATCAGAGCTTGGGAAAGTTACTTTTCTCTTCCGCATAGTAGTCTAGTCCAGTCAAGTTGTTCTGGGACCTGAGGCTAAATAAATAAATAAATAAATAAATAAATAAAATCACACAAATGCTTCTTCCCATTGCTTAAAGTAAAAATAAAAGTGTAATAAATAAAACAGGACTTGCTATCCTTTCATGGCATCCAGTATCTGCTTCCTAAGATGGCTGCCTCTTTATCATGAATGGTACAGCTGGCCCTACCATTACGGCTGGCCTTACTAAGAGGCAGTCACCTTAACTTTCCCTTTGCCTACCCAACTTTACTACTATTTTCAGCTATATCAATCAGGTTCTAAAGGAATTCTTAGACAGGTGATTCTAGAACAATCGACTTGTTCCACCATTAACATGTTCCACCATAACTTGTCCTAAACTGAGCAAAGAAAAGTTTAGTGTCACTTCTACTTGAAGACTGGAGAGCTGGCCGTTGCTAAGAATGTTGAATTAAGTTGAACATAATTGTTT
The DNA here is from genome assembly GCA_020142125.1 of Phrynosoma platyrhinos. Taxonomy (NCBI): domain Eukaryota; kingdom Metazoa; phylum Chordata; class Lepidosauria; order Squamata; family Phrynosomatidae; genus Phrynosoma; species Phrynosoma platyrhinos. The sequence goes on along the minus strand of CM034706.1, from coordinate 69,217,019 downwards.
GGTCATTTAAATAATAATAATAATAATAATAATAATAATAATAATAATAATAATAATAAATAATAATAATAATATTTATTTATATCCCGCCCCTCTGCCAAGCAATCCTCTATTTTATCCTCTATTCAGCTTGGAGCTTTATGGGAAACTGAATTGTGTGACAGAGACAGAGACATCATTTGGAATTAAATACAATTGCACTACATTTCCCCCCATTTTAGGCTGGATTTCTTTTCCTGAATACATGCTTGACTGGTGTCAGAGCTTACAGGTTTACTGTATTCATTAAATTCACCATGATAAAAAGTTAACATCCTGCAGTTGTAGAGAGGTGAAAAATGTTATTTAACATAGGCTTAACAGTTACTGTGTAAATAAGGCCTACTGTTTGCAGTCTGACATCTATCCAAATAGTTGACCCTAATATGCAGCTAATCTCTATCTCGGCAAAGGAGACACTATTCTAACTACTAACATTTCTGGCCAAAGAGTAAGTGAGGTATTTCTCTTTTGCCTTGCATGAGCACTGCATGAGCATTTAGGTGTCACCATTCTCTCTTCTTTCCGTTAGGGCCAACAACCTTGACATACCTATATTCTCTAGTTTACATTTTGGTGACCTCCTGTTTGCTTGTTTAATTCACCCATTTTCTTGCGACATTAATCTGCAGCTATTTTTTCCTCTTTCTCTTGAATCCATTAGACTGCATGTTTGATTATGCACAAATAGTTTGTGACTAAAATTAACTTATGCAAACTTGTTTCTTTCTCTCCTAAACCCTATGAATGGATGGGCATGCGTGGGACAGGCTGTTGTTCAGCTTCTGCTTTGTCAATTTGATTACTCTGCTTGAGTGATACAGTATTATTTCTGACATTTCCCACCACCATCTTCTCTATTTCCAAGTCCAGAGAACATGTGTTCTAGCTACTAATTACTGTTTGTTGCTCTATTCAGTCTGTGGTCTTTTTCTTTACAAGCCACACTTCTATAGGAACAAGTTCCATCATAAACACTGTTCCTTGCTGACTATTGGGGAGGCCAGTCCCAGGACTAGAAACACTGGTGGGCATTTGGGCTGTCCTTCAATGTGATTGTTAATTTATTTGTTCGAGGCAATCCTTGCAAGCTCAATGAGAATTAAGTGACATGTGAAAATGCTTCTACTATAAACTGGAGCTATAATGGATATTATACCTGTTTTCCTGCAGTCTTTTGAGGCAGACACAAGAACCCTATTGGAGTGACTACTTAGCAACCCCACATATGTGGAGTTTCAGGATCCATTCTATCCCAGATGCTTTTAGTGAAGGCGTTGACATCACCATATATACTATTTCTTTGCTGATATTCATTGATAAACAGGATCTGCTCTCCCACCCTAGTATGAATTGGCTGTTGTTGGCCTCTTGAGAGTGGCTAGAAAGGCTCAGAAATAGCAGCCTGTACTCTTTCTAATCAGACTGTTAGCTGATTATACGCTACATATCTTGGCCATGGAAAGAGCATTACAGGATAATACAATGCTATATTAGGTGTGTGGAATCATGACTTCTTTTTTGTTTTAATTCCACTTCTAGCAGATAGTAGCATAATGATGCCTCAGCAATACCAAGGGCAACTGTGGATTTGGCAGTGCCATACACATTGTCACTTACAAAGATCACTCAAATAAGATGCAAAAACGAAAAGAAATGCAGTGCAACCAGACAGATGAATGGGTTTACTGTTCTCATTGGCAAGATCTGCCTACATTATTTGATCGCCTGATTCTCAAAACAAACTTGTGCTTTAACTTAAAAGCTGCTTGTCCATAATATGTGACTTCTCCATTATTTACTAAAGTGCTGTTCAGATGCAAATGTATCTTTCCTGTGGCTTCCCTGATGTCAGGAAACATGTTCTTTCAACAACCTTTGGAACATCTTCCTTTAGAATTTGAATGAATATACCTACCAAGGAGAACTGTGTTTGAAAGTTACTGTTATAATCAGGTACTTACGATCCTCCCCCACCTCACTAAAAAGGTATCTCCTTGACTGGGATGATTGCCAGTTATCTGGTCTAACTGCTGGCATAGCAGTTCAAAGCCTTCCTTTATGAAAGGTAGCAACACTTCCAGTTCCACTGTCAGCACTTGGATCATTTTCTTTGGGTCATTAAACAGCAAGTCATTTAATGGCTAAGAACAGGCTGACTTGAAGTGTCATTAGTACTGACTTAGGCAAGAAGAGAGCCCAAATGTGAAATCTGGTGCATGGGAACAATACAGTTGGTTCTCTGCAGCCATGAATTCTACATCCATAGATTCAGCCATCCATAGCTTGAAAATACTTTCAGAAAAATTCCAAAAAGCAAACCTTGATTTGCCATTTTATGTAAGGGACACCATTTTACTATCCTTTTCTATATACTGGGACTTGAGCATCCACACATCTTGGAACCAAACCACAGAGGATATCAAGGGCCCATTGTAATTTAAGATCCACCTCTCATAACAAGAGGTTAAAAGTTTTTTAAAAAATGAATAGTGATCTTGCCATACGGAGACTTTTTGCACATGGTAACATATCTATATGCAGTAGTTTGCCAAGTGCATCTGGGGATTATTGTCCTGCAACTACAAACTGCCCCAGAGGATCTCTCCTGGAATAGGGGAAAAGTCACCAAATCCATTTCAAATTACTGGGCATGAACAATTTGGTATATAAAAAATGCCTGTATATTCAGATTTGATGGACCCAACATATCACATTTTGCTTTCATGAGTTTTACCAAATTGTAGGATATATTTGAGGGCTGTTTATGTTGTGAGATGTGATAGTACTGTAGTGGGTCTCTGAAGCAAGGTAATCAAATTGGCAGGACAGATGCTAAGCAACCAGCAGTCCCATACCTGCCAATTTGCACAGGAACTAGGAGAGAAAAGAAAGAAGTTTAGTCTTTTCTTTAAAACATCAATATTGCTTTACTTAATAAAGTTTGTGCAAAATCAAGTACATGGTCTAACAGAGGAAAGGGGAAAAGATGATGGAAGAAGAGAGAGGGGAAAACATAGGAACATGCAGACATAAGTTTACTTGCTAAGATGTAAGGCCCCAACATGATTTTGGCCAATGTTCATTTCTTACCTGCTGCTCCCTATGGCTCGAGTCAAGGAGTAACAGCATTTTATAACCCAGTTAAAAGAGCATATAAAACTGATGCATGTTAAAAACACTCAATACAAACTTTAAAATTCATAATTTAAACACCATCTGAATAAGCCTGCCAGTTAAAACAGCATCTTTCATAAACATATCAGGATTTCAAATCTCTTTCAGCACATGACTGATACATATAGCTAAGCAGCACAAGGACATCACTAAAGACAAAACACTGGAGTCTTGTTACTCCTGCAAGATGATTCAATTGTATTTGTAATAAGCTTTTGTGGACTGTGGACCACTTCATCAGATGCCTGGAGTGTAGTCTCTGTTGCAAGATATTTACATGGGGGGAGGGCAATACAAGAGAAGAGAAGGGCAAAAGGATCAATTACCCTACATCACCCCTCCAAACATGTGTATAACATGTATACATTTGTCTAAATTGCATCTGATACAATGGTTTGCGGTCCACAAATCTTGTTGCCACAATCAATGTATGAAACTGTTAGTGGTAGAAGACTGTTTTTGTTGTAACAGACAAACACAGCTCTCCTCCCCTGATTTTTAAAAATACTACAGGCATGTACAGTTCTCAGATTTCCATAGCTTGTCAGAGTTGGCTCACTAGCCTGATTGTATTGCTTTTTAAATCATAACTACTACTAACATTGCTCCCCCATCAGTCCTAAGTGACAGTCTCAGTGGAGTGGGTGTGAGTATGTGTGCATGTAAATGTATCTTATTTCATGGCATCTGTTATGCTAAACAAATGTGCATTTTGTAGCTTTTGCTTTGCCAGCTTGGCATGATGAAATGCTTATCAGTGACATTGTTGATATGCGTAACAACACACACCACAGTGCAACATTCACTTTAAGAACGTGCCAAATTGTTTCCGTGCCTGACTTGACTGCATGCCAAGGGAATATGAATGTTCTTCTGATGTGACATGTGTTTGGAAAACAGAGAATGGATATTATACCATAGAACAGGTGGGGATAAAATGGCCTTCCAGATATTGTTGGATTCCAGGTCCCAGCAGTCCTAGCCAATGGTGATGAATGCTGGGAGTTCCACTCCACAAACATCTGGAGAGCTGCAATCCCACCCCTGCAGGGAACTTTGAAAGAAAGGGATGAAGGAAAAGAATGAACTATGTTAAAGATAAAGATACTTTCAGAGACTAGCACTGCAGGATTCCTGTTTAATCCCATGGCTGTGGGGTGTCACAGGGATCCATTTATATGAAGGCACTGGGGCAGATTATAAGGAAATTTGGGACAGGGTGCCATCAGTAAGCTGATGATATTCAGCTTTACTTCTCCTTGTTGCTGAAGTTGGCTGGAGTTGTATAGGTGCCTGGATGCTGTAAAGGGCTGGATGATGGTCAATAAATTGAAGCTGAATCCCAATAAGAAGGAGGCTATGTGGATTGATCATTCTTGGGTCTGGAAGTGACCAGCCCTGGATGAGGTTGCACTCCCCCTGAGGGAATAGGTGTGTAGCTTGGGAGTACTCTTAGATCCATCTTTGTAACTGAAGACCCAGGTGGATTCTGTGGCTTGTAATGTTTGGGGCTAGCTTTGGTCTCATAGCTACAGCTTTCCTGGACAGGGATAAATGTCATGTAGTTCATGCACTGGTAACTTCCTGATTAGACTACTGTAATGTTCTCTATATGGGGCTGCTCCTGAAGACAATTTGTAAATACAGTTAGTACAAAAAGGTAAGATTGCTGCCTGGAGTACCATATAGACCAGTGCTTCATAAGTTATCTGGTGTGAGGGGCTGGCTGGCTTTTCTTCCCATTGTGCCAGGGACTGATACCATAATTGTACCCATTGGCCATAACTATTTCTTTCTCTCCTGGAAACTGTCTGCAGACCAGCAGCCAATACCCCCAACTGGCTTTAGTCCATAGGCCACCACTTTGAGTAGCACTGATACAGACAGAACTTCTCTAAAAGTGCTGTTGGCTTCCACTCTACATTCACAATGCTTGTTATGACATTCAAACTCCTAAACAGTTCAGATCCTTAATACTTGAAGGAGTCCCTATCCCTAAATATGGCTGCCTGAGGAATGAGATCTGATGGAGGGGTCCTCTTCTGTGTACCATTAGTGGGCACAGTACATTGTGGGAGATGCGGGAGAGTGTTTTGCATAATTTGTGGAATGCCCATGCCTTGAAGTTCTGATTGACAGTGATATGGACTCAAGTTGACTGATCTGGACTCAGCTTGGACTCAACTCCACTATAAATGCAACTGGCTTGACTTGTGACTTATATATTTTAGCTGGCCTAACTTCACCCAGACTGAACTAAAAATGGTTGTCCTGCCTTGAACAATGCTTCCATTTCACTGCTTTTTATCTACTGGTCACATGACATAAGCAGTACGTTATCTTTACCATATAGGAAGACCCTACTTCCTGTAGACCAGTGGTCCCCAAAGTGGGCAGTAACACCCCCTGGGGGCATTGGAAAGTTCCAGGGGGCGCTGAGGGGAAAAAGAGCAGCGTGGGGGGCACTGAGAGGAAAAAAGGGGGTGGCAGGGAATTGTGGGGATGGGGGTTGCAGGTAGGGTTGCCATTGCTACTGAAAAACCATAAAAATCCTGGATTGAAGTCTTTGAAAAGCAGCAGGTCTCGGATTTCTGAAGGCAGGAATGAAAACAAGGGGAAAAAACTCATCCAGATTCCACCTTTGAGGCTCTGAGGCGAGAAGAGAAGGTAGCAAGCAGAGGCTTGGAGCAGCAAGGAGGCTTTTTTGTGTCCTGGTAAATGTATGGCAATATGGTGGAATTTTTGCTTACTTGGGACTGGAGCTGTTCTTCCCTCCAGCTCCACTCCCACATAGAAATGTGTGTGTGTGTGTGTGTTTGAAAAAAAGGGGGGGCTTTCTTAAGGTCCAGAACCTCCTTTCCTCTTAGTTGCATGCTAATGGTCTGTGCTCCACTTTCCTCCATTTCCCTCCCCCATAGAAATGTGTGTGTATGTTTGAAAAAAAGGGGGGCATATGGGCTCTGGAAAACAAACAGTAAAGTCCAGGAAATAACATTTGCAAATAGGTCCATTAGCAACACAGTGAGAAACCTTCTTTCATTTTCTCTCCTGTGTGAAAATACCTGCCCCCCTCCTTTGGCAGATAATATTGAATTTCTCAAGAAGTCTCTGTGTTGTTGCATCTGAAAAAAAATTAAATGCTGCTTAAAACATCAAATGTAGTCCCATTTAAAAAAAACACAATGTTTGACTTTTGTTGGAGGTAAAGACCTCAAAAAATTAAGTTTCAGCTCTTTGTTCCCTCTTGTTTAGGATTCTCCTGTTGTGTCTGAAATGCAGTATCTTGAAATCTAGAAAGCATATCCAGGAGTAGCTGTGTTGGCCGCACTGTAAACAATAACATCCAAAATCCACAAAACAGTGATGCCTTTCTCCTGTTTGATTTTTAACACCTTTGCCCAATGAAGACACCACCGTTGAGCTTTAAAAGCTTGCTTCATCTATTTTGTGCATTTTGGTTGGTCAATAAAAGTATCACTATTTGGGGGATTTTGGATGTTATTGTGCTTTGCTGTATGGGCTGGCCAGCACGGCAACCCCTGGATATGATTCCTAGAGTAGGAGTCCCTCTTAGTCTCATAGCTGTTTGGGAGATTTTCTCCCTCCCTCCCCCTCATAGACATGGGAGGTAGGGAAACCCACATTTGCTAAGTTCTCTTCCAAGTGGCTAGAATTCAGAGACATAAGTTTAATTTGCATTACAGAAATAATGTAGTTCAACACTGCTTTAACTGCCATGGCTCAGTTCTATGGAAATCTAGGATTTGTAGTTTTGTGAGCCTTATAGCCTCTCTCAGGGAGTGCTGGTGTGACAACAAACTACAAACCCCAGAATTCTATAGCACTGAGCCATAGCAGTTAAAGCAGTGTCAAACTGCATTAATTCTGCAGTGCAGATTCAACCATAAGTCATATTAGTCTGGAATATCAGTATGCAAAGGGATCTTGTAGCACCTTTGAGACTAACTGTGAAAAAGTTATAGCACAAGCTTTCGTAGACTTGCATCTGAGAATTATGGCAAGCCTAGTTGCAAGAAACTTCTTTTGTACAACATTCTGGGACAGGACAGAGGGAGACTGAATGGAGAGCTGCGTGGGAAACAAGCTGTGTCTATCCAGATGGAGAGGCAAGAGACCCAGCATGGCTCCTCCATCTTTGCCTCACCCTGGAACAGAGCAAACGGACCTTGTCCTTCCCCTTCCCTTGCTCCCCCCCTCTTTGGGCACCACAATACTTACCATGCCCACCTTTTCCCAGAAACTGCTCAGCTCCACCTTCAAGGAGCCCAAGAAGGAAAGCTTCTTTGGGTAAGAAAGACACAGGCTGGTTCCAAGGCAAAAGGGAAGGGAGAGGGGCAGGCATGCACTCTTCTTGCCTTGACTAACTAGCTCAAGCCAGCTAGCCAGGGCAGAAGGGAAGGGAAGGCGGCAGGATCTTCCTCCGTTCCCCCTTGCATTGGATACAATCAATGCTCTGGTGATTCCTGGAGTTTCCTGCTCCTTTCCCCCCTTTTATTCCCCTCTCCCTCCCTTTGCCAGGTGAAGCCTGAAGGGGAAAGAGGAGGGTGGCTGCAGGGACATTTCTTGGCATTTCCTCAAGTGGAAATCCTGCTGAGTTTGCTTGCCTGCCTGCTGTCTTTGCCAGGCACCCCATTCTGGCAGTATTGTTGCTTCCATAGAGGGGCCTCCCTCTTTCCCTTTCCCCAGCCTTACCTTCCTTCCCCAAATACAAACTTATGGGGATCCAGGCTCCCTTTAGAACTTGGGCTCGCTAGCAGCAATTATTTTTGTTGTGTGCCTTCAAGTTATTTTGATGCATGGTGACCCTAAGAAGAACCTATCATGGGGCTTTCTTCAAAAATTTTCTTCAGAGGGGGTTTGCCGTTGCCTTCCCCTGTGGCTGGGAGAGTGTGACTTGCCCAAGGTCACCCAGTGGGGTTGCATGGCAAGCAGGATTTTATTAACTTCATGTACAAAAGCAGCCACTTCTCTTGCTTAGGATACTTTCTGTCTTCTCTCCCCACACCTCCAGTACAACAGTGGATGTAATACCAAGAAATAGGCATGGGGGGTGCTAGGGGTGTCACCTAAGAAGGAAGGGGGTGGTAGCCTGAGGAAGTTTGGGGACTACTGCAGTAGATATCGGATGTAACTAGTTGCAGGCAACTCGTTGCTTGCAATTAATTCCTGTTTCCAATAATTATATTATTATATAATAGATGATATTATTTATGGAATTAAGAAAGGGTAACATTACCCTTTAGCAAAGAAATGGTAAGTTATAGGTGTGTGACCTCTACAAGTGCTGGAAGAGAAATATCACACGGATCAAGACCCAGCTAGTGGGCAGTGCCTCACAGAGCTGCCTGATGCTCTGTTATAGCTGAGGAGGGGAGAATGTGTTTTGCACCACAAACCAGAAGCTTACAGCATTTAATTTGTTTTTAAAGTCTGAATAAGAACTAATCTAGATACTTCTGAGGTACAGGAACATAAAATTGTGTTGATTTTTTAAAAAGATGTACTTAGAACAGTAACTACTTTGGGGTGTGGCCTTGGGACTTATAACTGTAACTAATTATTAAAGCAATTCCCAAGCTCTGATTATCAGCTGCTAGAGTCCAGTTCCATTTTAGCTCATCCCATTAGGCACTGGTAGAAGGTTTTGTATTTTGCTTCCGGTGAGGCATCTCACTACCGATTATTTTTAGACTTATTCTAGCATTATTCTAATCCACCTCCAGTAACACAGTATCTTCTTCCTATTCAACCGACAGTCAGCTTCTCTGTCATGGATAGCTATGCCATGGGACCATGTGTTCTTTGGGCCAGGGGTTTGCTCATACTTTAAATCAAGTGATCATAAAGCAAAGGGGAGGGGAGAAAACACATTGCCTAGGAGTACCGTATTTTCTGGCGTATAAGACGACCCGCGTATAAGATGACCCCCCATTTTTCCAGTCAAAATATAGAGTTTTAGCACCTCTATCCCCCTTATCCTTATACCCGGCGTATAAGACAACCCCCCCCCCACTTTAACCACAGCTTTTGCAGGTTAAAAAGTAGTCTTATACACAGGAAAATAAGGTATATATTAAAATGAAACAAAAAATATGCACAAAAGTGCCAGGGAATTCTGCCAGGTAAGACATAGTCTTTCTTGTGTCAGCCACTGAACCTTTTCTTTTTCAGAAAGCACATGAGTGCTTTAGAAGGTACCAAAATGGTAGACTTGAAGAGTTTACATTCTCAGAGGAAACTAATAAGGCACATGAAAAGACCCGCCAACAATTTTTTAAAAGTTCACAAAATGGCACAAAGGCAGGATGTGAAGAATAAGACGTTCTTATTACTGGTGATCTTACAAGCACTAGCCAATATGTCTCCATGACAATTAATTCAATTCCAACTGCAGCACATATATTAGTGGGGTGCTAGTGGTGGTATATTTTGCTCCTCCTGACAAAATAGTACAATAGGGCAAATACTGAACACACAATTTGTGCATTCAGTAAAAAAACCCCAATAAAATTATTTTCCCCCACTTTGAACACCTAAAAAGATATATTAGACAATATTTTTTTTGTCTCGGGTATGTTAACTCATTTCTTCAAATGAGGTTTGTTGTACACTTCACGTGTATATGAGTTAGAACTCTAGGCAGATTTTGCCACCTATTTAAAAAAAGAAAGAAAGAAAGTGTGAATCTCTCAACCTTGTACCAGCACTTCTCCCTAATCAGAGAGATCAAATGCTGATCTGTGACTGCCAAGGAAGCAGCTATTAAAACTCTGTATTAATCCAGATGGATTAACTCCTACAAAAGAGATTTCTTGCCAGCTGGCAAAGAGCCATTTGAACTTGTTGGTCTAATACGGTCCCCACTCTCTTTAGTGAATGGATTTCATCAAGGTCACGGCATCCTTGGATAATACCTACCGGTGCTTCATTTGCTCACATGGAGCAGTTAAGAGATCTTTCAAAGTGTCCCTGAGACAACAATGTAGTTCTGCGTACAAAATATTTAGTTAAAAGATGGGAAGCATTTATTATTCTAAACAGAAAATTAGGCAGAAACAACAATAATACACTACAACTATAAAATGCTCTGCTTTTATAAGTATAGTGGCAGTTGCCCCATGTGAGTGAGGTAGTTAATCCATTGCAGGTTTTAATCTAAACTTTAAAGGAGTTATCTAAAGTGCTGGGCCTATTTTGGGGACAGGGTGAGCACCTCGCATAGTTCCTTTAAGTTCAAATCACCTATTGACCTAGGCAAGATCCTGCATTGTTTCAGGGTAGTGTAAATATCCACCGTCAGAATTACATTGCACAACCCCTATATGAACAGCAACACAATCAGTGTGTCTGGCTGACAACTCATGCAGTGCAGTAGAGGGGACATGCATTCACGCCCAACTCTGTCTGCTTCAGTGTGCTGCTCTATTTGAATGGCATAAGTGCGCAACTCCACTTATGCCACCATCAGCTGGATATAAGTGTTATGCATTGATTGGGAGGGGAGTCACTCTGCATGTGTAGCACAAGTTATATTTTCATATGTCATGAAGAGGACCATTGGCCTCCCTGCCTTGTGTCACCCGGTGTGGGCTTCCTGGGGTGGGACTTCTGGTGTGGGTGCTTCCAGAGATGGAGGTAGGAGGGCATGCTCAGACTTTGTTGTTGCTGTGGCCCATTCTCTTCATGAGGAGAATGGGGTCACAGCAAGGAAGTGGGGTGTGTGTGCATCCAGCCTTCCTTGTTACCGTGGACCTGGTCTCCTCATGAGGAAGACCTCATGGACCCCATCTCCTCATGAGGAGACTGGGGCCATGGCAAAGGTGTGGTGAGGCATGCTCAGCCTTTCTCATTGCCATGCCCCCTTCTCCTCATGAGGAGAACAGGGCCACAGCAATGAGGTGCACGTGGGAGGGGGGAACCAGGTGTTGTCCCTCTTCTGGGGTGCCCCCCCAAATTTATTTACTTATTTATTTATTTGGTGTATTTATACCCCGCTCTTCAGCCACAGAGGCTCTCAGAGTGGCTTACAAATGGTTAATTAGATGGGTTCCCTGTCCTCAGGCTTACAATCTAAAAAGACATGTCATAAAAGGAGAAAGGAATGGAGGTGAGGAAGGGGATCAGGTCCAGCACTGGTTCTCTCCCTCTGAGGCCGAGGAGGTAATGCAGGTAACTGATGCCACTGAACAGGACACAAGTCCTGGAAACCATATTGATAAGATGAATGAATTAGGCACTATGTCCTTCATAATTACATTTGTCTTTTAAAATATCACTAGTTGGTTTTTGATTCAGTCATATCTTTTACACATAAAGGCTGCAGTCTTATAGTGTATTAGGACATTGCCACCCCCAATGACTTGCTGTACTGCACCTGAAGCCCCTGCTTCTGTCATTTCATTCTGGGGTAGAACTTTATGCCCCTTTTCCTGATGCTTTATCTCAGCCTATGTTCCTGGATCACACAATGTATTCAGAACTGGTTCAAGACATTATGCTGCCTGAGTAAATGCCAAAGTCCAGGTGCTTATTACTCAAAGGCATGCAGGACATTTGGGTACAAGAGACAGGGAATTCCAGAATCCCCCTCCCAACCCTGGTGATAAATTAACAGATTAACACTGCAAGTACAACACCAAAACAATTGTACTGGAGGACATATTGTGAAGGGAGCCTTGTACTAATGTTGCTTCCTTGCCTTATTGTAGGCTCTGGGTTTCTGTCAGTATTGTTTCATTATGTGTCCTTGCATTGTGTAGTGGTGTTTGGAAAGAGGCACATGTTTAATTAGGACAGGTTAAAATTGAAAATTACTAGCCACATAATGTATAGTGCAGTTCAATCTCGATTTTTTTTTTTTAAAAAAAGAGCACTTATTCAAGAGTCTCTTCTGAATATATAGTAACCAGTATGTATCACCTGAAAATTTTAGGGCATCTGCACTGCAGAAATAATCCAGTTTGGCACCATTATAACTGCCATGGCTTAGTGCTATGGATTTCTGGGAACTGTAGTTTTGTGAGACATTAAGCCTTCTCTGTCAGAAAGCTCTGGTGCCACAACAGACTACAATTCCCAGGATTACATAGCATTGAGCCATGGCAGTTAAAGTGATGTCAAACTGGGTTATTTCTGTAGTGCGACTGCAGCTAAAGATGTGTAAAATATCCAGGTGTATAATTGTTCCTTGAAGCCATGATGTCTGGAACTGTGCTTCTGATGTACTTCTGATTCACTAATGTACCAGGGATCTACACTGTGCTTCTGATGTGTTTCTTTTCTAGAAACTCCCTACAGACTAGCACTGGTCCAGAGACCTCCACTTTGAGTAGTGCTGGTGAAGGACCTATTCAATAAGATGTATTTTCATTATTCTTATAGTCAAGGGGCTTGAGTCAGGTTATTATTAGGCAATTTGATCAATGCAGCCTGAGAAGAAATAACACCCAGGATCTTGGATGTCCTGTTGGCATCATTAGGAAACAGAAACCTGTTTGGGCAACAGAATTAAAGAAAAATCAAAGCCTACTTTGCCCAACAAGTAGATCTTACTCTGCTGCATTTTTTGAACCCATTCTGCAAACATAGACTTGTGCTCTCATTCCACTCTTCTCATGACATAGTAAGCCTTTTCCAGAATCCAGCTCTCCTTGCCAACTCTTCAGTGCTCTAGACAAAGTTAATCCATGATAATACTTTTTTCCCCATGTAAAATATGGATACATTCGTGTCAAGTGGGGCTGCCAGTCACAGAAGCACTATAGGGATCATGTTGAGGTTGTGTGCCTTCAAGTTGTTTCTGACTTATGGCAATTGTAAGACGAACTTATCATAGGGTTTTCTTGGCTAGATTTGTTCAGAGGAGGTTTGCCTTTGCCTTCCCCTGAGGCTGAGAGCATGCAACTTGCCCAGGATCATCCAATGGGTTTCATGGCAGAGCATGGAATCGAAGCCTGGTCTCCAGAGTTGTAGTCCAACACTCAAACCACTATGCCACACTGTAGGGATCATACCTTCTCCATTTTCAGCTGTCCCAGATGACAGTACAGAAATATAGCTGTCACAAGTCTCTGTGTGAAATTTTTCTTCAGTCCCCAAATTGCCAGCATTGCTGTAATTTAAGACTTAAGTCGAGCATTTAGAAATACAGTTTAGGTATCCAAAGAAAAGGGGCACACAAAGTTACCAAAGGGATGCAAATGTGGCAAATATAAGACGTTTAGGTGTGAATGGTTTTCACTGTCCCACTCTCTGCAATGTTAGAAATTTGGGGACTGAAGGAAAATTTGATTTGGGAGGCAGCAATTCTTTTGCGGGAGGAACACCATCATCTCACCCCCTCAGTAGCTATACCTCCCCCCCGCTTTTACTAAAACAGAAATGATGTTCTGGTCACTTCCATTTTTTCTGAATGTTGCTGTTTGAGGCCAGTGGCATACCAGGAATGTTTTCCCCCAGTGTGGATTATGTTTTAACACCCTCAAATAATGCATGTGTTCCTACTGGAGCCTTGATGGCACAAAGATTAAATGCCAGTACTGCAGCCATTCACAGCCACAAGGTTGTGAGTTCGATTCCAGGCAGGCTCCAGGGTCCACTGGCATCACTGCTCATTTCCTCAGAAGACAACACTGGGTTGCATCCCCTCTAAGGTGTTACACAGTGTGGATTGCACCCCTGCACCCCCCAATGATGTCCTTGTTTGGGGCCTTTTCAGGTGCACCCGCCCAACAGCCATTAAACAGAGAATGTATGTTTCCTGGAGACCTCTGCAGGTATGATCCTTTATCTTTCCCTTTCCTTTTTTTGCTGCAAAGTGGAGATTTGATGTCCAGGGTCCTCCCAGGAGCCACAATTCCCAGCCCTGATTTTTAAGTGGGAACTATGATTTAAAACTACATGTGGAATGGTGCTTCAAAGAATGCCATTTGTGGCACTACAACTTGCTGGCTAGAGATTCAGGGAACTGTAGTTCAAAAAAGTAAACTGTCTTCTGGACAGATACAAAGATGATGCTAAGGCTTCAGGAGTGACTCTCTGATGGAATTCTTTTTTAAAATCATCTATGGGAAATTCTAATTTTGACTGGCACCATTATGTTGATGTTGTCTGTGTGGCCAGCCTTGGGCTGCATCTACACTGCAAAATTAATGCTGCTAGGCACAACTTTAACTGTCATGGCTTCATGCTATGGATTTCTGGGATTTGTAGTTTTGTGAGATATTTAGCCTTCTCTTTCAGACATCTCTGGTGCCACTAACAAATTACACATTCCAAGATTTCCTAGGATGGGACTATGACAGTTAAAGTTGTGTCAAATTGCATTATTTCTGCAGTGCAGACCTGACCTTGGTTGTAAAAGTACATCTAGTCTCCCGTAGCCCAGGTCTCGGCTGGGCTGAGGGGGGGGACAATGCTGCTGCGTGCGCTGCCGCGCGCGCACTCTCCGCTGCCACACGTGACCCCCCATGCACGGCTGCCGCCGCAGTGTATGCGGCCGCAGCCGCCGAGGCGCATGTCGCGGCCGCCGTTTTGGAAATCAAAACAAGAGTACTGCGCATGCGCAAATGCATTGCGACCACCATTTTGATTTCCAAAATGGCGGTCATGGCGAGCGCAGCCGCAGAGCGGCAAAAACACGCCACGGTGGTGGCAGCAACCTTTGGCCTGGGCTGGTAAGTCCAGGGACCGGGGCCTTAACCGGCCCCCGGACCTTAGGTTGCCGGTCCCTGATCTAGACTAAAAAGACTCCGATTTTGTTCCTGCTCTTTCTGATTTTATTTTGGAGATCTGTACACATTTTGTTTATCCCAGAATATTTTCTGTCAGCTCTTGGTACAATCAGAGCCTTTTTTTACCAGCTCTCGAGGTCGGTTTACTTTAACCAAGCATAAAATTGGAAAGATCAGGAAGAAAATCAGGGATTTTCCAGTCAGTCTGGATGCTCCCTTATTCATTTTCATGTCTTATGTGTACCACCAGATGGCGATGTTTCTTCCAAATGACAAACTAAATTTATTTGGTTTTCTAATCCCATTAAAAGGAGTTGTGTAAATATGTGGGAATAAGCTATTCCCTCAAGCTCTTACTTCCAAAGGATTTCTGATATGCTCTGTATTAAAGACAGGGGATAGTTTTCCATTTGAGCTTCTTTCTCTATTTCTGCTTTCCTGAAAAGTCATACATAGCTTTTAAAAGATGCTTGGAGTTTCTTTGCATCCTCTCCATGGAGGCAATAATTTTGGGAAGTAACCCACTGAAGTCTAGATGAACAGAAGCAGATAGCTTGAACTGAGTTTTATAGCTTTTAACTTACTGGAGATTTTATTTATGGTAATGCAATTTATGGCAATGGCCAGCCATGGTGTAGTAGTGGTTTGAATGTTGGACTATGGAGACCAGGATTTGAATCACTTCTTGGCCATGGAAACTCACTGGATTACCTTGGATGAGACACACACAGCCTCAGAGGAAAGCAAAGACAAATCCTCACGGAACAAATTCTGCCAAGAAAACCCCATGGTAGGTGACGTTTGGGTCTCCATAAGTTAGAAATGACTTGAAGGCACAACAACAACAGGGCCTGAAGGCACATAACAACAGCAAAAAAAGATCAGACTTTGGTGCATGCACAGCTGGATCATCTATGTACCAACCTGGACCAGGGGGAACATGTAAATAGATGTATATTAATTCTTTCCTCAGTTTCTATGTCCATTCCTTTCCTAGATGGAAGAAATGCAATGGAGGTCATATTGGTCAATAGGAACAAAATAAATCCACTGGAGTGCAATAGCTTTGTTAGGACTGACTAATTTTACAATAGTGTTCCAACTTTTAAGTTCTCCAGAATTCTTCCTTTGTCTAAGTAGAACTAAAAACTGTGGGGAAAGGAGAGGATAAACATGAAAGCTTTTGTTTGTTTTAAAGCTAGATGTTGCCACTAGAAGTCCACTGTTAAACTGAAGTACCTTTTCATTGATGGACAAAGCCCATCAATAGCTCTAACTGTCAGTATTATAGCACAAGTGTATAGGTGCAAAAAGTCTCTTCACTTCACTTCTGACTTTACAATAGTCATGTGGCGGGATGGGGCCTGATTCTCCTCCTCTCTCCCATTCGCAGTTCCTAAGCAGGCTAACTCCATGCCTCTCAAGGCTTTCTTTTTAATCTTTGCTGTGCTTGCATACTTATAGCAAGATGATATATTCATAATAATTTAAATAGTTTTTACCATAATTGTGCAAACACAGCCAAATTAACAATAAATAAACAAGCCGATAGCACTGTTTTGGGAGGGGGAGAGGAGGAGAATGAACACATCATGGCACTGACTGCTGCGATGCTGGAACTGCAGCAAAGAGACTTGTCACAGCCAGTGGAGTGTGTGTGTGTGTTTCAAAGCAATGCAATCACATGAAAGAAGAGAAGTATGATACAAAACATTTTCAAAGCAGTATGTTCCTGTTTTGTTTCATAATGCAATTGCTTCAAGGCACAAAGTTGGAGAGATCAGAGATACAGCCAGGGGTGTCATGAAGGGAGGGCTGCATAAAAGGATGATGACACCACTGCTCCCCAATCATCTACCTTTTTGGCAGAAATGGGCTGTGGCATTTGCCTGCATCCCTTTAAAATGCTGAAGAGATGGGATGAATGACATGAGGTTCAGTGGGAGGAGAAAGGAGTGACCCTAGGTTTTTAAAAAAATTTAATTTAATTTAATTTAATTTTTTAAAATTAATTTTGTAAAGTCTTTTAAAATTTTCTTTAAAATCATCAAATCAAATTTTTACTTTAACCACATGAAACTATGTACGTGTAAATACATTTAGGCTGTGCACATGATAATGTTATTTAAAGGTAGACTTTTCATTTTGCTCATTGTCTTATGCCAAAACAATCACCACTGCACTCAGTGATATACAGGAATTATAACTGATGAGTAACATTAGTACAAAAAACGTTACTAAAGATTC
Source organism: Phrynosoma platyrhinos (assembly GCA_020142125.1). NCBI lineage: Eukaryota > Metazoa > Chordata > Lepidosauria > Squamata > Phrynosomatidae > Phrynosoma > Phrynosoma platyrhinos. Next base: position 69,199,803 of record CM034706.1, on the reverse strand, counting down.
TGGTGTGGTGTAATATGGGAAGATGTCAATGGAGGTGGTGGTGCTGACACCATGAATTACTGCATTGGGTGACACCAAGTCCAGCGATGCTACTGTTCTCTGCCTCCTGCTGTAGAGCAGGAAACCTTTTTCAACTAGAGGACTGCACTGGCTCCAGGCAAGTGTGCTGGGGTCTTATGCCAACAGTGAGGAAGTGGATGGGAATACAGTCCAAAATGTATGGAACCAATCCTGCTCCTGGCCTAAGCCCCCATACGTTTATCCTCCACTTCATTTACACATATGGGCATACCCACTCACCAATTAACCATTAACACACACACTTATACACACACAGTTCTCTCTATTCCAAACCCTTCACACATCCTCAGTAGGGCTGGCCCTAGATGCGGAGGGAGTAGAATAGTGGGAATCTCCAAGTATTCACCAGCCACGAATGTTATCTCCGCTACCATTCCTGCCTGGGCTCATAAAACAAGAAGGGGCATGATTCAAGATGGTGGGGCTTAGCCCTCCACCTTGCTCCAAAGGGCATGATGGACCCAAGAGCAGAGACCCACAACCTCTCTCTCTCCAGATCTCTTACCTCACATCTGGCTTTTTGGCTCACTGATGGTGCATTAGTGCCACATAACTATGAACACTAACAAGCTGAGCCTTGGCACCAGCTGGGAATGAATGTGCAAGCTTTTCCAATATCACACTACACACAATACAATCCCTCCCTAAAGTGCAAATCCCAGGATTCCACAGGAGGCTGCCATGACAATTAAAGCAGAATAACACCACTGTAACAATATAGTGTGATATTGTCCAAAGTCACCTCCCATACAAAAATTAAAACTTCCTTTCCTTCCAGTGCTGGTCACCATGAGGCTTTTCTGTCTCTGCCTGAGAAGCAATTTCAGGGGGCAGCTTTAGCTCTGCCAGCTTTAGTAAACCCTATTGAATGTGGTGGGCGTTTTATTCTGAGTATATTTGGAAAGCCTGGTATGCTTACTTTGAAGCACTATCTGTTTGCCTGATGAAAAAGCCAGTGTGACTTCAAAAGCTTGCAACATGTGCACCGTGCATTTTGATTGGCCCAATAAAGGTATCATTGTTTGGATGTTATTGAATTTTCTATATGGCCAACACAGCTACCCCTAGATGTACTTTGAAGCTGTAATCCAAGAAGTACTGTTTGCAAGCTCAGGACCTATGTGAAGAATTTTGCATACAATCCTACACCTACTTTCTTGGGATTAGACCCCAGTGAGCTCTATGGGATTTATGCTTGAGGAAACGTATATGGGATTGCACATTTGTGTGCTTGAAGACTCCAATTGGGAAGGGGAGCAGCAGAAAAGAAGTGGGATGGTTTTGTTTTAAATTAGATTCGATTATATCTGTTGAAAAGCAGTGTGCTGGCATCCCATCTTTTTTTTAACACTGGCATACAAACACAGACACACACAGATTAGTCCTGCTACTTACATTACCACATTTTACCGCTCTGCAGGACTTAGCGACAGGCACACAAAAACAGGTAGTGGCTCATTTCTTAGAAAGAGCAGCAACTAATGTTGTTGTTAGAATATGAATTACTCAGTAGATGTTAGATAATCGCCATGCTTCAGTGCAGATCTGGGATGACAGCAACCACAACAGGTCTTTTCCATAAAAGCATGGATATTTTATGAAATGAGGGAGTGGAGTGGGGGATGAGGGTTGGAGATGGGGAGGAGGGACGTTTTTAAAACACTCAAGCAGATCAAATTAAACAGTGCATCCAGGCTGAAAATATCACAGGCCTCAATCTCTCTCCCATTTTCAAGCAGGGCATTAAAAAAGGGATCTGCAAAAACACATCAATGATGAATGAGGAAGGCAAGGGGAAGAACAGGTATAAGAGGATAAAATATAGATAAAATTTGCACAGCACCGGCGCCATTGGGCCTTCCCAAATGGTGCTCTGCGTCATGTGCATGCACGCATGGGGGCACCATTTTGGAATGCCCAACAGCGCTGTGCACATGCGCATGGCGCCATTGGGCGTTCCAAAATGGCGTCCCACATCACGTGCACATGCACATGATGTGGAGCACCACTTTGGAAGGCCCAACAGCGCTGCCGCCATGCAAATTCGCACAGCGCTGGCACCATTGCGCCTTCCCAAATGGTGGTCCGCATCATGTGCATGCGCACGTGATGTGGGACGCCATTTTGGAACACCCAATGGCACCGTGCACATGTGCACGGCACTGTTGAGCATTCCAAAATGGTGCTCCCATGCGTGCATGCATTCACACAGCATGGGCGTTGTGCGCATGCGCATGTGGGGGGGCAAGCGTGTGCACGTGCGCAAGCATATGCACGCCCAGCTGGCCCCAGCGCCATTTCCCGCCCTCCCGGCCCCCCGGCAAAAAAGTTGCTGACCCCTGGTCTAGCCTAAAACAACTGGAGCATGCCATTAAGGAAGGCTGCTCTTGCTTCATAGAGACAATGTAAATTTCCAAACCCAAACCCAAACTCAAAGACTCAGCCTCCTCTTTTAATTTGTTCTTATGTAGCCTTAAGCATATCTGAAGGTTAAGGTCAACTGATGCATAGGCACTTCACTGGACATCTGTTTAACCAATAAAAGATTTAACTGCTTTCAGTAATGCAGCCTGAGATATGCACTTTTACTTTTAGCTTCCTTGAGTATCACTAGATCGCTAGCTTTGTCAGGTACCTGGTAATCATTCGATTTGCTAGATATATGCTATTGTAACAGTCTCTTCAGGTGGAAACTTTCTAAAAAGCTGCAGAGGTGAGATTAATTTCGTTTTGAAGCACTGAACATTCATAACCTCTAATAAGCACAGCAAAAAACAAAAACAAAAAACAAACAAACAAAAACCAATCCCAAACCCAAACCCTACAAACATTATTTTTATATAGATCTGTAATGAGATTTGGGATATTGAAGAATGGTTAATGTAATACAATATCTCTGGCAGGAAGTTTCCATATGAGATTTCTCCCTTCTGATTATGTGTAAATGTCCATATCAACAACAATGCAGATCTTTCATGGAACATCTGCTACTGGCCTGGAAAATCTCTTTGTGAACAGGAGGAGAAGGTGATTAATATAGTGAATGTTATTATTATTAACACGGCCATAAGTTATAGTACTACTACTATTAGCTGGAATCTACTTGGACAGTTACAAATACATAACCTAGAGCAGTGGCATCCCTAGGGTTGGTGTTACCCGGTGCGGTACTCATGGTGTCACTCATCCCATTGACCTCTTCCCATCCCACACAGAATCTTTAGTCATGTTTTTTGTACTAATGTTACTCAATAATCATAATTCCTGCATATCATAGCAAAATTAAAATTATACCTTTACATTACAATATCATATGCACAGCCTCGGTGCATTTACAATTACATAGTTTTATGTGGTTGAAGTGAAAATTTGGTAAAAGGTTATGTTTTTACAGAAAAATTAAAAAGAATTAAAAATCAAAAATTGTAAATGTTTTTTTAAATAAAATGTATTTATTTTTTAAAATGTTTTTTTTAAAAAAACAAACAAACCCTGGGCCCTCTTCTTTCTCCTTCAACTGAGCCTCAGTCACACCATCTCTTCAGCATTTTAATGGGACACAGGCAAATGCCACAGCCCGTTTCTGCCAAAAAGCAGATGTTTGAGGAGCAGTGGTGTCCCCCTCCCAGTGTGTCACCTGGTGCAGTTTAAACCCCCCCTGCACCCCCTAGTGAAACATTTCTGACTGTTTCATATTCATGATCCCTACATATGCCCTAGTTCAGAGGATATGTTAGGACCATGAAAGTCTCCCAATCCCTACTTGTGATTGACAGGGATACTACGTCTACCTGATGCAACAAAGATCGCAAACAGGAGGGAGTGGGACTGTCAGTCAGCTGCTTCCTGAGCAACAGGGAACAGCGCCCCCCATTGAGCACAGTGGAAGCTTCCCAGTAAGTGGGTTTTGCTGGGGGGGGGAAATCAGGTGCAGATTTATTGCATAGCTGCATAACTACAGTGGTTACAAATTCATAATAATAATAATAATAATAATAATATGGTTTATTTGTATACCGCCCCAGTGGAAGCCCAATCTAGGCGGTGAACAAGATTTATAAAATTACAAACAGATTTATAAAATTACAAACGTATCCAAATAGATTCTGGCCGTTGAATTTTCCATATTTCCCATATATCCCCGTATTTCTTCCAGTGTAGGACTCAAGGCAGCTTACAAAATTTTAAATAAATGTGGATTTACATCATGCAATAATTAAAATATAATGAAACTATCAGTAAAATTAATTGGTAGATTAATTGCTGAGGGATCATGTAGACAGTTCTTTGCTCTGCACATTAGACTCTACAGTCTTTTTGCTCTACAGTCCACTCCTGAAGTCAAACAATCTGTAGTTGCAACTTCAATAGGGAAAAGTCTCAAACTCAGCTGTCATGCATTGTCCTTTTACAGCTCAACTATAAATCTTCCACTAGAGATACTACTGAATGAAAAGACAAACAAATAAGTTCAAGCGCAAATCAAGCCTGAAGCCTTTTTATAAGCTAAAATGACATGAGAAGATAGGACTCATTAGAAAAGACAATACTGCTTGATAAGGTGGAAGGCAGTAGGAAAAGAGGAAGATCACATTCATCTAGATGGATTGACTCAAGGAAGCCACCGCTCTGAATTTCAAAGACCTGAGCACAGATGTTTATAACAGGATGACTGAGTTTTCTCATTCACAGGATCACCATAAATCAAAGTTGACTTGGCAGCAATTAAAAAGAGCAACAGCAAAGGAATCTAGCATGGCCCTCTTACACTAAACAACAGACTCTTTATGATTATCTTATAAAACTTTTGAATGCATTCAAAACATATGTATTATATTATAACAACACATCTGGGAAAACACACCTCTGAATAGCTTAGCTCTATCACTTGGAAGGAGCTTATCGCACCACTAAAATACACCTTCTTACTTCTCCCAAATTTAGTCTTAATTTGGGCAGCATCCAGATACTATCAAAGGGATTTTGCTGCCAAATCTGCCACCCGCGTCTAGCCTGGATCCCAGGGGCGCTCTGGCGGCCATTTTCTTAAGTCAGAAAATTCCCAGTTTTGAAAAGAGGTGCGCTGAGCGCCCCTGAGAACCAGACTCAATATGGGCTGGATGTGGGTGACGGATTCGGCAGCAAAATCCCTGTGATAGTGTCAGGATGCCACTCAAATTAAGATTGAAATCAGGAGAGGTAAGAAGGTTTATTTTAGTGGTGCAATAAACTCCAGAGTCAGCATATCCAAGGAACTGGCATCTAATTTGAACTACAACTTCCATAATCCTGACCATCGGCTATGCTGACCTTAGTTTATGGGAGTTGCTAGCTTGCTTGTCCTTGGCATATTCTATATGATCAACTCAGATCTGGAGTATAAAAATGCTCTCCTAATGGCAAGGCTCCCATAGCTATCATGACTGCTTCATTGTTTGCTTTCACTCATTCACAAAAGCAGGAGACCACCTACTACAAAGCTAATATGGAAATGATTAAATGAGATCATTCTGAATTGGAAAAATCTAAAAGGACAAACAACTTGAAAGTAAGCAAATAAATAAATATCTGGATCAGATGTAGCCATGCCCTATTTTTATAGACATCATTTTCCATAAGACTATTTGAACTGTTTTAGTCAGCAATGCTGATAAGGAAACAAGATCAGCATCTTAATAATGATCCATGCATTTGACACACACATTTAGAAGACCCTTTCTTGCATCCTACACAGCATCAATGGGGTTATATATGTCTTAACATGATGTGAAAGAGACAGCATGCAGGGCTGATTGGGAAGAACATGCTTAGCCCCCTTGAGCCCCTATATTGGGAGAAAGATGGGCTATAAATACATAAAAAAAATTAAGAATAATTGCACTGTCAAGGGGAGTATGGCTTGTGGTCCACAGGTAACCCAACCTCATTCTTAACACCCAGGCCCTTGTGGCCCCAATAATATAACTCCAATAGCCACAAAGCAGTTCAAAAAGCAATGGTTTGGAGAGATTTCCCACCCATCCCACCTCAAAAACCAAACCCTTAATTGAACTGAAAGTGACATCCCATCACTCCTGGGTTGCTAGTAATGTGACATTGTGGCTCCTGGCAGGGGGGCACAGTGGCAAATTAGCACCCACCCGTAATGCATTTGTCTAGGCTGTTTTGCACATTTGAAAATGTTTTTTCACATTAAAATGTAGTATGAATCATGTTGTCTACAGGTCAAATGTAGCCCCAAGACCATTTTTGTGACTTGTGGGCCACACCTGCACCTTTCCCTAACATGCCCACCAGTTTCCCACAATAAGAACCTCTGCTCCTAGAAGTCTGCAGGAATGGTGGTGATTCTCTTTTTAAATAGTTCATTGAAAGCATCAATTTTATATTATTATTATTATTATTATTATTATTATTATTATTATTATTCCGTCTCTCTGTATAATACAACCAGGGAGGCTTACATGATAAAGCAAACAATCCTGTCCCCAATAGCCCCCCCCCCAATACAATTAAACAATCAAAGTTTAAAACATACCTAAAAATAACAGATTAACAATAAATGACAAATAAATTAAAATAACTGTAGCAGAAATCAGGGTCAGGCATAACTTTTTCGGTGGCTGGTTATCTACTCAGGAAAGGCCCGCCAGAAGAGATCCATCTTAAAAGCTTTTTTATAAACTGTTTAAGGTGGTCATGTGACAGATCTCATCCGGCAGGCCATTCCATAGTCTGGGAGTGATAGCAGTTAAGCTAGTTTTTATAAGTAGCAATAAGTTCTTCCCAGAGGACCTTAGTGGATTATACGGAAGGAGGTGATCCTGAAGATAGGTTGGACCCCAGGGCTTTATAGGTGATGGGCTTTAGAGGTGATGACCAACACCTTGTACTGTGCCTGGAAACTAATGGGCAGCCAGTGGAGCGATCTTAAAATAGGTGTTATGTGGTCTCTTCTGGTTTCACCTGAGACCAGCCCGGCTGCCATATTCTGTACCAATTGAAGTTCTAAACTAGGCACAAGAGTAGCCCCATGTAGAGTGGATTGCAGAAATCAAGATGCGAACTTACCAACGCATGTACCATGGTTTCAAGGTCCCTAACCTCCAGGAAAGGGCACAGCTAGCGTATCAGCTGAAGCATATAACAGGCGCTCCTGACCACTGCATTCACCTGATTTGTCATCTGAAGTGATGGATCTAGGAGCACCCCTAGACTGCAAACACAGACCTTTGAGGAGAGTGTGACCCCATCTAGGACTGGAGATTGTGTCCAAATACCTGGGTCTGGGGCCATTACCGTTAGTACCTCCGTTTTGTCTGGATTCAGTTTCAATCTGTTTTTCCTCAGTCCATTTACTGCTTTCCAGTCCATTTACTGCTTTAAGACATTCATTGAGAGGGGAGGTGCCATCTGAAGTCAAAGCTGTAGACCGAGACATGGAGAAATATATTTGGGTGTTATCAGTGTACTGATAACACCCTGCCCTATGTCTCCGGATGATCTCTCCCAGCAGCTTCATATATATGTTAAATAGCATCAGGGACAGGATGGTGCCCTGAGGGACACCACAATTAAGCTCCTAAACTAAATGATCCAGTAGATGTTGTGAAGTGGAAGAACGTAGACCTCTAGCTAATAAAGCTCCTCCCAAAGTCTTTTGAGCAAACCTATCAGGCATGAGATAAAACCCACAGATGAAAAATCTGCCTCAGTTATAGGAAGCAGAAAGGAATAAGTGGTTTGTTCTCACAAGGGAGGAATGTGAAAAGTGGTGTTCTACAGGGTTTTAGACTAGGATTGATGCTTTGAAACATGTCCCTAAATATTCTGGAGTCGCGAGTGAGTAATGAAATGGAGAACAAGATTATTTAGGATGGTGAGGTTAAAAATGGATTATGAAGAGCTCCAAAAGTGTCTCTCAAATAGGCAACAAAATGAGATTCAGTGTAACAAAATGGAAAATGATTAATACTGGGGCTAAATGCCAACTTCACAAATACACTGATGGAAATCTAACTTGGCAATGATTGACCAAGAAGGGAATTTGTCATTGTGGTAGATAGCTCAAGGGCAATGTTGAGCCAATGTATGGCTGAAGTAAAAGGCAAATTCGATACTGGACATTATTAGAAATAGAACTGAAAATAAATTGTCATTGTCATATTAGCCTTATACATGTTGAGTTTCCTTTATCCAAAATGCCTGGGACCAGAACTGCTTTGTACTTTGTATTTTTTATTTGTATTTTTTAAAAAAGAATTATTTTATTTTATTATTTATTTGGAATTTGCGTATATGTACACAATGATATATTTTGGAGATGAGAGCCAAGTCTAAACACAAAATTAATTTATGTTTCATGTGCACATTATACACATAGTCTAAAGGTAAATTTATACAATATTTTAAATAATTTTGTGGATGAAACAAAGTTTGTGTACACTGAACCATCAGAAAGCAAAGGTGTCACTATCTCAGCCACCTAGGAAAAAGTTTTGGGTTTTGGAGTATTTCAGATATCGGAATTCTGGATAAGGGAGACTCAACCTATACAAATCTATGGACAACTACATCTGGAATACTGTGTACAATTCTGGTCAATTCAAAGATATAGCCATGTTAGTCTGTGGAATCAGTATATAGAGAGATCTTGTAGCACCTTTGAGACTAAATGAAATAAAGAAGTTGGTAGCATGAGCTTTCGTAGACTTCAGTTTACTTCTTCAGATGCACGGGGGCTCTCTGGATGTCTCCGTAAATGAAGTAATTATTTCATTTCTGGCTCCAGGGACAGAGCCAGATGCTTCTCCAAATTTTCCTACACTCCACCAGCCATGGAATGAGTGGTGAAGAGAGGTGCAGCAGTTCCATGGTAAGTCCAGGAGAGAGCTTTTGTTTTTGTGAAGAGAAGAAGGGAATACTAACCTCTACAACAGCAGCAGCAAAGAAGACATACATAGCTGTAAGGTGGACTTACACTGCGTATGCCAATCACTTTCAATAATCCAATATGGTATGTCACTGGTTAATCTGTCAATGATGGTTTAATTAACAGAGGAGAAGTACGTGGTAGAAAATACCATGCTCCCATTAAAATGGGAAGACCAGAAAAAGTACTATCAGCATTCAAGATGATTGTGTGCAATTTAGCAGAAGCACTTCATTTTAATGAAAAAAAAAAATGAGCCTAAGCTGTAGGCCATATTTTAATAGCCTTCTATGCTCTATGTAAACCTACATTGTAATCAAAATTTACTCTCCTCTAACAGAAGAGAGTGGCCAGGCCTTTTGAAATGAGAACTTCAAAGTAGGAAATGTAATCAACTATCAAAGAAGGAATGGTGTTTTTGAAACTCTCACAAACAAATGCTGGATTTGTAACCGCTTTTTATCCATTATCCTAGTTTAATTTCCAAGCTGCATTACTTTCAAAACAATACAACTTATTGCAATTTGTATTTAGGGTCGCAATCTCCGATTGATAATTTCCAGGCATGAGTCTTGAGAACAGTGTAAGAAAACAGGCTGATCAACATAAACTTGGGCTTTTGTATCTTTATATTATTGCATGAAAGAGAGAATCCAGCAAGTGCATTTTTCTGCCATCATACCAATGCCAATGAGAAACTCCAGCTTCACCTCCCCAAGCAATCTTTTCAGTGCAATCACACAAGACAAAGGAATCCTGTGTTATCCTAATTTACAAAGGGATTGTCATGTAGTCTGTTTTAGTGAAAAAAGGAGTGGGGGAAGGGTGGGGTGTTGTGGAGACTCTAAGAATGAGTTATTTCAGCAAGAACTTTCATAGATTATAATCCATTTATTTAGATGCACTGATGGAATGCAATATTTAGGTCTATGCCCAGTTGCATAGGTATAGCAGTTGGGTTAGAATGAAATGGCATTATGTTGAAAATAATAAGTTTTAATCAATTATACACCTAATGGGTTCATGACAGAGTTTGGAAAAGTTATTTTTTGGAGAAATGAATCTTCAAACCAGTATGGCTTACTGGGCATGTTGGCTGGATTCTAAGTATAATCCCAAAACGTTTATTTTATAACCTGTGGCTCACGGTAACCACATTCGTTTTTAGAGGTTCAGATGGCAAGTAGGTTGCCTGATTTGTGAATAAGAAAAAAAGAAGCCATGATATTATGGAGGAATAGAGCCAGCATGGTGTAGTGGTTTGAATGGTGGACTATGAAGATTATCGTACTAATTTATAAACCGGCTTACCTGAGCCGTCTTAAAATTAGAAGTGGGCAGCATCCTGATAATATCAGACACATTTAGCTACCAAAATCACCGCTTGGCTGCAACCTGACTCCATTGTTGCTCAGAGGGGTGCTCCGATGGCCATTTTATCAAGCTGGAAAACTCCCGGCTTTGAGAAGAGGCACAAGGAGCGCCCCTTGGAGCAGCAGTGGAGCTGGCCTGCAGCTAGTATAAACTACTGTGATAATAGTCTCCTATGATTCTAGAGACCAGGGTTCAATTCCCAGCTCGGCCATGTAAACCCACTGGGTGACCTTGGGCAAATCACAGTCTCTCAGCCTCAGGGGACGGCAATGGCAAATTGTCTCTGAAGAAAAAACCTCCAAGATAGGGTAACTTTAGGATCACCATAAGTTGGAAATGATTTGAAGGCACACAACATGCACAGTGAAGAAATCTGGAAAACTATAAAAAGTGACAAAACTGGAAAAAGGCAGTTTTCTGTCACATGGCTCATTTGTTGTAATCAGGGATCTGCCATGGGCTGAACCTAATATTGCTTTTTAAGAGAAACATCTGTGTGAAGAAGCCCTAAGTACAATGGAGTTGCAGTCCTGATATGTTAAAAACCACCTTTCTGTTTTTTTCTTAACAAAAGGTAGCCACAAGCACACAGAAAAGCTAACAAAATTAACCACTCCAATTTTTCTACTTCATCCCCTGCTCCTTGCCCACAAATGTCCTAGCCAACATATCAATCCTGTCATTACTCTGCTGTCTTTCTGAATGGAACAATAAGGCAGCATCTGCTGAGTGGACATGGACATACATAAGGCCAAAAAGTATCACAATCATTTGTGCCACAATGAAAGTAATTGGAATAGAACTTGCTGTTGTTATGGTGATTCTTCCTCCCAACAGTCCTTTCTGTACCAAAGACCCTGGTTCTTTCTGCGGACACCCATCTGTCTATTTTGCTCTTGCCTGTTGTCAGTGAAATTAGCTTGACTGTAGGCTATTCATTTGTCACTTTGAGGTACAGGAGCTCAAAAAACATGTGTGAGGTGGGAAAGCAGCACAAACAGATGGTACTTCAGAATAAACATGGGACAGCTGTGTCAGATTGTCAACTAGGCATCAGATGGTTGTAACAAAACAGTGTCTGGAAGATGATGGATTGGATTTGCCAACTAATTGTGCAAAAGGTTCCGCATCCCCAACACCCACACCACTTTTTACAACTCTCTGTTCAATGCTTTGTGAGCAACAAAAACATGACAGAAAAAGACCAATCAATCTAATGAAGAACTGTGCATATGCTTGGATATTGTATGTGCTTCCTTGAAGAACAAGGAAGCAGTGCAGAATATGCTGCACATCTATTGCATGCTTCTTCTCACAATGGTGCCCATTGGTTCCCGTGTTAGTGGGGCACTCCATGTTCTAGTCCAAACTTCAAAGGAGCTTTTCAAAGCAGTGAATATTTTTAGTAAGGGAGAGAGGTTGAACAGCTCCCTTAATGATGAATAGCTCCTTTAAAGTTTGGATCAGAAAGCGCAGTTGATTCACCACTCCACTGACATGGATGCCACAATCCAGAGTTTCTTTCTCGTCAGCTCTTGCTGTTTACTTATGGGAAGAATAGTTTTAGATTTTGGTATCACACTAAAAAGAAAGTTGCCTGAGTTGGAACTGATAGTGCAGTAAGACACAATACAAATATAGCTAGAGGATGTTATTTCAAATACAGATTTGTGGCACAGTTGCACAAATACAGATTTGTGATAGTGTTACCATATTTTGAAAAACAGAAAACAGGACACCAAGTGATTGCTGCAAACCGGAAATTGCTATGATGAACCTCAATTTAAATACTCTATGAGCTCCAGGAAATTAGGAAGGGAAGCCAGTGCTCCACAGTTCAGTTGAAGAGCCCAGACAGATCTTCCTTATGGCAGGAAACCATCCCGAGGCTGCTTTGGTGGCTACCTTACCCTGTTTTAACCTGGCATGTTTCCCTTTCTCTTCCTCAGAGCTCTACTACAGGGGTAGGCAACCTAAGGCCCGGGGGCCAGATGCGGCCCCCTGAGGCCTTTGGACCGGCCCCAGGCCAGTCCTGCCGCCGCCCCCTGCCGCCGTCCCCCCCCCCACCATGATGATATTGATTATTGTTGTTATCACTTGTTCTTGGGGTTTTCTTGGCAAAATCTCCACAGGGGTTTTGCCATGACTTTTATGGGGCTGAGAGAGTGTGCATGCATATTTTTTTAATTTTTAATTTTTATATTTATTTATTTATTTATTTATTTATTTATGGTGCTTCGGCCTCCCAATTGTCTGAGGGACAGCAACCCGGCCCCCGGCTCAAAAAGGTTGCCTATCCCTGCTCTACTACATGGTTGCTTGCTTTCTCTAGTCTGGACTTTGTAAGAGAGCCCAATCATTTTACAAATCCTCCAAGACAGAAATTTTAGCTCTGAAAAAGAAGGCATATCCAGGAAATTGGTTGACAAGAATTTTAGCTCTGAGAAAGGGGACAAGAAAGAGATATGGTAACCCTACATTATAGTAAAGTTATTAATGGTATTTGTTAATAAAGTCTTCTGTGGTACACAGTAACGGGGGTGCATAGGGCCATGGGAAGCTTTTTACCATGAAAGGTAGTGTAGCTCAACAGTGCAATCTGATGGTCTCTATAAGAAAGAGAGGATGTCCATCTCCAAAATGAGAAATAGACCTATGAGTTGAGATTTCCATCCCCATGCCCACTCATCCTTTTACGGAGAAACCCAAACCTCTCACCCTTCCAGTGTTGAGTCTCGGAGGAGAGAACCAGGAACATGGGACATTACTTCATGCAGATTTTAAACCACGATTGCATTAGGAAAGAAGTGGCTTTGGCAATACTTATTGCACAACACTGCCTCTGACCCATCCTTTTTCATTGCCTAGTTTAAGTGAAATAGGAAGTGCACTGGACTCACAGCTTTCCCAGACCCTAGCCACATTCCCAACATGGAGAAATATTTAGATCAGTTTGGGCACTGGTCTATACTGGTCTAATGATTTCCCTTCCTTTGCTCACAGTAAAGCGGAAAAGTTTAATCAAGGGGGGGGGGGACTGAACATGGAAACAGAAGTGTTAGCACAATATGCTAATATTAATTTGCAAAATAAAATAATTTACTCATGTTAAAACATTAGGAAAATTTTATGGAATGAATGAGTTCATTAATTTGTTGAACACTTAACTCAAATAATTACAAAAATTAATCAGTAATTAATTGCATTAATGAGAATCATTACTCAAAAATGATGTGATCAGCATCAAACACAATAACAAATATAAAAACCATGGATGAAAACTTCCAGGTAACAAATTCATTTTGAATGAATAATTTCCACACTCAGGAGTAAGAGGTTGGAGGAAGAATGGGAAATGGTACTCCTTCCTCATTTCTACCCTTTGGCAGGAGCCCAACAAGGCTTCAGAAATGTTAGAACACTTCAAGAAAAGTGTGTCATGGCCCTGCTCAAAAAATTCATGATAACTTATACATATAACTATAGATTTTCTAATCATCAATACCACTAAAGCCAATTGACATTCTTAGAAGCACAATCTTATTGGAACATGAATTTCATTTCCAGGATCCTGTTAAAAAGCAGAGGAAAAGAGAGAGAGAGAGAGGCAGTGAAAGACTCTTTAAAGAGAACCAAAACATGCCTCATTTTGCAGGCTCGAAAAGACAAGACAAACAGAGAAGCAGATATACAAGTTAAACTTCCCACTAATAAAGTTATTGAGATGATATAGATTATACCGCACCTTAGACCTGTTCTCTGGTCGATTACCAAAGCCCACCAACACCATAAAAACTTCCCTACAACAAACTAAGCGGGGATGTAGACGGGCGGCCCTGGGCTACCCCGGGAAATGGAGGATCGAGGCCGAGGATGCGTCGGCCCTGATTCTCCCATTTGCTGCCTCGGCCTGATTCTCCCATTTGCTGCCTTTTAGATGTGGCAAATGGGCCACCCTGAGAGCTGCTGCACAGCTCTTCTGCATCTCTTCCGGTGCAGCGTGTCAAGACGCTGTGCTGGAAGAATCTTCTGATGGCGTGTGCCACGCGTAACAGCGTGCGCCATCAGAATGTCCTCAGGGAGGGGTTGGGGTGGCTGGCGTGCGGCTGCTCCTCCCCTTCCCTGCCTCCAAGATGGCGCAAAATGCTGTCTGTCAAGGCCCTATGATTACCTGGTTTCAGGCACACCAAGTTGCTTTCTTTGCATCACACCTAGCCTCAGCAGGAGAATCTCCACATTCACTCTCCTTTTTTGAATTTTTTTGAAATTTTGTTTGAATTCTACTTCCCATACTAAAGGGATGGCAACAGCTATCTACAAACATCTCCTGGAAAACACATCTGGGAAAGGCCAATATATGCACTCATTTTGGCAAGAAGAATTGAAAACCACGATTTCAGATACTGCATGGGCTCATATTTGGTTTTCACCCCATACAAATCCCATTCAGCATCGGTGAGGGAGAATACTCTGAAAACCATCCATAGGTGGTATCTCACACCTGTAATGCTGTCTAAAATGGTTAAAATACTCTCTCCAAATTGCTGGAGGGGTTGTTAATCTAGATGCTTTTATATGCATATGTGGACTGAGTGTCCTAAAGTGAGAAAATTCTGGGATGCCATTCTCTATCAAATTTCATGTATCACTGATCAAACTGTAAATTTTCTCTGAAGATGCCAGCCACAGATGCTGGCAAAACATCAGAAAGGAACTCTTCTAGAACATGGCCACACAGCCCGAAAAACCCACAAAAACTATGGATGCCGGCCATGAAAGCCTACGACTTCACATTGTAAATTTTCTGTCCAATTTTGCTTTTGCTTTCTATATTTGTTAAAAGTAATTCTAACTTGAAACATAGGAAACTGATAATTTTTCTTATTACTGCTGCAAGATTAGAAGTAGACAAATGTTGGAAGTCAGGTGACTTCTCCATTGAGAACTGGAGGTCTAGAATTTGGGGTATGTGGTTGCTGCAACAATGTTTTGCATTAGTCACAAAAGGACTGACACATTTCAAGAAGACTGGATGATCTTTATTGACTATGGGGGGTTGCAGACTGCCAGAAAAAGTGCAAATTCAGTCCACTTTTAGGGTTAGGGTTAGGGTTAGGGAATCATGGGAACTGTAGTTTATTGTGGCACTAGAGCTCTCTGACAGAGAAGGCTCAATGTCTCAGAAAAAAAACAATTACCATGATTCCCTAGCTCTAACCCTAACCCTAAAAGTGGACTGAATTTGCACTATTTCTGACAGTCTGCAACCCCCTTATGTTAATCATCATTCCCACCGGATCCAACCTCCAACTCCACAGATAGATCTTTGGACAGACACTCTACACTTTGACAAGCCAGACTCTCTGGCTCTTGCTGAGAACTAATTTTTTGATTCTGTTGCAGAATAACTACTAATCAGATACATGCCTTGGCCCTTGTAGTTAATTGTTATTGTTCTTGTCATTGTTCTGCAGGCTTTATGTGTTTAATTGTAAAAACTCAATAAAAATTTAATTAGAAAAAAACAAATATACAAGTTAAGCATCAGCACACTAAAAGTTAGATAAACTCAGACAAAGGTTGCATGCTCAAGAGTCCTCCTAGCAATTGGCCTAAACCAGAGACATTCCCCCCTTCCTCCCTCCTTTTACAAAAAAAGTGTTATAGAACAGATGTAGGATGGATTTTATTTTCCATGTTTAGCAAAGACATTATTTGCAATTACTTATGTAATGTCACATTATCCTGACACTGATTAATGTTCAGCTGAATGCTAAGGTCACAGCTGATCCTAAAAAGAACATTTACTTGATGAAACTCAAAAGTTTTAAAAAGCTACAACTGAAAGCAAAGTAGATTTTCTAGGATTTCTGTGGGGAGCACTAATGAGAAGGGATTGAAATATTAGGGACAAGTCACATAGATTAGAGGTATGTGTAAAACCACTTTAGCAAGTGGAGAATGATTCATTGATGTTAGGAGGAAACGTCCTGACCTGCCAAACCTAACTTAGGGGGGATGCAGCTGGGCGGCCCTGGGCCACTCTGGGAAGTGGAAGATTGGGGCCGAGGCTGCCCCATGCCTCAGCCCTAATCCTCCCCCTTGCTGGCCCTGAAAGGAGCGGCAAAATGCCACTCCTTTGAGAGCTGGCAAATAGGGTGCTCTAAGAGCCACCACATGGATCTTCTGCGGCCCTTTTGCCGCAGCGTGTCAAGACGCTGTGGCGGGAGGACGTCTTGATGTTGCACGCTGTGCATAACGATGCAAGGCATCATGACATTCTTCGCGTGGGGTTGGGGCACCCAGCGTGCGGCTGTCCCTCCTCATCCCTGCCTCCAGTCTGGCCCTTTGGACTGGTCTGTCGAGGCCCTAAAAATCCAACCAGCTGCACATAAGAATGGAGTTCTGTGGCACTGGCAAATGAGGCACTGAAGGCACCTTTTCCACCAACAAACCTCAGTGCACCAGCCAGAAGCAGGGATCCCTCTGGGGTTCTGTTACAACTTCTTGGTACACTATTGAGTGCTAGTGGGAGGGAGCTGGACATGTCATCCTTCAGTTCCCTGCTTACCAGTGCCATAGGACCCCATTCCTCAGTGCACTTGGCTAGAGTTTAAGGTGGTTTTGGAGACATTTATTTTTGTGGCAATGGTACCACAATTGTAAATAAGAAACAGTTACAAGTCTAACTTGCAATATTGTGATTGATTAGCAGGATGTTAGCCCACTTTCAAGACAGTTCTCTCACCCTAAGATTCTTTCCCCTTGCCTGCAAACTAAAGAAAATGGGTTAGGCACTGAATGGCAAGCTGCACATCTTTGCTTGCCTTTTCCTTGTTGCCTAAGGATGGATTATATCTGATAGATACCCTATGTCAACAAAGGAGTCAATAAATGACCACCTCATAGCAAAGGATCCACAACAAGCAGTACAAACACTATATACATTTAACAGCACATTGTGGGAGAAAGTTGGTATGAAATAAAATAAATAAATAAATCCTGTACCCTATCCCAGCTTCCTTTAAGTAAGGTTACACAATGGACCCTCCACATTCACCGGGGCTAGGGATGCGGGACCATCATGAAAGTGGAAAAATGCAAATAAAAAACTACTATTTTTTACCTGAGAGAACACTTCTCTAGGATTCTCTAAGTCCTCCAATGCAATTCTATGGTCAACATTCACCAGAAGTTGACCATAGAATTGTGCTGGAGCACCTACAAATGCCTAGAGAAGACTTCTGTCTAGGAATCTCTAGGTCCTTCAGCACAATTACTGGCAAATGTTGGCCATAGAATAACGCTGGAGGATCTATATATTTCCAGAGAGCAGTAGTGTCACTGGGGGGTGCGGGGTGTGTGGGCCACACCAGGTGCCACCCCAGAAGGGGAGTGACACCAAAGAAGTGGGAGGGGACACCAGGTCGGTTCCCTGTACCCCGAACTTGCCTTTTTGGCTGCCTGGGGCCTTTTCGGGGCCTCCAAGGCCCGCGCAGGGATGTTTTTGAGCCTTCATGCCCTGTGCAGGGCCTTTTCCAGGCTTCTAAGGCCTACACAAGGCCTTTTTGTGGCCATCCAGGGCCTTTTCCAGGGTTCCAAGCCCCACGCCGGGCCTTTTTTTGGCTGTCCAGGGCCTTTCCCAGGCCTCTAAGTCTTGCATGGGGCCTTTTCATGGCTGCCCAGGAACTTTTCCAGGCTTCCAAGCCCTGTGTGGAGCCTTTTTGTGGCTGCCTGGGGTTTTTTCGGTGCCCCCTGCCCAAGAACCCCACCAGAAGTCTGGGGCCAGAAAACTCACCCCCTAGAAGCCCCCCTCTGTGTGTCACTAAGTGCAGGAACGTCACTGCCAGAGAGAACAAATTAATCAAATCCATGAATAATCAGATTTGCAAAAGTCAAAGACACAAATGTGGAGGGCCAACTGTACTTTCCTTTCTTTGATACGATAAAAGGATATCAGTTGTATTGTGGAAAGGTGTAATACATGACTAATCATGCAGAAAATTTCTAAAATAAAAAGGGACTTCAAAGTCTTTCAACACTAGGTTTTGTTTAGATTTTAAAAAATAGGGTGAACTCTCAGGTTGAAGTTTAATTCTACTTCTCACCACAAACATAGCCTATTTCTGTGTGGCATATATGTTTATGCCTGCTTATGGAAAGAACTTCAAACTATGTTGGGGGGGGGTTCTTAAGCAACGTATGCATTTTCATTTGTCAGTGGGGAACTTTGATAAAATGCTGCATACCAGGGGGATTTACATAAATCACAGTTTCTTAAGTAGGTTTAACTGGATAAGACATGGCAAATGAGATCTGGTAGCACTCAGACAATGAGAAGGAGTGTAATGAAACAGCAGTAATGTAATTATGGTAAAGTACTTTTATCTTTACCAGGGAAAATGTGGCCTGCTGGATTGGGGTTCATTTTCCAGTAACTAAGGAGCTGGCATCGCCCTCCAGGCTCTCCTACAGCCTTAATGAAAATGCCATGCTTTGGTACAACAGGGGAGTTCAATATGTCTGAGAGTACTTGATAGGAGAAATGCCTGGCATCTGTAGATAGATCTCTCTGCCAAAGAATGATGGTGATGCATTTCACCAAACACATAAAAACATACTTGTAGAGCAGGGGTAGGCAACCTTTTCGGGACCTGGGCTGGTCCCCCGAAGTCCAGTTCTCCGCTGGGCTGAGGGGGGTGGTGGAATGGTGGCGCGCACGCACCCTCTGCCGCTGCACACGAGCCCCCCGCGCACGCTGCCGCCGCCGCAGTGCATGTCGCAGCCGCCATTTTGAAAATCAAAATGGCGGCCACGACACGTTTGTGCATGTGTAGGAGTACTGCGCATGCGCAGAGTTGCGGCCGCCATTTTGGAAAACAAAATGGCGGTCACGGCTCTGCGCATGCGCAGTACTCCTGCACATGTGCAAACGTGCTGTGGCTGCCATTTTGATTTTCAAAATGGTGGCCGCGGCGTGCGTGGCCGCACGGAGCAGAAAACGCGCTGCGGTGGCAGCGCGCAGCAGCGACAGGGATCGGCCTGGGCCGGTAAGTCCGGTGACCTGGGCCGGAACTGGCCTGGGGGCTGTAGGTTGCCAGCCCCTGTTGTAGAGGATAGCTGTTAGTGTGATGAGCAAATGAAATTCATACCTTATAATGCTTTGTATTGGGCAAATACCTTTTTGTCCAGATAATTATGATGCAGTTTGCTATCATAGATTTCCATGCATCTTCTAAACATAATTCCAATATGAGAACATTTTTGGGGGGGGGGTGTGGGTTGATGTGAACAAACATTTTTAAAAATGGATTGTGTGAAACCACAATGGAATCAATACAAGCATATTACATATATTAAAAGCAAGCAGTACAAATATCTGAATATGATTTTGATTCGTCCAAAAACAAAGTAGCATAAAAGGAGGAAAATCTGTTCAAAATCTTAAACCAGTGAATTGAGCAATCCATATTTTATTAATTTCAGTAGAGAAATAGCACAGAGAAATATCACTGCAATATATACATCCTTTGTCTGTTTAAATAGGAAAGCTAGTATTTAAGTATCATAGGACCCCTGATTGTCTGGTTTTATCTTTGCCAGAAGTAAATAAATATTAAAGGAATCAGATCATCTGGTAGTTTTAAAACAGAAGTAGTAGTAAATTTAGATTATACAGCCACTAAAGCAATAGTAACCTTGAAGATCACACAAAATAAATGATCTTGCTGAAATGGGTAAATTGATGAATTCAATTAGAGAGAGGTCTGTTCATAATTATTAAAAAGTGCAGGAACTGATAATTGATCTTATCAGAAAATATTGGAGGGAAACAGCAGTTTTAGGATTTGGACAATGGTAGAATGGAATAATATGTAGAAGTGTATTCTACATATATATTTAGAGGAAGTAGAATAATTTGATAACTACAACCATCACCTAATAAGTTGGAGATCACATGCATTTCCCTTTTTGTTGTTGTTATATTGTTACTCTGTGTATAGAGTGTTAGTTCATGTAGTTAGTTCTGTAGTGTGTAGGTGTCGTTTTCCATATATGTTGTTTTATACTATTAAAAGTTATGTATTAATTTTTTTAAAAGGAAGAGAACAAGCCAAGTGATAGACAACTCTGAGAGACAAATGGTATATTATTGATTATTCTGGATGTTTTGCACAGTGGTCCTGCTCCTCAACTAGCAACAAAAGAGGAAAAGAATGTACTTTAACTTCATTTGTTGATACCATATGACTTATGGTTGTTGCTTTCTGACTTCAAGTCATTTATGACTTATGATGATCCTCAGGTGAACCTATTATGGGATGTTCTTTACAAGATTTGTTCAGAGGGGATTTGTCATTGCTTTTCTCTGAGGCTGAGAGAATGTGAACACCTCAAAGTCACACAGTAGGTTTCCATGGGCAAACAGTCTCCCCAGTGGTGTCACTGGGGGGGGGGGAGGTTGGGGAGTTTAGATCAGAGGAGGGATGAAACCCGGTCAGACCCTCCACCCATTGCTGTTTTGTCTCTGTGTGGTGCTGCTGGCCTTTCTTCTCTGCTGCCCTGGCATTCTCTGCTAAGATGGAAGCCAAGGCAGTGGATGGGCAGCACATTCCCCTCATGGGACGTCACCACACTGGCCCTAAAGCAGCGTCATTTCAGCCTCATTTCAGCCTCGTTTCAACCTCATTTCAGCCTTTTTTTCTCTGTGTTCACACGACGTCGCAGCAAACCCCACCCTTCCCTACCTCATTT
>CM034706.1:69156948-69178561 GCA_020142125.1 Phrynosoma platyrhinos | reverse complement strand
CGACCAACTTTCTCGCCGCTCTCTTGCTGCAAGTGTGGTAACGTCCATGGTTTTTCCGCTTCCCTGGCTCCCTCCACAAGGAAAAAGCCAAGGCAGCAGAGAAGGAAGGCAACATACACCTCTTCTAACCTCTCCCTCTGCCTCATTTACCTGGTCACCCATCTCATCCTTTCAGCCCTGAGTGGGCATCTGGGTAGGTGATGGCCAGGAAGCCAGGTGAGCAAGTGAGGCAGCAGGAGGGGAGGAGAGGGAAAGCATGGTAGGCCACTGCCCATCAGCCTTTTCTGGCCAGGCGGTGAGGGCACCAGGGGGCTGGGGAAGTGAGACCTGCAAACAAAGCCATGGGAGAGAGGATGAGGCAGCCCCCTGCCCCTCCTAACCCTTCCCAGGCAACCACACTAGGTGACACCAACCCTAGTAATGCCACTGAGTCTCCCGGCACCCCCCATCCAATGCTCAAACCGCCTACCCCGAGAAAGTTAGATGTCTCACCTCTAATTACCTCTAATTTTAGCTAATTTGTTATTTCTTCCTCTTTTAATTAGTATTTTATATTGTTATTCATTTTATATTGTTATTGTTTTTAGATTGCTTCTTTTTTATGATTGGGAGGGGGTTGGGGTAGGGGATTATTTAGAAATGAAGATTTTAATTGTATATTGTATTGTATTGTTATTCTTATTTGTTGTAACCTGCCTTGATCCGCATGGAGAGGTAGGCTATAAATAAAATGTATTATTATTATTATTACACCATGCTGGCTCTCCACATGACTTACCTTGTGATTTTCCTTCTCATCCCACTCAATAGAAAATGATAATGTGTTGGGGTGTTCTCTTTTTCAATGAGTGTGCTACGTTGACTCACAGTATCGATGTTACTATCTGGACAAGGGGAGGGGAATCAATATAAGCTTTCCGCTGCAAGAGGAATGTGCATATCAGAGCACAGACCTAATGGATGAGCTAACCTTGCCAGTGAAATACATTCTGCATTATTTATTACCAATGGATAATTTGCTGTAACATTTCCTGATATGCCATAGGGATGCATTTATAGCAATGCCATTGGAGTGCAATTTGAAATGGCTTATTAATTTATTCATCATAGCCACTGGGTAAACTGCTTCTTGGAGGTTTGAGGAAGGAAAGAAGTGAAACCTTGATTCCATTATGTCAATATTTTATCCCTGAGAACAACAGCACTTTTTAACATATTGCTAGTAAATCTTCAATCTGGCTGGGGATGGGAGAGTATCAGATTATCTCTTAAGTGAATTGTCTTATGCGCTAGTACTGGAACTAGGCTTCTCAGAAGATGAAGTGGGGCTTCCTAGAGCATCTGTTTGGAGTACCAGCCACCCCTGAAAATTTTCTATCTTGACTGATCAAGAAAGAGAAAGACACCTTCATTTCCCCACCCCTGGTACTATAAAGAGTTTGAGGAAATTAATCTATTGGACTACAGTTCCCAGAATCCCTCAGTCAGCTTTGCCAATGGCCATGTTGGTAGGGAGTTACTTTACATTGTAATCCAACAAAGTAAATTTTCTGAGCTGTGACTGTATAATACTTAGATGATTGGCAGATCTGGCCTGGATGGCAGGAGAGGAACTTAATAATTTTGAAGGGGTATAAATTTTTATATCCATATTATTCTAGCCAGAATCCATAGAGGTTGCAGTCCAATAACATCTGGAAGGCTGTAGTTCACCAGATCCTTACTTCAAAACATGTGAAGTTCTTTTCCATTGTATCTATTTTTCTTTTCTCATTGATGATCTTTTTCATATGATCTTTGCATTTCTGAGTTCCATGCATGGTGACTTGTGTATGCAAACACAGAACGGTCTTCCGGCTCTTCTCCGACAATTTGGAATAGTTACTTCCTCTTTGCTATAGCGAATAAATGGAGAATGGACTATCTAAAAGACCCCTCATTCTTTCTTCTGTAAGGTTATTTTCTTCTCCAATTAGATTCTGCTTATGTTTTAAGTATTGTAAGCAATACTAAAAATGGGGACATCAGATGTATTGTTCCTTCCAAATGTTTTAGTGGGGGGGGGGGGAATCAATTTATTGTGGAAGTTGTTGGGACTATATTAAAATCAAATATTTGCTATCTCCAAATTAAAATACATGTTTGGAAAGTAATCCTTAAGAACAATTAGGAATAATTATTTACACAGCAGTTTTTAAAGACTGTCTCTAAATTACTATATATGCTTATCTCCCACCTACCTCTGGTTTAATGCTGGATTACTATACCACACTTTAAGGTAAAAAGAATTACCATTGCACTTTCCTCTTACATATAGCCCTGTAGTTCCTCCGATTTTTGTGTAGGCTTGGGTTAGGACCCTATATACAGGGAGTTGTATATAGCTTTGTCAATGAATGAGTATGAATCAGTAGGATGTATGAATCATATGATGCTACCAAGCCCGTACAGGCATTTAAGAAATAAGGTTCCACACACGCCATGGATCAAAAACTTGAAAAGGCAGGTAGGGCCAAATAGAGAGGGGGGCATGTTTTAACAAAAGTCTATACCTTAATGCAGGGAACCAGCCAGAAGTTGCACTCATAAACAACAACCAAAATGTTATTAATCATGCCACAGACTTAAAGTCACATACTTCTTATATGTTTGTTGCCTCAAAGAGGTCGAAAGCAGAATTTCATTGACAGACATAATCCCCTTAAGAGAGTTTCCTAGTCCTACAGATTATTTTGAGGATTTACAGGAGGCAACCATGGAGAGAGGAAACCATGCTTCTTCTAGTTCTAGTTGGAACGCTTTCCGCTATTCTGCCATCGAAGCACATAATCGGACTGTGCCTGGACTGTGTACAGCGTTTATATGACTGCATTGGAAAGCAATTCCATTGTTCTTTCTTCTTTCTATTTGTTAAATTTGTTGTAATATATTGCTGTTAATTTGTTGTAATATATTGTTGTTCACCGCCTCGATTGGCGTGCCAGAGGGGCGGTATATAAATAAACCGTATTATTATTATTATTATTATTATTATTATTATTATTATTATTATTATTATTCTCATACTTTTGGTAAAATCTAAAACATTTTAGCAATGTTGCTGCCACCCAAAGTGTCTTTCTTATAGCAGTTCTGTACTTTCTACCTGCTTGAGGCATTTATTTCTCTTACAAGTCAATACAAGGAAGGGCTTCACTTCAATCAATTCCTGCTTCACAAGGAAGACCATATCCTGAAACTATTGAGTTTGCAACCATGAAATAATAACACCTCTCAAATGGTAAGAGATGGTGATGCTATATACAGCTGCTGCTTCAAAGTAATTGAAAAATAATCACTTTTTCCCTTGGCTATGCTTTCTTTAACCTTGACTATGATATGCTAGCAGGAAGAGGAGACTGTTTGGAGTCTGGCCAGTGTAACAGATGCAGAATTCCATTAACTGATACCTTGCTCCATCAAACTCTAGACAGTCTGTCAATAGCAGATTGGCTTCCTAAAAAAGAAAATCTGGCCAGGAATTTCATTGTTGCCACATCATAGATAATATTGATAACATTTCGCTGTTTTTTTCCTTTTCTAGTTAAGGAAAAAAACACTAAACACAATTGCAAAATCCTATGCATTTTACTCAGATGTATATGTTAAGTGGCCCTTATCCTTAGGTAGGTGCTCATGGGTTGCGATCTAAATGTACAACAAAGGCCAGGATCCCATGGCCAACACAAATACACATATGAGCATTAAAAAGACAACACTTAATAAACCATAAAACATAGAAATACATTATTTTTCATATTAAAAATATGAAATGTGTGTTTATTTCTAGTCCCTGAAGAAGACCTTTCTTCATTGAAGCTGAAACATGTTGGGCTTTTAAAAAAAACCCAAAATACTGAACAAACAGTTGACCATCTCAAAGCATGTGGAGCTTGTCTCCCCACTGTTTTTTTTTTTTGTTTGTTTTTGGACATATAGTCAGCTTATATTCATATACAACCCAAGCCAATATCCATATCCCATGTACTCTAAATATTTTCTCTGTCTTTTTTCTTTTTACCTTTTCTTTGTATTATAGTTTAAAAATCCAATAAGTGTATATTTTTAAAGGTTTAAACCAAAATAGCTACTATGAAAATTCTAAAACAATACAATTCAAAATCCACAACACAAATCAAACTCCAATACAAATAAGTAATCATAGACTCATAGAAACATAGAATTGATATAATGAGCATCAAATATTAAAATCCACGACACTATTTCTACAACACAACCATCCACCATTTTATCAAATTCTCAATAATAATAATAATAATAATAACAACAACAACACTGTGGCAGCAGCCTCCAGCTTCCTTAACTATTCCAGCCTGCCTGAATTTGTAATTTTCCAAATGATATCACTGCTTTCCAAGATTAATTTTATTTAAAAAAAAACCTTTATATGGAGAAAGGAATACTGCTTAAATAGTGATAGCTATCACAGCTTGTTAAAAGTCATCAAAGCCATCATTAAGTACATTCCATGTACAGCTCTGTTGCTACATTAACATATTCTCCTAAGGCTTCTGATGTACTGGAGGAACCAATTTTCCAGAAATTACTTTGAAGACCTCCTCGCTGCAGCACCAGACATGAAAAATTGAACAGAAATCCCACCCCCACTCCTATCTGGGCTTCCTTTCAAACTGTGATCACCAAACGCTAGCAGAGAACACAAGTGAAGACAATACTGACAAAGAAGAAATCATGGCTGAATGATGACTGTCAATGAGCCAAACGGGAAGAATAAAGTGACAGAAGCCAATCATGGTTGCATAGAAATGGGAGGGAAAAAAAAGGGATTCCAAACAATTTATATGTCAAAAAGGAGAGAGGCTATTGAAAATAATTGCTATTTTCACAAATGGGTTGCGTTTCTGAGTGTAACGTTTATAACACTAGATGGGCCTTGTGGTCTCTTTCAACTCTATGATCCTATAATTCTAATTCTACCATTTCATACTTCTTGATTTCATTTTTTGTTTAGACATTTTTAGATGCATCTGAGGTAGTAGACTGAAGTCTACAAAAGTTTGTGCTACCTGCTTCTTTCCTTGAGGGCTAGCCTACACATAGCTGTGGGATGCAGTGGCTCAAGTGGTTAAGACACTGACTCTGGGCCTTTACAGACTGCCAGAAATACTGCAGCTTGAGTCCACTTTAATTGCCCTGGCTCAGTGCTAGGGAATCATGGGAACTGTAGTTTATTGTAGCACCAGAGCTGTCTGGCTGAGAAGGCTCAATGGCTCAGTAAAAACTACAGTTCCCGTGATTCCCTAGCACTGAGCCAGGGCAGTTAAAGTAGATTTAAGTTGTTGATTGCAAGATTAGCAGGTTAGCATTTTGAGGCCCGGGTGCTGCATAATGGGGTGAGCTCCCATCACTAGTCCCAGCTTCTGCCAGCATAGCTCTTTAAAAGCATGGAAATACAAGTAGATAAATAGGTACCACTTTGGTGGGAAGGTAAACACCATTCTGTGCAATCATGCTGGCCACATGATCACAGAGTAATCTCTGACAATGCTGGCTCTTTGGCTTAGTAATGAAGATGAGCACCATCCCCTACCTTTACCTTTACTTACACATAGGCGTACTATGCAAAGTGATGAGCATTTTTGCACATTTACATTGATGGTTAATTGTCTTCATATTCCTGGGCAAATTTGCATCTGTTGGCATCTACTCACCCTCCCTCTGCCAAATATTCACAGCCATCCAAAAACCACATGTGCAGTTATGAACATTTCTGAGGATTTCAGCTGACACTCTGGTAGAAACTGTGAAACCTTTTCCCAAAGAGTTTAGGGAGTTTTTCAGGAGGGGACCTGAAAAAAAGACTGAACGCCTGTGAATCGCATGTGGTCAGATCACATTCTATTCGACTGGCATAAGGAGTGTTTTAAATGTATAAACTAGCCCTCAGTTTTAGTCTCAAAAGTGCTACAAGATGCCTTTGCATACTTTTTTTAGACTGTCATTACTCTCTCTATATATGGTCGGATATTAAATTAGAAATAATGTTTAACTGGTGATAAAGTGTGAAACCTCATCCATAAAAATGCATGATATAATGCACATTTTAAAAATACACATAATTTGCTTCTAGATTTTAAATGTAAATTCTGGTTTTTAAAATCAGAATTCCTATAATTCCATTGTGACATAAATAATACTCTTGATTTGATTTGATTTGGAGAAGGATATGCAAGTAGTCATAATCTGTCCTTCCTAGCAGGATTGAAGCAGAGTGAAGCAGCTGTCTCAGGTGACAGGGCAACAGCTATCCATCATTTGCCTAAATAGCCTGCTCTGTTCACCCACTTTAATACCACTTTTAACTGCCATGGCTCCATCCTACAGAATCCTGGGATCTTTAGTTTTGTTGGTCACTGTTTGTGGAAGACATGTTCCCCAACTCTGAGCCCTTGGCTGTGATTGTCGTGTCTCCTGGCTCCAGCTTCTCCAGACTATCCTTCTGCATGTCCCTCCGCCTGGTTAGTTTCTTATGGATTGACTTTACTGGCTTTTGACTTCTGGACTATTTCAACTCTTGCTAGCTGCATTTCCCGCTGAGTTATTTACAACACATATTACTGTTCTCATTGATCATGTGTAAGCTGTTCTAGGAGCCTAGTTGGCTGAAGAGCAGGATAAAAATGCTTTAAGAGCTAAAGCCAGTTTTGAAAGCAAGGGTTGTGTAGTGGTTTGAGTGTTGGACTACAGCTCTGGAGACCAGGGTTCAAATTTCTTGCAAAGCAACTTGAATCACTCTGTAACAGGTGGGATAGATTGCAAATTAGGAGGGATAGATAAAGCCCTCCATTTGAAACATCCAAAATAGCATTGAAATCTATTGGATCATCCAAGATATAGTAAGTATGAGGAAATAACATCTTTAATAACTTTGAATATCTTTATAAAATACTAACCATATATATATATATATATATATATATATATATATATATATATACAGGAATGTATTGCCTGATATAACCCTTACTTATACTGGATGCAAATAGGCAAATTATTGTGCTGTTATGACAGGTATATCTGGTAGATTATTACTTCACAATATGGTCTTCGTTTACTAGTACATATACTAACTATATTATATTTGTCCATGTTTTTAGCTTCATTTTCCATTGAGGAAGACATTTAGTCGAAATGTGTTTGGTTTTATTGTTATTTTGTATCTTTTATATTACATATCCTCTGGAAGTGCATATACTTCTGCTTTTTCATGCACTTTGAATGTTGGATATTATTATATTGTATATGTCATTTGAGAATTCTAATCTTCTATGTAATTGGCTGTGCATCTATTTTTTATTTACATATATACAGAAAACATATACATTACTTGTGGTTTTTACTTTTTGGCACAGTGTTTTGTCTTGTCCACACATTGTTAACATGGATACCAGAAAACTACTGTTTCTATATGTACTGCTTATTTCAGATAATTAAACCTTCTTATGTATTATTTTTTCATTATTTTTTTCTAGACCTTTCTGTTTGCCACCAAATTCCTGCTCAGCCACAGAAGCCCACATGGTGACCTTGGGCAAAACACACTCTCTCAGCCTCAGAGGAAGGCAAAGGCAAGCCCCCATGATAAGTTCTCCTTAGGGCCACCATAAATCAGAAATGACTTGAAAGCATACACATAAAACCAATTTTAGTCACAGCTAGAATAGACTCATTGAAATCAACTGGACTTTCCTAAATGGTTATATTCATTTTAATAGGTCTTCTCTTTTAGGGACTAAACTTGGAAAGTCTTGAGCAAATTAAACAACAAAAAATCGACGTGTAACAATCCAGTCAAGGAAAACTTTTGGATTCCTCTCGATTGGCTTTGCTGGCTAGGATTGTTGGGAGTTTTAGTTCAACAACATCTGGAGTGCAGCATGATTCCCACTGTAGACCAAATCCAGTAGTTTCAATTAGAAATACTCATGCCTTGAATTAGCCTTATTGGCTATGATATTGCCACTGCACAAATCCAATAGGATACTGCCACTGTGCGGATCCAGTAGTTAGTTCCAAACACACTTAATCCCATTCAATAAAGTAATTCAACACTTGTGTATATCCCATTGATTTAATGGGACTACTATAGATGTCACTAGCAATTAGATTTAGGCTTTCAGTTAAATATGTCACTAGATTTTCCTTCATTGTAGTTGCCTAAAGGGTATTTCTCAACCAACAGCTGCGAAAGACATTTCTGCGCATAAAGTATTGCTTCCCATTTAAATACCTGTTTCTAAGTGGCAATTACACTGTCAGCATTTCCATATGCACCAAGGCTAATAAGCTTCTCTATCAGCAATCTGAGTCTCCTCTATGGGAGAATAAACTCATGGGAGGTCACTCTGAATGGGCATCAAGGTTAAATAAAGTCACAGAGCATTGTCAGATTGTCACTCTCTGCTTTGTGAGCTAGACAGGCATTTGTTATGCCTGGATTTATGTATACAGTTGCATTTTCTAAGATTTTACTGTGCAATCTCACTCTGGCAATCACAGATGTTTACTGATCAGCATTGACCCTATTAGCAAAAGGTAGGTGACCATCTCCAGCAGCAGATTTTTTGTGTCATTAAAAGGTGGCAAATGGTTCATTATTTCTTCTTGCATCCCTACTGCTAGAGATAGGGAGAGGTACTTATGGCATTATCCATTTTTTGTGCCAAAATAATTTGCCCAGCTGACAGGTTTGTTGTTATGTGCATTCAAGTTGACTCCAACTTATAGTGACCCTCTCCTAGGGTTTTCTTGGCAAAATACTCAGCAGCTTCAGTTGAGTGGCTACGGCTGCATCTGCACTGCAGAAATAATCCAGTTTGACGCCACTTTAACTGCCATGGCTCAATGCTATTGAATTCTGGAAATTGTAGCTTTGTGAGACATTTAGCCTTCTCAGAGAACTCTGGTGCCACAACAAACTAAAAATCTCAGGATTCCATAGCATTGGGCCACTGAAGTTAAAGTTGTGTCAAACTGGATTATTTCTGCAGTGTGGATGCAACCTAGGGGACACCATCTGCTGCTAAGCTTCAAGCACCAAATACAGTAGGCCCTTGGTATCTGCTGGGGTTTGATTTCAGGATCCCCTGTAGATACCAAAATCCATGGGTGCTCAAGTGCCATTAAATTCAATGGCATAGCAAAATGGTGTTCCTTATATCAGATGGCAACATCAAGGTTTGTTTTTTGGATTTTTAAAAATATTTTCAAACCATGGATGATTGAATCCATGGATAAAAAAAATCAGTGGATATGGAGGGCCAACTATTTTAGATGAGCTGTGCTTGTTTTTGTAATTACTGGGGAAATTAGTATTGTGTGTGGGTCTACTCACTGAATTATTGTCAATGATCATGGACCACATCAAGATGTTAAATTTAGGACTCATAAAATGAAGCATATTTGACAGCTAGTGCCCACATACCTTGAAGGCCCGAGATCTTTTTATTTTTGTTTTAGAAGATAATCAAGGTCAGGTCTGGTTAGTGTTTGGAAGGGGGACTACTAGTCAATAGTAGATGCTGGAGGACAGTGCTTCTTAAACTCTCATGTGTGGGAAGGGCAGGGATTTCCCTCCAATGTGCCAGGGACTGGCACCATATTTGTACCAATTGGATATAGCTGTTTCCTTCTTACCTGGAACTTGCTGTGGACTGTCAGCCAATAACTCATAGACTGGAACTGCTCAGTGGACCACTACTTGGAGTAGCACAGCTTTATGCAATATTCAGAGGAAGGCAATGGCAAACTTCCTCTGACTAAATCTTGGCAGGAAAATCCTATGACGGCATTATCATAAATTGGAGGCAACTTAAAATCCCATAACAGCAGCAGCTAGAGAGAGCCAGTATGGTATAGCGGTTGAAGCATTGGAATATGACTCTGAAGACCAGGGTTTTAATCTATGCTCGGCCATAGAAACCCACTGGGCAAATCACAGTCTCTCAGCCTTGGAGGGAAGCAAAAGCAAAACTGCTATGAACAAATCTTGTCAAGAAAACCCTGCCTTAGGGTTGCCATAAGTCGGAAATAACTTGAAGATGCACAACAACAGCAACAACAAAGTTATACCATACTAGTCTTGTAGCCCTGGAATCAGTTTTAATATCAAACTGTCTTTTATTTTTATTTTTAATTTTCTTAGGATCCTTGCTTGGAAAAGTGCCAAACACTTTACCTCCTGCTGCCTTTTTCTCCAGACTTTTCTGATAAGAAGAGATTATTTGTTTAAATTATTTAGTTCTGCTCTTGAAAGTAGGTCTAATTATTTGCTACTTAAAAGGTAGGCTACAGAAGTGGCTAGATGATTAATGCTGACACATCAGATTGGAAAGCTGCAGTGAATGTGAATAAATTATATGTGTTTTTGCTTCCTTGGCCTCAAGCTAAATAATTTAAGAATGAGGCCACATTATTTTTCCTATTACAAGCTAATAACTTTGACCTTTTCGATGGAAACAGCCAGTGGGACACCTCTTCACACCAACAATTTGAAAACTAAGGCTGTACATGTAGTGAGCCGGCGGGTATTTCTGAGGTCACAACCATATCTTACCCAGCAGCTGGAATTAGAGAGCTCCCAGCTAACACTATATAGGTTGATTTGTACTAATCCTTCTCCACCACATGCTCAGGTACCAGTGAATGAGATGCTTCTTCTTGTTGTTGTTGTTTTATTTGTATCCTGCCTTTCTCCTGATAGTGGGACTCAAGGTGGCTAACATATTTAAAATAATACAAATTAAAAACAATACAAAGGCATTACAAGTATATAGTTTTAAAAAGCAATTAAACAATTCACGAGTTAAAACATTAATCCCTGAAAATATTAAAATACATGAAAAGACTGTATACCAACCTTAAAAACAGAACTACACAGCGCTAAAAGCCGAATCCTAGTTAGTTGGTAAAAGCCTGATGGCACAGAAATGTTCTGCCCTGGTGTCAGAAGAGGAACAAGGATGAGGCCATCCTGGTCTCTCTAGGGAGGGAGTTGCAAAGGCTGGGAGCAGCCACCAATAAGGCCCTCTCCGTTGTTCCCACGAAATGTGCCTGAGGAAGTGGTGAGATCTTAGAGCTCAGATGGATGATCTTAGAGCTCTAAGGGGCCCATAAAGGGAGATACAGCCCTTCCAGTGTGCTCATACAGGTTCCAATAACCTGGACCCAAGGGCTTTATGGGACCTCATCAGTATTTTGAGTCTTACCCTCTTGTTTCATTGGTACCCAGCTCTGCCACACACACATTTCCAGCTTGTCACTGCATGCACCCATCCTTCCCTGTCATCTGGACAAGGCCCATGTTCTTTTAGCACTTGCCTGGTTTTCAGCTATGGAGATTATCGCACCAGGGCCAATAGCACAACAATCGTGCTATTTGAAGATAATGGAAGCATAGCACTATAGCAAGCTATATTTTCACACAGTCGCACAGTCGCGTGACAGTGATAAGTTAAAAACGATAGAGAAATGCAATTGTGTTCTGTATACATCCATTCTTGTAGTGCTATTGTTATCGAACATTTCACACATGTGCCATTTCAGCATGACTGCATATGTCCGAAAAGCGTGGTTACGTCCCAAACAGAACAAGATAAAATAGATAGAACTGATATATTTCAGAACATTATTTTTATACAGTTCAAAAGAAAATCATGGCTTACACCTGAAAATAACATAGAAATCCACTCCAAAACTGATCCTAGCAATGAAAATGAATTGCATATACCTAAATGAACCTGGGAAAAGGTCCTGGATTGCTCTGTGCTAAAGCGAATGAAACACTATTAGCAAGCTATTCACTGGGCTTCCCTATGAATAAGAAATTACAGAAGCATTCCAGGTTGTTAAAAAGTATGGGATGAGTGCGACGTCATGTGAAAATCTTCTTGTGGATGCACAATCATGACGGGACAATTCCTTTTTTCTTCTGTTTCTTATCCCCGTGTGATAATCTCCTAAATCACTTGCAGACATACTGACAATTTTCAGCATTCCTTGCTACCTTTTGGAAGGCATAAAAAATTACATGACTGGGTCCTGAGCCTTATCTTTAACAACTCACTCAGAACTACGCAAAAGCTATGGCAAATTTCCTTACACGTCACAATTACTATAGCTAAGTCCTTCACAACCCTTATGCCATTCACTTTCATATCTCTCTGGGAAGGAGATCAGGATTAGTTCCATTTTACAACTAACTAATGAGCTTTTTAGCATTTTGTTAGGTTTAAAAGAAACAAATATGGCACATAAAAGCTATACATAATTTTGGCTAAATATTATAAAGCATCTTGGAAAATTACACCAGTTCTGTGGATTTTCCTCTCTAGACTGTAAGTTCCATTGCAATGGTTGTTATCTCACATCATAGCAATGCTATGCTACAGAAGAAGCTCTAGACAAAGTCCCAGTCCTCAGGTTCTTCATTTATATTTTTGTGGATTTCTTTGATGACCTTGGTGGCTGGGGGCTGGCCATTCTGGGCCTTGTATACTCTGTGCTTTGCTTTAGGAGAAGAGGACAGATGCCATTTCTGGCCTCGGACAATAAAAGTCTTTGGCTGTACTTGGACATCATCCAGAAGTGAGATATAGAACACTGTTGTAAACAGGAAAAATTCATTTGCTGTAATTAAGTGGTTTTTCCCCATTTCAGTTTACAGTATACTTTGGTTTTTTGAATGATGCATTCATAAATGTGACTTTTATATTTTGCAGTTATATGCCCAAATCAAAAGACAGACAGACAACCTAGAATTGCTCTGACTTCATTACCTCTTTATTGAAAGAGCCAGAATTGAATGGCCCTGAAAGAGTTTCTTTAAATCATTTGCTGCACTTTAATGAGAATCACGTTTCTTAACATTTAACAGGAATCATGCCATATGTTCATACAGGAATGCAGTGTTTTTCACACTTAATGACAGTCAAAAGAGCAATTTCATATTCAGATATTTAATCTTTTTCTCCCATCTATTTATAATGACAACTTTTTAATTTATTCATAGCAGTAGACTCTAAACTACAGCATATGTACCCCAAATGTAAAACAGCAAGAAAACGCTATTATAGTTACTCCCTAGAAATTCCAAACCTTGGTTTGCAGCAAAGCTGATAAAGTCCATTTTATTACAACTCCTAAAATCTCACTGCTTGAAAATCCCCCCCTAACAAACAAAGCTTAATTTTGCCATTTTATATAAGGGGCACCTTTTTACCACAGCACTGTATATAATGGGACTTGAGCATTCATGGATTTTAGTATCCACAGGAGTTCTAGGAATCATACAAGGGCCCACTATACAACAGCAAATCTCCTGACTCTCAGTGATAGCTCTCCACTCCTTGCTCCAAATGGTAAAAAGAGCCTAGTGTATGCACCCACAATCTTTCTTCTCAGACTTCGTGCTTCATTCCTGGCTTTTGGGTGAATACAATATTCACACCAACCATTTCCTACACTGTCAAAATGGTCCCAGTAGGCTGTGACATCAACAGGGCTTTAGATGTACAAAAATCAAATTTGTTCTTCCTTTAATGCTGTTTACATTAAAATTCATTTCCTACCTGGAAAAGTACAGCAATTCCCTTAAACTTTAGCCAATGCTTTGAGAACTGGCAATCCTAGGTTTAGAGATGGGATAATATGTCTTTGGGGGATTGCAGACTGCCAGAAATAGTGCAAATTGAGTCCACTTTTAGGGTTAGGGTTAGTGCTAGGGAATCATGGGAACTGTATTTTATTGTGGCACCAGAGCTCCCTGACAGAGAAGGCTCAATGTCTCAGAAAAAAAAAAACAATTCCCATGATTCCCTAGCACTAACCCTCACCCTAAAAGTGGACTCAATTTGCACTATTTCTGGCAGTCTGCAACCCCCCCTTTGTTAATTTCATTCTCATGGAGAAGGCCAATTTAAAAAAAAATATTCCAACTATAGGAATATCTTTAAGAACTATGCAGTTCTTAAAGATGTTCCAGCAGTTCAGGATTTATCTGTTGCTACTCCCACTGCCCCTGCAGTTTCATCTAAAAAGAAGAAGAGTATCTTTGCCTCTCTTGACCTTGCTTTCCCCCTCTGTTCCTCTCTGGCCCTTCCACCATTGTCCAGTTAGCCTTTTCATTAAGAGGGTGTGGAAGGTGCAGTCCATACCTGGTGACACCCTGGGTGACATCTAGCACACCCCGTGGGAGTGACATGGCTGCTGGGTGAGTGAGAAAGGATATTGCGTCCCTTTCTCACTTGCTTAGGAGCTGCACCAGACCCCAAATAGCCCTCTGGAGCCATAGCACTGACCCCTCTAGCAGCCCAGACTGCTGGGGCAGATAGTACCTTCTGTTTGAGCTCTGGGATGGTTGCAACTGGGATGGCACCAGTGTAGCAGAAGCTCCTGCCACCTTGGGCACCGAGGAGAATGAGGAGGCAAACTTACCCTTGTCTTCATTTAGCCAGCAAAGGTCAGAAAGTGAGGGTGTGTGCTTCTCCCAAAGAATTTATGCAAAATGCCAATCAGTCAAGGAACAGTTGCACATGTGAGAGCTGGAGATAAAAGCATGGGATGAAGCCCAGGACATTGTCAGAGCTTAACTGATATCTCTGGCAAAATCACCCTTATCTTGAACTCTGGTGTTGCCTGACTCTTTGGATTGGACCTTTGGACCTTGTTTGGACCTCTGGTGTTGCCTGACTCTTTGGATTGGACCTTTGGACCTGCTTGTTGGAACCTGAACTCTTCGACTGCCTGACTACTCTGCTTTCTGGTATCTTGGACTCTGCGTGTACTCTGACTTCTTTGCCTTCTGAAATTCTGGACTTTGGATTGCTTCAGATGCTGTGTCCTTGTTGCTTCTTTGCCTTGTAATTATCTTGTAACCAAAGATTCTGTTGCTCCATTGCAATTGGCTACTTGCAGCTTTCCCAGACAGATGACACCAACCATAGGGACACCACTGCTTTAGGTTTTCCTCTTCCTTGTTCTGTTTCCATTTGCCTCTGTACTCTTCCTCACTGCTCTGTCAATCTACCAGTTCCTCATTCCCTCCATGTATGCTCAATTTCTCTTCTTGTTTTCCAGTTGATGTTTCGCTTTCTGTCTCTCTATCCTTGACTCTGTCTCTCATCTCTTTTTGCCTTTTTATTGCTTTGCTATCATGTTGTCTCCATGTCCCTCTCTTCCTTCATCTCTGCATCCTTCTCTCTCCCTATAAACTCTCCTCACTAAATTCCCTGCCTTGCCTCCACCTGTCTTGGCTCCCACCCTTTCTCCCAGATGTTGTTTCTTCTCAGCAGCAGATGTAGCTGAAGGCAACCAGTGTCCACTGTTGACATCGCCTCTGTGTGCCATCACCTCTACTTCCTTCAGTTCACATCCTGCCTTGAGATCTTATAGCTCTCAAATCTGGTTCAGACTTTTATATTTCATTTTATGCCAGACATAGTAGCTCAGGAATTTTTAATATAATCTTGTGATATCATGTCACTCTGTGTTACTGAGACCTGTCAATCTCCCTTTCCAATGGACTATTACCAGTTACCAGTCTTCTTCCATTTGTTTGGTCAAACAATTCTAACATATTTGCTAGTTTTATCAGCCACTCATCTGTTATCAGTATCTCCTTCCCCCCCCCATTTCTTAGCAGAAAGGATGTGGGCTGCCATAATCATATGCAGCAGCACTGTCTTCCAATATTGACTTTCACCCTTTTTGCTTAAAATATGAATCATGTTTAGAAGATATAATTTTGCTTTCATTTGGAAAGTTGTTTCCAACTATCTGGTTGACTGCTGTGTGTATTTTGGTCCAAACCATCCTAGCTTTTGAGCAACTCCACCATATTATCTGGTATTATCTTTAATTAATCTTCCCAACAAAAGCACTTTTGGTCTTAGATTATAGATTTTAAAAAAAGATTTTTTCAGCCATTCTGCCAATATACTTTCAATAATCTTACAACCCACATTTAATAATGCAATTGGATAATAGCTCTTGGGATCTTTTGGGTCTTTTCTTATAGCTCTCAAATCTTTCAGGATAATAAAGACATTTGCACTGCCCCATGGGTCTAGCCTGTCTCCTTT
Source organism: Phrynosoma platyrhinos (assembly GCA_020142125.1). NCBI lineage: Eukaryota > Metazoa > Chordata > Lepidosauria > Squamata > Phrynosomatidae > Phrynosoma > Phrynosoma platyrhinos. The sequence goes on along the minus strand of CM034706.1, from coordinate 69,162,401 downwards.
CATTGCATCAATTTAGCATTTTGTGTAAAGGCAACAAGTCCATCTTGTAGTTTCTTGTAACATAATGCTGTAAGGCCTTCTGATCCTGAGGCATTCCCTGATTTGCAATTCTGTATAACCTTACTTATCTCTGCTACAATAATTGAAGAATTTAGTTAAAAAAAGTTTTTCTGAGATTTTAGGTAGTTCCTCTTTACATATCTATCTACAGATATTTAAAAAACCCTTTAAACTTAGTGTAATGGCAGAAGAATAGAGCACTGGTTTCTTGTTGAGGTCAAGATCAGGGTTCCAGTCACACTACACAATTATATTCCTATTATTCTATTTTTACTGCCACAATTCCATCTAATTGCAGTTTACAGAGGGGCATTTAGTCAATAGACTACAAACTCCAAGGTTCCATAGGATGGAACCATGGCAGTTAAAATAGAATAATAGCACTATGGGGGAAAGCAGACCAGCAATAAGAGCCAGCTTTGGGGTGGTGTGGGGTTGTGGTGACCGCATGCCGCATGCCCCGACTCTGTCCCCAAGCCAAAGCCATGCTTCCCACCTGACCGAGATTACACTGTAAATCTCTCAATGATATACGCACCATAGTCATATTACTTTAATATGCAATCTTATCACAACATACAAAAGTTATTGGACTTAATGGGCCTTACGTTTGAGTAGACATATGTAGGAGTGCACTGGAAATCTCATATAGATGTAATTTATATTCAGATTCATTTAACAAAGAAATGTATTGGTTAAAACAAAAAAAATAGAGCTGTCACAGTAGTTAAAACATGAAAGTATTCAATTTTTAAAGATTCTGGGGGACACATTTGATGCTGTCATGCTTCTTAATTTGGCTACAGGGAATGGAACATTGAATTAATGTGGTTTTTAGCTCTCTTGAAGAGTCTCCATGCACCTTTGACCTCCTTCCTTTTCTTTTCTGGTTTCTTGTGTTCATTCTGCTGCTTGTTTTAGTCATTCCCACAGTTATGTAAGCAGTTTACTTGACAAACCATGGCAAGCTGCTTAGCCTGACACACCTTACTATTTCAGGGTGGCTGAGAACTAATCCGAAGGCTTGGATATGTTCTCTGATTCCAGAGAGCAAACATCATTTTTAAGCCATTAACCACTTCTCTCCACCCAGAGTCTGTCACTGCAGCTTTGGGGGGAAAAGTGAGGGAGGGGACTCAAACATGAATATTTAAATAGCCCTAAGCTGTATTCAGTATAATCTCTTTTCCCATTTGTACCTTTCTATATGGAAAAAAACACACTACTATTCCAGTATTAGCATTTTTCTAACCCAAGCGAATGAAGAAATGACTTCTTCTGAACTATATTGGCACTGGACTTAATTTAAAACAGACAGACAGACACACACACACAAAATTGATTTGTGTAATCAATTTTATCTTTTTAAACATATGAATGTCAACTTCAGTTTGTAGCAGTATTCCACTGGTAACACAACTGTTCCAGCTAGGTACTTGTTTTCTCATTCTCTCCTGATCAGGGATGGAAAGAATATTTGGAAAAATGGTTGAAAAACATGATTTTCATGTGTTGAGAAATCCTGTTGAGAAGAATGAGAATCTTTGCAATTTGAAACTTATTCTGTTCAAAATTTGCACATGGTTGTTTTCCACAAAAACAGCATTTTTTTGTACAGGAAATACCATTGTCTGAGTGGAAAATAAGATTTTAATGTAGAAATATTAATTCCTGCACAGAAAATGTTGTTTTCTGAATTTAAAAAGTTGTAAGTCAGTCCTCCACATTTGCGGCTTTGACTTTTGCAATTTGATTATTTACAGATTTGATTAATATGTTCTTTCTAGGAATCTCTAGAGAGACTCTGCCAGAGGTTGACCTAGAGTTGTGCTGGATAACCTAGAAGTTCCTAGAGAAAACACTTGTCTAGGCATTTGTAGGTCCTCCAACAAGATTCTATGGTCAAATTTGACATCTGTCAAATTCTGGCAGATGTTGACCATAGAGCTGCACCAGATGACTTAGAGATTCCTAGAGAGGTGTTCTCTTAGGTGAAAAGAATTGTGTGTTTTTTATTTGCAAGTTTTTCACATTAATGGGGTCCTTCAACCCTAACCCCAGTGAATGTGGAGGGACCACTGTAACTGTGAATTCATGCTATGTAAAATTCATATGGCTGATTTGCATAAAAAACTGTTTTCTGTGCAAGAAATTTTTAGCATTGAAATATTATTTTCCACACAGAAAATGCTGTTTCTGCACCAATAGCCATGTGTGAATTTAGTGCAGAACAAATCTCAAATTACAGCTTTTTCTGTGCAGAGTTTCTGTGCAGGAATTAATAATTCTGCATTGAAATATTATTTTCCACACAGAAAATGCTGTAACAGAACAGAGTTAAAAGCATTCCCTCATCCCAAAATCCCACCCTCTCATCCCCTTATTGTGAATAGCTTCCAAAAATAGTGTGGTTTTTGAAGAAGAAGAAAATTTCTTAAATTACTTATTTTTGGAAAGAAACTTAAATTACTTATACTTGGAAAGAAACTTAGTGAAGAATTACATTACTTCTGATATTAATTATTTCCTTCTTGAGGTCAAAAGTCTTTTCATCCATCACAAATCTCTATTTCAATTATCTGTATTGGTACCATGGCATTTTACTTCCATTATCTATCAGTTCGGTGGCTCAAGTGGTTAAGACACTGACTCTGTTGACTGCAAGATCAGCAAGTTGGCAGATTGAGGCTCAGGTGCTGCATGATGGAGTGAGCGCCTGTCACTAGTCCCAGCTTCTGCCAGCCTTGCAGTTCAAAAGCATGCAAATGCAAGCAGATAAATAGGCACCACTTTGGTGGGAAGGTAAACAGTTTTCTGTGCAATCATACTGGCCACATGATCATAGTGTAGTCTCTGACAACACTGGCTCTTTGGCTTAGTAACGGAGATGAGCACTGCCCCCTACGGTCAGACACGACTTGAAAATCTTGTCAACAGGGAATACCTTTACCTTTATCTATTAGTTCATCTTGCGTTTCAAATCTATACTGGTCTTTTTCAAAAGTTAACAGGTCTGGGGGACTGAGCAGATGGAGGGGAAAGGCTGGCTTACCGCTGGCGTTTTCCAACTTGCAGGGAGAGCCCACTGACTACATTGCTGGCTCCCAAAACAGACTGAACACGGAGGTTCAGTCCATCCCACCTCCTTCATCTGCAAGATCATTCCTGACAAAATTGGGCAGTCATAGGTACAAGCTGTGCCACACCATTATTTTTTCTGTTCTACCACAAACACATATGCATGAGTGCACAGACACATCACCTGTGGCCACCAATCATCACCCTCATCCTGCCCAACTATCAGCCCATTCAATGCCCTGTGCAACTCGCCGCATGACTAGCCACTCAATTGCAAAAGTGATTGACCATTTGTATGGCACATTGGTGTGCATCCAGTGACATATTGCTATGCAGAGGGGTGGGGTACAAACAACAACAACAACAATAATAATAATAATGGCACAATATGACTATAGAGGCACCCCATGCATGCCTCCTTCCCCACTCTTCCCCCATGACTCCTTGTTAGACCAGCCAATTTGTTAATGTTATGATTATATACATTGTATTTTGCCAACATCCTGTGTTGTTCATCAGTTCACTTCATAGGATGTGCGACTGGTTGATAATGCAGCTGACCACTCGTGTGCATGTGTGCTCAATCCGCGGGCAGACAACCAAAAAAATATGGGCAGCAATTCCCCCATCTCTACACTGGAGTGCATCCCTGATGCCAGTGTAATAGTTTAGTTTTTGGCTTGAACAACTAAGGAAACCAGCATGGTGTGGTGGTTTGAGTGTTGGACTGCAACTCTGGAGACCAGGGTTCAATTCCCAGCTCAATCATCAAACCCACTGGGTGTCCTTGGGCAAGTCACAGTCCTTCAGCCTCAGGGGTAGGCCACGACAAACCTCCTCTGAACAAATCTTCCCACAAAAACCTCATGGGTCTCCATAAGTTGGAAATGACTTGAAGGTGCACAACTGTCACCACAAGGAAGTGAATTTTATTAGCACCTTTAACATGGAGGGCAGGAAGTCAAAATGTTAAATTTATGTTTATAGAGAGAGGGTAAGAAGGGACAATATTAAGGAATAGTAGGGGGCTTTAATCCTTGTTTTTGTTCGTTTTTGCTTGAAATGTATCATTGTGTGTTGTTGTGTTTATCCTATTTGTAAAACTATAAAAATAACAAAAAAAGTAAAATAAATAAATAGCATACCTTTTCACTTAGCTATATATATGAAGAATTTCTGTTGAGATACTACAACGTCTTACAATTGTTTGGCAGCCTAATGAGGAATACCTACCCAGGATGGGGCTGCATCTCAGAAGAAACTGTGGCACAATCTCCTCCCACCAGCAAACTGTGGTGCAACAAGGAGTTGTGAGAGAGATTCTGCTTCTGATTGCTGCACTGCAGATTGATGGTAAGAGAAGATGGGAAATGTCATCTTTACTGCCCTGATCACCAGCAAAACAGATCTCCATCGCTCAATGCAACTGCTGGTTGTTAAGATAGGTTTGGGAAGTCATTGCAATTGTGGCAATAGAGTTATAATCATCAATATGGAAAATGGCTGAATATGGAGCAGTTACAGATCCATAACACTAGATTATGAATCCGTAACTGCTATGTAGAATGCCAGCCAATATCCCTAGTACCGTATTTATAACAAAGTGCCTGATGAAAAGTTCTGTGAGAACCTGAAAGATTCCACTACTTTGTGGAAAATTTTGAGAAACAAAACAAAGAACTTTATTGAAGTCACAAAGCCAGAAGTTCAGCAATTCAGTGTATAAGCTGGAACTGCCCACTGTTGGACCAAATACCATATTAACCCTCTCAGTCCATACCTCCACCCTCCACAAATTGGTGCGAACAATACATTCCCACTATCAAATTGGCATGATCTAAGCATCCCCAACCCCCCTTGTACTAAGCCCAAAAATTACCAAGCTATGCATTCACCATCCCAGCCCTCCTACACATTCCACATTCTAGCCCAAACTAACTAAGCAAAGCACCTGCATCCCCAAGGTTATATAGAACAAACATCCCCAAGGTTATATAGAACAAACCTGGTCCTGCAGCAAAAGGCAAAAGCAAAAAAACAGACAACCCATTATCCCCAAACAATATGACATTATAAAATAGCACAAAACCCTCTTCAGCAAAACCCAGTCCTGGCAGAACCAACATGGATCCTGACAGATCCTAATAAAATATATTAGACTGATGTTTTGATATGTTTTGTCACGTCCCACACTTCTGTATGATGTTTTGGCTTCTAGTTTACATAGCTATTATTATTAATTGGCATAGGGAAGCTCTTTGATACTGTAGAGCAGGGGTAGGCAACCTTTCCCCTTTAATAATAATAATAATAAT
>CM034706.1:69100431-69156848 GCA_020142125.1 Phrynosoma platyrhinos | reverse complement strand
ATCCTGGTCAAGGTCAGATGGTTCTTATGAACTAAGGCCACTCCGCCTTCCCGCCCACTTCCCCTCACCTGCTCACTAACAGAGTACCCAGTACCCTCCCACCCTTAAAACAGTATTAAACAATTACAATTTAAGGGCTGAGGGACTTCAGCTCCCAGAATCCCAGGAGCCATTGGCCAACAAGGGACTATTGGCCAACATGGCTGAAGCTTCTGGGAGATGAAGTCCCTCAGCCCTTAAAGGGGAAAGGTTGCCTACCCCTGCTGTAGAGGCTTCTAAGAAAAGAATAGTGGAAGGACATTATTTTTTAAAAACTTATTTTCCCATTTAAGCTCTTTTGTCAACTCCCACACTTCTGGAAGGCTTCTCATCATTTTGGAACAGCTTTTCCAGGGCTGTAGAAGAAAGGAGGGTGATGTAGCAGTAGTGAAAACCCCTCTTTCCATTCCTGCTGTATCAGAGAACCTTCTATGAATGGAAGGGCTCATTCTGTGCAGAATAAGATACAGCCCAATATACCTACCAAGTCACTCCTACACCAAAAAGCATTGGGGATGAGGACAAAGTTAGGGTGGCTCCCTTAACCTTTGCGCCTTTTAAGCATTGTTCTACAGCCTTGCATGTTGGGCTCATTTTCAACTTAGCCTCCATCCACCCACATATTCCTTTGGTCTTATAGTCCTAATCATTCAACGTAATCGTCTCCAACAATAAGGAACTATGGCAGCTTGTCTTTGGATGCCAAAAAACATCGGAGCAACATGTGAGAGGGATTGGACAGGGTCTCATGTGGCAGATGTGAGAGAAAAGTATGAATTGGAGGATTTCAAGTCATCCAGGATACCTTTGCAACCTCAACTGCCCAGAAAAAGTATCAGAAAAAAAGATCTTATCAACGAAAGGAAGGAAATGATGTCTTTGATAATTCTTACCTTGTGTCTGTTAATGTTATCAAAGTCTCCAGTTAAATTTACTTACTAACTTCTCTGCTCACTTTTATTTCTTAACAACATAGATGAAGTGTGGGTGGAAAGATACAAGGCTGCTTCATATCTGTTTTTTTATTTCATTGTGTTTTGATAGTTGGGATCAATATATGCCCATGATCAAACACAACTATACAGAGTAAGTATCAAAGGGAATATGCAAAATGAATCTGTCATTCTACTGAGCTAAATTTTTTTTGGTTGTTCTACAAAGAACATAACACATCCTGACACAGTTCTTTATATTCTATATATTTAGCTATTTTGGAACTTATACATTTGCTGATCTTGATATGCTGCTCTTTCCTTAAGGAAGAGTTAATTTTCTTGAACATAGGATGCAAGGGGGGTGGGCTGGTTTGGTTTAAGAATAACAGGCTTCAAAGTGCTCCAGCAATTTGTAAATACTGAGGATTTTATTTCCACATCACATGGTCTCAAACAGACTCTTAAAACAAGACCAGTTACATTTTTATTAGTATGCCCAGAGTTCTCAGTGCTTTCCCCCAAACAAGGGAAGATTTCAATAAACACTGTACATAGTCAGTTGAACTGTTTAAACAATTATTTAAAAATCTTTTTTGTACAATCAATGCAAGAATACCAACATTAAAAGTACAGTACAGATAAATTCACAACAATATAACAGTGAAAGAGACTGAGACACATTGATGTGATGGTGAGAGTATAATAGCAGTATGTACATGCACTAAAGTGCTAGGAACCTAAAGACATGCAAATCTTGTTGCGTGTGTCTGTGAGTGAGTGTGTGTGAGAGAGAAAGAGCATGTATGTATGTATGTATGTATTTATGTATGTATGGTAGAGCTCACTTCATTAAGACTGGTTGAGTCTCCCCCCTCCTTTCTAAACATTTCATATTCCCTGTATTCCCCTCTAATTTGTTTAAGACAATTCTAGTCAACTAGTTCAATGGCTTTCTTCACTACTTAAGATTTACCACTTCAGACATGCTAAAGCACCTTTATGAATTTTTCTTTTTCAAAATAAGAGACAGTTGGATAAATTTAACTGACAATTCTAATTTTAAATCAAAGAGACAGGAAAATAGCCAAACCTTAACAGTGCAAATATAATAGAAGGCAATCAGTAGTCAGAGAGAAAGAGAGAACACATTCAGTTTCTCTTGAAACACAATGTATGTTTCATTTAAAATCTTACCTTTATCTGTATACCTTTTAGGCCCTTTTAATTAATATACTGTGTGTAGAAAAGATGGAGGCAAAAATAGTTTTCTGAGCTATGAAAAAAATAAGTTATTACAGGCACATTAACTGTTTCATTCTAGAAACACCTCTGTTTCTTGGGTTGTATACTAAGAAGCTACATTCTAGAACATTCTTTGACCTCGCCAATATGAGCTCTCCGCATTGACAGAGACTGGCCATGGTAATGGTGCTACAATGCAAAAGACAGTGAATTATTCGGTGATAATTCATGCAGGCTTGCATTACTGGTTTGGATTCTCCAACGGCAGTTCCTTGCTTCCATATTCTTCCCCATTTAATTGAGATAGTGAGGCAGTAGGGGAATGTGAGGCCCAGCGGGAAGGTGGGCGCCGATTCGCTGGTCTCTCTGGTCGGGAGAAGCAGGATTCTAGAGAAGGAGCTAGTGCAGAACAAGGTAGTTCCTTTGTTGTGGGAAAAAAACAGAGAGGATGAAAATTACCAATGCATGTACTGCACAATGAAAAGGGAAAAAAGACTGGACCATAAAAGAAAACAAAAGTTGCATGTACATCTACACTTGTTTTAGGAATATATAGGGGGAAAGGAAACCAAAGGGGCAGCAAGTTCATTTTTGCAGATAGACTGATTTCTTGATTTATTTTGATTTTAGCCAGTGAAGAATAACATGAGCGAGTGAGGTGAAGAACTTAAATAAACTGGTACATCTGACAAACATTCACTTACTAGTATTCTTGAACCACAGAAAAAGACTGGTAAGATGCAATTAGACAAGACTGTGGCAAGATCCACACACGGTTTGGACAAAGGGGCTGACAATTTAACATACCTGATGGGAAAAGGGACCTGAAATTTCTCCTATCCAGGCATCCATGCCACTGTCCTCACACACAACATGGTATCTAGTCCTAAAATCAGATGTCCCAGATTTAATCCCAAAATCAGATTCTATACTTAGGCCCAAAACAAGCAGACAGGAGCAGCTTCTGGCCACTCTGGGGGTATGCCGGTAACATGACGCATGCCACTGTAATGCCCAGAAGCCACCACGGGGCCATGCCCAGGCCGCCTAAGGCAGCCCAAAACCAACCTCAGAAGGAGCGGATCTTTTCCACTCTTTTTGGGACTGTGGCAGGAGGTGCCCTCGGGGACATGGCATCTGTTCTCTGCAGCCCTGGGGCAATCGGGCTGGGAGTGGCTTCTGGCCAGACATATCTGCATTACAGTAAATATAGGTAAATTATACTACTTGAATTTGTTCCTCTTTCTGATGATCATTGTTATGAATACTGCTGCACAAACAACTAAAATACATGAGCAGAGATAGATCCATAACATGAAGTATCATGATAGAGATACTCAACTGTGCCATATGTTGCATTTCCTAGTGAATTAGGAAATCTCAAACTCAATTAGGATGCATCTTGTTTAAAAATTATGATACAATCTTTAGATGAAGAACACTGAGGGTAGAATTTTGGAGTTCTATTTTCAGAGTACTAGAATTTAAAAGTAATTCATGTCAAGCAACAGCAAATTCCTAGGTCTCGCTAACCAATATTACTGATATAAAATATGGAAAGATAGCTATCACCGAACAGACAGGAACAGAAGTGCTTCCAGATAGATGTCTTCTAGCAATACCATTCAAGAGGCATCTTCTTCTCAACAGATTTTTTTTTGTCTAAAAGCCAGTAGAAACTGCAAAGACACAGGCCAGCTAGACATGGAAGTTGTCTCTGATCCTTGTTCAATTCAGTGGGCAAGTAAATGAGGAAAGCCGGACTTGGAAACTCTTGTGAAAGTAATTCACTCACTAGTGCTAACTTAAACTTACTTATTTAATTTATGGGGTGGGTGGTGGGTGAGAAAACTTCACTCTCTCACCTCTAATCTCAGAATTCTTGAATAAAATTTATACTGGGGGGGCACTGGAGACAGATCAAAGTTACAGACAAAAAAGTGGTACCATTTTGGGAATCTGTTCCCCAAGTTAAACTGCCTCACTTCACTTAACTTCACTTCACGGCCATGCCAGTCTGAGCTACATCCCAAATCTAACTGTAGCCCATACCTGCTCTCCAATGAGGAAAATATACCTATGGGAAGGCTTGCTTTTATTTGAAGTAGAAACAGCTTTTCCATGGCAATTTTTTTAACATATTTTAGGAGGGATAATGATTGGTATAAAGGTAAAGGTGTTCCCCGTTGACAAGGTTGTCAAGTTGTGTCTGAGGGTAGGGGGCGGAGCTCATCTCTGTTACTAAGCTGAAGAGCCAGCGTTGTCAGAGACTACTCTGTGATCATATGGCCAGCATGATTGTACAGAATGCTGTTTACCTTCCCACCGAAGTGGTACCTATTTACCTACTTGCATTTGCATGCTATCAAACTGCTAGGCTGGCAGAAGCTGGGACTAGTGACAGGGGCTCACCCCATCATGCAGCACCTGGGCCTCGAACTACCAATCAGCCGATCTTGCAATCAACAGAGTCAGAGTCTTAACCACGTGAGCCACTGCATCCCCCAAATAATAAGGGATAATGATTGGTATACTTTCCTACAAAATGGACAATGTTGCACACAAGTTTGTGTTGCAGTGACCTAAGCAGAGAGGTGTACACTTGCCAAAATGTAACATGATAAACCTCTCAGCTTTTTCATTTAGTGCCTTTAGAAAACCTAAAATAAAAAAAGTGCTAAATAAACTTGTCAACACAGAGAAGAGAAAATGCAAACACTATGAAGATGAGAGAGTGATGTGCAAGCTCTACTAAAATCAAAGTAAAACGAACAGTGACAGTATATAAAGTCAGGAATTATAAACCATGCAGGCTAAATTATGGAATAACAGAAGCTAAAGATACAAGCTAAGTGAAGTGATTAATTTTCTATATCACACTGCAACAGATAGCATAAGACAAACCTAGTAACATGTCACAAAGCAAGACAAAAAATCTGAACTGTAATAATAATTTTCTTGAACCTACAGTCCTAACTGAGATTACTGGCGATTCAGTACCACTAAATTCAGATAACAGCACTTAGGATGACAACCTCAGACAACATGGAGGAGGAGGAGGAGACGGAGGAGGAGACGGAGACGGAGCAGACAGACAATTAATAAAAGATTAATAAAGAACAAAGCAAGAGAATGTGCATTTATGGGAGTGTCTTCAACATACCCTGAACAGCAAGCTTCTTCCCTATAAAAACGCAGGAGCCAGAACACTTTAGGGAAAAATTTGTCTAAACATGCAGTAAAAACATCAAGTACGTATTCTACATTTCACAGATAGGAGCGTATGTTGAAAGCTCAGCCTTCTAACATGGCCTAGATTTCTTTAGCATTAGAGCAACTGAGATAGAGTGGTACCTTTCAAGATTATATTAAAATGATATTTTCCAAGCCAAAAATTTAAAACTGGGAATACTGCCAGTGAATGGCAATCATGTTTATAAAGTCATTATACTGCTCTTGCACTGGAAGTTGGTCAAGAAACATCCAGTAACTGAATGAAGAGCATGTCCATGCTCACAGGAAAACTGCAGGTTGATATAATGTTAGTATAGCATGTAACAGGCAAAAAATATCATTGCATGGAAACATAACAGAAATACCAGGCAGTTGAAAGATGGAGTGAGACAATGTCTTTTCCAGACTTCATTAAATATGCAGCCTGATAGAGTGGTTTATTGTTCTCAAACAGAAGGAAGGTAAGTCTTCAACAATATTTGGTTCAGTGCCCTTCCTTTTTAGCATTAACAGAAAAGCAGAATTTGGCCCACATTTTTCCTATTCCATACTCCATCACAAAATGCATTCCAATTAAGAATGTATGTACAGGATTATATATGTAGTCATATTTTCTTTCTGTGGATAAATATTGGTAAAATTCTGCTATTCTTAGTTATTTAAGTCTGCAACTGAGTGCATTTCCTACAGAAGCCAAAGAAACTGGATGCTCATCTATTTGAACATGAATACACAGCATTGCAAGGTGCAGTGAGCATGCCATTTCCTTTAGCCATTTAATGTAGAGAAGTACATATGTCTTGCAGAGGAGAGATTCAAGTTTTACACAAGATCTAAATATGCTTCCATTTGCAACATGTAGCAAATGAAGAAAGGAAAAGGGTAAAAAAGCTGTCAAGACGGATCTCTTCCGGCAGGCCTTTCCAGACTAAATGACCCGGCCCTGGCCGGTTCCCTCCTTCTTTCAATTCTGGCTCCTTTTCAATAGTAGCAAGGAGTTACCTGCTACAATTTTGTTAATTGTTAAATTAATTCTTTTTATATTTTGATGTTTTAATTGTGTTATTATTTAATACTGTTTTAAGGGGGGGAGGGATATCTTATTATTGTAAATTGTTTTTAACTTGTAAACCGCCCGGATTGGGTGACCATTGGGCGGTATAGAAATAAATTTTATTATTTATTATTATTATTAAATGCACCAGGAAGACATGATTTTTGGTTGGTCACTGTGTTTGCACATTTAAAGACATATAGCACACTTTTAGTTTGCTGAGAACCACAGTGTGTGCATTCAGAAAATATGTCTTCTGGATAAAATATGAACTACAACTGGTTGTAGAATTACCCTTCTAATTTACATGTTTTCATTTGCTAGCAAGAATAAAATAATAATGGCTGGGATTCAACATGGACTTATGTCTTCCTAAGTGGACTTATGTGTGTGGGAAACAGTATTGAGTAGTTTTGCAACACCTGTATTCACCTAGGGGCTGCCATGATGTTACAATATACATATGGGCATCAGTTGTACAATGGAAGCAAGTGGTATTGTTGTACAATGGATACAGATGCACATCGGGGAACCATCTAGAAAATGCCAAAGTGCAGCAGGAGTGCTCAATGTACATCAGAAGTGCCTGAAGGAGACGTTGCAAACTGGAACACTCATGTCAGTGCCCGGATGTGCATCTTAACAATTCACTAACAGGGTTTTGCTGCATTTCTGCAACATAGCTACAGATATTTAAAGTTATAAAATGGAAACCTCAGCCCAAAATGTCACTTCTGAGAAAAGAGTGGGGTGGGGTAGTGAAAATTACAGTTGAAAAGAAAAGATTGAGAACTTTGGGGGAGGCTTTCAGTTTCAGTTGTATGGAATCATAACAAGGATAATATTAAACTTGATTTTCCCTTCTTTGTGCCTCGGTGCAAATAATGTAAGCAAGTTACACTTTTTCAACATTGACACCAGTTTCTTCTGCATCAACAGACTCACCCTCTGTAAAGCACTGTAGCTTAACTTGGGTTATGCCAAACCATCCCAGCTGTTCTCCCCAAAGAGAGGAAGCCAAAATTCTTTCCACAGAATGCACTTGCCATAGCAATGCATTTGACAGATATGCTGGTAAATGATTTGAAGATTAATGGTGTCATCTCTCTTGCTCCATCCACTTTTTTTATGGATTACACATGCCTTTATTGCTTTAAAGTCCTGCACATCCATTTTGGCTGCAATTTTGAACATGTAAAGTCAAAGGCTTTCATGGCTGGCATCCAAAGGTTTTTGTGAGTTTTTCAGGCTGTGAGGCCATGTTCTAGAAGAATGTGTTCCTGATGTTTCTCTAAAGATGCCAGCCAACAGCTGGCAGGTGAAACATCAGGAACACATTCTTTTAGAACATGGCCTCACAGCCCGAAAAAGCCACAAAAACCTAATTCTGAACATTTTTACCAGGGTGGAACAATTCCCCTTGAACTCAATGTGATTTGAGTAAACAATCTATAATCTGTTCGTGTGCTCCACTTTTAAAAAAAATTTATCAGGACCCATTTTAAAATAATTAACACAAAACTCTAGGAGAGGAAAGCTCATCACACACCATCACTTGGAACCAGGCAATACTGTGCATCACTAACTTTTGCTGCAAACAGAGTTATTTTGTTGATTTTCTCAACTTGAGCCTGTACAGATATTTGTATATTTAAACAGAATAAGCATGCTACCCTGGGATCTCTACCTCTTAGATTATGCATGTTTGAATACATCTGTAAGATGGATTTTGCCAGTGGAAGCAATCATCTCATTATGTGGAGCTTTTTGTCAACCTTGTTTCTTTTCCATCTGAGATGAAAAGGGTGAGTCGCTATGCAATGAAAACTTTTGCAATGGCTAAGCTAGCATGCTGTTATGGCAACCACCCCATGAATAACATGAAAGTATGAATGTAAGTTGAGTCCTGTAAAAAGTAGGCAAGTAGAAATGCTGATGCCTGCCATTTTACTTTCAGCTCCTTGACTTCTGGGTCTTTTAATGCTCTGATGCTGTGGGTGAGATTACGTTGCTGCAGCACAAATAGCAAAATCTCCTGTAGCACCTAAAGCATGACCCTAATCCTAGGGAGTGAACAAGCATCTGATTCTGTCCTGTTGAGCTGGAAATGGCAACATAATAGTAGTGAGTGACACAGACACAGAAAATGACAAAAAACGAGGTAGGGAAAGGAAAGTTTTTTTGTTTTTTTTTAAAGTGAGGTTAAAAAATAGAGTTTCCTTACCATTATGGGCAGTATGCCCTTGCATATTTACATTTAAACTAAATTGATCCAACTGAATTCTATGGAATGAACCTGATTTAAGAGGAAACATTTTGGCTTAAATGATTTGAGGATGACTATATGATTTATGTTCAGGGGGAAGTATTTTAAAGTCACAAATATAGCACTCAGGTGCTTCTATTTAAATCCTGTCAGATCATGACAATCACAAGGAATGTTATTTCTTCAGTTCACACTTTCACATCAAGTTGACTTTTTTTTTAAAGCAAAAAGTTTTGGAAACAAAGGTAGAAAGGACTTACAGCAGTGAGGCAGGCAGGGTTAGGGTCCCCAGGGGGCAGTTAGTAAGACAGTTTGGTTCTGGACACAGACAGACAGAGGGAAAAAAGAGAGGAAGTAGGTTGGAAAGAATATTTAAACCAGAGACTTGTAGTCAGCATTGAAGAGTTCTCCAAATTTCATTACTAGCCTTGCTGTGTCTAGCCATCACTGGATAGGTTACACGAAAGAGGCAAATGTGCTATAACCATACTGAGAAAACACATGGGGAGGGGAAAGGACAGTTCAGGAGTGAGAATGCAGCCTCAAAGAGTATATTTAATTTATAAGAATGTATTCTACCTCTTCAAACCTATAGCAAAGTGAGAATAAATGATTTCAAATGAGAAAGCTTTATTTCCTCTCTGTTTTTTTTAAAAAGCCAGGAATGGTTCTTATTGATAGAATATGAAAGGCAAGCTTGCAAATTTTATCTAATGGATTTGAATCTGCTAGTTTGACTTTGCCTCTTAAGTTTAATTAGAAAGGACAGAAAAGGGTAGATGAGGAAAAGAAAGCTTTCTAATGCAATCTGATATTCCTGTGGAAACAATTCTTGGCAAAGATTACAACATGTAGCAAATGAGGTGTTATTAGGAACAGAATAAGATATTGGTCTTCATTCAGACACATCTCTTTCCTGGCTTCTGGACAATATTGCAATAGTAGATATAAGCAAAATCTTTTTCTGCCCCAGGTGGCGGGAGGGGAAGAGGGGCAGAATCATGTTGCCTTTTGTCTGACCAAAAGAGAAGGAATTCCTACGTACCATGATATATTACTCAAACAGAGGCTTAGTAAAATGACAGATCAGGCATTTAAAAAATTGCATCCTATAGATGCGAATTCAGCATACAGTGAATGAGACAGGTTAAACAAATTATGTAACCATCACTACTGTGTATCTAGTGTGTGTGTATATATAATGCACATAAACACACTAGATTTTAGCTTCATAAAAAGTATTCTGTTAGAACATTAGAAGAAAAAAATAGCAAGAAGCACAAATGAAATAGCAACAAGCTTTTAACTTTTACTCCATGCAGGTATTCAGAACCAGTAAAACATCATGCCAGGAGAACTGGGTTGGGGGAGGGAACTCCCTTCAATGGCCAGATTGACCGATTAAAGATGGAGAAGTGAGACATTCTCACTGCTAGAATTTAAAAAACAAAACAAAACATTACTGACATGATGCTTGACTTTGCATGGTACGCTATTTTAGGTGAAGCTCAGCCATTAAACTTAAGCAAAAAATGTGTCTGGGCAAGTTACTCCAAATGGAAGACATAGCAAAGTCACTTCTCCTAAGCTTATTTGATGCAAGTGATCATTCCACAAACCCACATCATGTATCATGTCTTGAAAATCCCCCTTCTGAACTCAAACTTTTCATGTTTTCTATACCTTCTGGCAATGCACAACATTTGTGAAGAATTTTAGGATACTAGGAACACACTCCTAACTCAGAGTTGTGCTGACTGTAGGTGGTTAGCATCAGGCATAAGGATCTTCAACTGGCTAAAATGCTTTTCTGCTTGTAGAGCCCTCCTCTGCCAGCTGATGCCAGTGACCTGCTGCCATAATGGCTCTTCTAACCAAGTTGTGCTGGCAGAATAGTAAAAAAAGGAAAAAGAGCTAAGTTATACCAGATCCAAACCTCCCTTCAGTCCAGGATCACAGCAACAATGTGAGCATAGAGGCCTGGGTAAGCCAAGCAATTTCCAACACAGCTAAATTGGGAGATGTTTGGACTCAGCACATGGATCAGCATTCAGCACATACTGCTTTGGATTTCTAAGGCTGCATTCACACTGCAACAATAATGCAGTTTGACACCACTTTAACTGCCATGGCTCAAAGCTATGGAATGCTGAGACTTGCCGTTTTGTGAGACATTTAGCCTTTTATGTCAGAGAGCTCTGGTGCCACAACAAACTACAATTCCAAAATAGCATTGAACCATGGCAGTTAAAGTGGTGTCAAGAGGCATTATTTCTGCAGTGCAGATGCTGCTTAAGTGAATCTTTTCAAGAAAAAAAAGCAACAAACATCTTGTGGCACCTTGACAACTAATCAATTTTCTACCCATTCAGCTACTTGTCCATAGAAGTTTGTGCCAGATAAAATTTATTAGGCTTCAAAGTACCATGGATTTTTGCTGTTGTTTTCTTTAAAAGATCCACTCATGGTGATATATATTACCAACAGAACTTTGTATTAATAACACAACTCATAATGCTTCTTTCCCCAAAACTATGACCATCAGGACAAGATATTTTGCATGGATCTTTATTTATTTATTTTGCTATTATGTTAACTACAGAATACTGTATAACAAAACAATATTAACCAACATGTCTAACAGAACAGATCCTCATTTCTATCAGGTATGTTAAAATGTGTGTTGTTTAAATCTGAGTTATATTTTTTGAAATATATCAAATCTGATTTCTAACTGTTATTACAATGACAATTGGTTTAAAGCAGAGCATCATTATTACCTGCCTCAAAACCAAAATTTTAGGTAGTTTAGAAGGTAAATGTTAATATTGCACTTGTTCAACATGATTGACTATGAAATGGCACCTAGTGTGTTTATGACTGAACTGACTTTGAACTCAGACTAAAGTCTACTTATATCTAAAGGGCAATAGTGGAACGGGGGGGGGACCTCTAAGTAGGGACCATCTCAATTGCACAACCTTTGTACACTGTGATGGATTAAAATCACATATCTGTTGTACTGCTCAATGTTCAAGAAGGCAGTGTTCACATATGCTGGTGCATATATACTTTTCAGAAAAATATCATGCCAGGAGAACTGGAAAAAACAATGTATCAATAGGTCAGGCCCTTTATGGATTTCTTGAGTAACTAGAAAGTTTCCAATATACTCTAGAGCAGGGATAGGCAACCTTTTTGAGCCGGGGGCCAGGTTGCTGTCCCTCAGACAATTGGGAGGCCGAAGCACCAATAATAAAAAAAATAAAAAAATATGCATGCACATTTTCTCAGCCCCAGAAAAGCCATGGCAAAATCCCTGTGGAAATTTTGCCAAGAAAACCCCAAGAAAATCTGTGCAAGTTTACAAGTAATAACAACAATAATCAATATCATCATGGTGGGCAGCAGCGGCGGCAGGACCGGCCTATGGCCGGTCCAAAGGCCTCGGGGGGCCGCATCTGGCCCCCAGGCCTTAGGTTGCCTAACCCTGCTCTAGAGTGCTGAATATCTTGAAAGTTTCTAAAATATGCTAGATGAGCACAGACTGAAATGCTTTATGTTATGTTTATTCTCCCTTAACCTTCCCTGGTTTTAAGGCTGGACAAAGAGGCCCTGCTGAAAGACCCTCTATTGACAAAGTGAACTTATGATCATAATTTGTACCAAGAAACAATTGTGCACAATCACATAAATATATATCTTACACTTACGACACTGTGTTGTCTATGAAATTTAATTAGCTGATGAATCCAGCACAACACAGTACAATTTCTTCCTCTGCATCCCCATATCATTACAGATCCCAGAATAGGCTGTTAACTATTCCTTAGGATATCACACCGAAGTGTCTCACTAACAGGCTACTTTTACTTTCCAAAAAAAAAATATCTATCAACAACTGAATAGAAAATACTATCTCATGTAACTCAGAGATACTTTGTATTTACAAAAAGGAGTAGCATGAAATAATAGTACCTTCTTCTCTCATGGGCCTAACTGTCATTTGAAATGTGATGTGTGTGTGAGTTGCATGTGTGAACTTACTCCTTGCAGAGAAATGGAAATAATTTCATCTCATTTGAGATAAGATCCAGAAGAGTAGGGAGATGGTTTGGGTAACTGCTTTGGGTGATCTCAAGAAGCACTGAAAGAAGAAATTCAAGTGCCATGTGCTTCAAGTCACTTGCATTCCCTCTTTCAATGTTCTTGAGAAATTATCCAAGCCAGCTAGAGAGTTATTCTGTGGACTGAACACAGTACAAATGTTATACAGTGCATTAAGGCCTTTAACAAATGCAAGTTATTCAAAGAATACAGATATTCACTTAAAACAGTTTAAAAAAACAAAGGAGAGTCTACATTCAGTTCTGTTTAACCTGCACAGAGTATCAGATAGCCACCTCTTATAAACATCAACTCAATATTGTGGCAGGATAGGAGTCTTTGATTCAAAAAACCTGTCTGGTTACCAATAAATCTTGCACAGATCCTATAGTGCAGGAGAGGGGAAAATCATGCAGCCCTCCAGACTGCAAGTCCCAGCTGCCCTGTTATTGCCAATGGTGATGAATGCAGGAACTTACAGTTCAATGACATCTGGAGGCTGCACAATTCCCACCTTTACTCTAGTGAAATATCCATTCTGTGTAGCAGCTAGTGTTACTTAAAAATATGGAACTACCATTCCATACAGTTTCTTTTAGGCAATCCTGAAAATACTAACCAGAGAGTAAGCCCCACTGAAGGACTAGCTTCTGAGTAAGCATTAACCTCTGAGTACAGAGAGACATTAAAATAATGAATTTTCTGTTTAAACAATCCCATATATTTGTTATCTTTTAGATATAATACAATGAAACTTCATTGTATATGGACATCTTCTGGTTTATGTACAAATACCATGCCTGCATGTGCACGAAGTAGTAACCTGTAGTGTTAATTTTCTTCCCAAAATCTAACAAATATATATTATGAAATCCATTTCATTTTGATTCAAACAGACATTGGTGTTTGTTTACCAACAGTCACAAATACACTTATATTGTCTGCAAATGCTTAATATGTAAGTATAAAATTAATTACCTCAATGGACCCAGGATCAACTTTGACTATTTCTCCTGTGCTGTTCTCATTGCTAAGACTTGGAGGACTGTGTGAAGCTAGCCTTTTTTCCTCCTTTAAGGCATGCTCCATAAGTTTCTTGTTCAAGATTCTGGCAGCATTTTCTGTAAGGGTGTATCCTGGAGGAGCAGATAAGTCCTGCCTGATGCTTGTTGTCTCAGTTCCTTCATCCTTTTGTAGCTCTGCACCAAAACGGAGGGGACTGGGTGACCTGCCACGGATGCTCATGCACATGTCCTGCATAGGCCCCAGTTCTGACCTAGGTTCGGCCGACCTTGATCGGCTGCTAGATCTGGAACACTGGAGGGTGTCATGAACCACAGGGGTATGGTCAATGATATTGAATAAACTGGAGAGGCCATCATTGATAGTGGTATGAACTGGACTCTCCCTCGTAGTTGTGGATCTGGCCCAAGCAGATTCACTGAAACCTTTCTGAGGTGTGCTTGGGGATGTTCGGATGATTGGCTGATCTGTTTTGGAGAAGGTTTTCTTCTGTAATTTGGGGGAGCCATATTTGGGAGAGCAACACGTGCGTTCAAATTTGGCCTGGACCTTTTCAATAGCAGGGGCCATCTGCCTATTTCTGAGGCTTCTTGATGGCGATGACACAGGTGTAGAGCCCCCCTTTGGTGTCAGACACTTGTGTGGACTGCTGGTGATACTGCGCAAAGTTTCTGTCTGTAAGCCCACACTGATTGTTTGAGTAGTCTGTGTCCCCATAGTTCTCATTCCATTAGTCTGACAAGCCGTGTCTTTGAACTGAAGCTCTGCTGAGTTTGAGCGTATTGCATTTCTGACAGAATAAGCTACTTCCTTCATGTCATCACTCATGTTTTTGGACATTTCCAAGCTGTGCAAGGATGAGGCATAACTCACAGTAGTGCAAATAGGCCGCTCAATGGGATGAATACCAGTTTCCAGGAAATTGTTATGGTGTTTGGAGAGGTCACATGACCATCGCCCAAACACTTCTGAAGCACCTTTTGTCTCACTCACATTACCTTTAGCTTTGGTCACAGGAAACAAAAAATCTGGCTCATGCTGGCTTTTTCCTTCATTGCCAGCTGCCACTGAGTTATCAAACCTGCGGACAATTGGTGGGCTATGAAAGACTCTAACTCCATTTTTTTCTGTAACAACATGACTCCTCAGTGGCTGTTTCTGGCAGTGCTCAGGGTTGGTCACCGTATTAGTTGTTACAGTAACACTGGTGGTAAGATACCATGAAGGTGGCTGGAATGGATCTGGAGCTGAATTATTCCTGGCCTTCCCAATCTCTGTCCTTTCTGCCCACGTGTCAACAGGCATCTCTACAGCTCCACCATGGTTTCTGGTAGTGCTGTAATCCCAATTTTTGTTGAATTCCTCAATGTATTTCAAATCATCTGGGGATAATGGAGGTGTTATCTCCTCCTTGGTGCTGGAGGAAGGAAGAGACTTTTCGGGGAGAAAAGGAGAAATGTCCATCAGGCGCTTGAACTCTGACATAGAGGAAACCGACATTGCCCTGAAAAGGCAAGTGTATAATGTTAAATGAATTGAAAGAAATGGATACAAGCACAATTAATACAACTGTGAATTCTGTCAAAGACACTACTGTTCAAGATCTTGGAAATAGCTGATAACTCTCCTGGTTTCTAAAATGAACATTTGCTAAAAGTAAAAGCCGTTTTAGGAAGGATTTCTAATTTCCATTGATTTTCTGACTATAGATATGACCAAAATGGCTTATAAAAAAATATTTACAATCAGTTCATGTTAACTACAAATGGTATGCAAAGGGATCTTGCAGAAGCTTTGAGACTAACTGAAAGATAGAAGTTGGTAGCCCGAGCTTTTGTAGACTTGAGTCTACTTCCTCAGATGCATGTATCAGCCAGGCATTTCTTGTAGGCATCTGAGAAAATTACTAATACTACCTTCATATTGGACTAAACCAGTAAGTGCTGGAATGCCACAGAAAACAGTGAACTCTGAAATGCAGGATGATTTGATATGCGACAACTTTGTTGAGAGAGAGAATATACACATTCTGCATGAAAATAATAATACACTACACAAATATAAAAGTATACCAAAAGCTATTAAATTGTCCTCTCTATAAAAGGGGTGAAAATGAATATATTTACAAAGTACCTGCAGATTTGGTTTTTTAAAAAAACAACCTTTAGGTACTTTTAAAGGTGAAGCTGGAGAAATAAAATCAAGTATCTGAGGCAAGTGAATTACACATTCAGGCGATTTATATGTCAACGGCCCAACTGTTTATTGGCTCTTTGGATGGCAGATAATGTCAAACTACAATCAGCAGCTTGCAAAGCAGTGTTGTTTAGCACTGTTCATGGTATTGAAAAATACTTTTGAATTTTAGACAAATATGATAAAAATGTTTAAACAGACAAACCAGCTATGATGGCAAAATTCTAAGTTCTCAAATAGCCCTGAAGCTTTGGCATGCTGATTACAACAGCTTAGATATCAATTTAGGGTAAGTGTGTTAATGCACTCTTCAAGTAATTCATTTTGTGCCTTGTTTCCTTTTCTGCCTCTCTTTGCTTACCTTTGAAGATTTCCCTTGTGCATTTCTTCTTCCTGAAAATAAAGTTAACAGTTAATGCTGAACTTGTATATGTGTCTACATCCATGCCAGTGGGCTGTATTTGCATTATGTTTATACAATTCTTCAAATTATTAGAAATCCTTTGAAGAACACATGTGATTACCCCTTTCCCCAACCCTACTCCACAAATAGTTAGATAATTAAGAGGGATTTTCTCTTCTTATTTGCATGTGTATAAATTAGTCCCCACACAATTAACTGATAGAAATAAGTCTCCCTTGCATTAGTAAGGTCAGATATATAAATTAATCCAATGCTCTAAAGCATTTAATTATGATATGATCACAAAGATAAGTAATGCATATTGAATATTATATTTGCATGTCTGAAGTTGCTCTTCTGAACTATCTTTGATATTAGACCTAGCAATGCTTAGTTCAGAGATAACAACCTACCCTTTTCACACATTATTTTCATTATAAATTCACTAGACAATTCAGAAATGGCATCAGCGAAAACTCATTAAAGTATTGCCATTAAATGTGTGGGCAGACCTTCCTCACATGGGGAATACCACAAAGATTCTTCACAGCATCTTGTGTTGTGAAAAGATTTACTCCACATTTTAAAAGAACTGTTTAAAGTTCTAGTAAGATAAACAATTTTATACATAATGGCAGAATATAAACATTCCAAAACAAATGTCGATATTAAAGGCCCAAATCTTCAATCCTATGCATGGTGTGGAAATGAGACTGACATTCTGTTGCCATATAAGGAGAGCACAATGCTTGAATAGGGAGCTTGATGAAAAATCCACACTGCATACAATCTGTGGCTAAATCTGGGACTATAGGAGCCCTGATACTCTGACCCCAGCACTGAATTTACTCACATTTACTCATACCCTTGCACTCACACAAACACAAACACAGTTATACATGTACATGTGCACACATATGGGTACACACAGTGTCAATGGAAACTATGTCAAGCAATTTCCCTTAAACATACCACAAAATATATAAAACTACACAGTGGGATGTAACTTTCATTTGTGTTGCTACAACACTCTCATGCATTTTTCTAATATGTTTGCATGCTTCATTGCTGAGAGTCAAATTTCATGACATTTGGAAGCCTACACAGAGTGGGAGAAAATCTACAGACCTCAAAAATTGACAGCATTATTGCAGAAGTGGGGGGAAGAACGACAAATACTTGAAGTATGTGGGAAGTTTTGCTCATTACTGATCTAGCTTGTCCCTTTCCTATGTCTGGTAAGGTGAAGGATGACTTCATCAGGAACAACAAAGTGGCTGGCACTTCCTGTCACATGTTTTCTATCAACCAAGGTGCTTCTTAAGCTTTCAGTTATAGTACATTAAGGTCGCTGACAGCATGAATTACATTTTTAGAAAGTTTATGGATGGTTAAAGAACCTTCTTTAACTTGTTCCCAAAGTAAACAGAAACTCCCAAATAGGACAGGCAAGATTAAACCTCTCTGCTCAGCTGCCCAGATAGGAGCAATCCATGGTGAAATCCATTCAGGTAACATTTCAGAAACTAATCTAACTATCTTGTTTAATTACGTATCTTTGGCCTCATTCCCACTATGATTTAACTCGAATTGCTGATTTGGTTATATGTGCCTCATCCCCAATTGAAACCGGTTTTGATCCTATTGAGCTCGGTTTCAGTTGTGATGAAGTGAGGCAAATGCAAAAAGCCCACTCTTTTCTGACAGTAATTTCCTGGCAGTTCTTTTGAAAAGAACCAATTCAGAAGTGTGTTAACAAGCGGGAACTACGGATCTGAATCACATCATTCTGGAGAGGAGGGACTAACGGCAGAGGGATGTTCACCATTCTGACTGTTTTTGGAAAATCTGCATTTCCTCCCCCCCCCCCCCCCCAGTGCTGCCTTTGCTTTGTGGTGTGACAGATGGGCGATTTTCCTCCCTTCCCCACAACTTTTTCCAAGGTTGATGGCTTTCAAAAAGGACATAATCCCCAATTTTCCTCCCTTCTCCACTTTCCCCAAGGTTGACAGCTTGCAAAAAAGAGGACACAGATCCCTGATTTTCCTCCCTTCCCCATACCTTTCCCCAAGGCTGATGGCTTGCAAAAAGGACAAGACCCTCGATTTTCCTCCCTTCCTCACAACTTTCACCAAGGTTGATGGTTTGCAAAAAAGAGGAACGGACCCGTCATTGCCACTTGCATCACCAATGATGTGCAGATGATTGACATGCATTTTGAAGGGCGCAAACTAGTGGGAATGACAATCATGACAAAAAAGAAGTGATTACAGGGGAATAATGAAAATATCTATTTTCACAGTAGGAATGACGGACCTTTTGGAACCGATTCACTGACACGGAGTGGAGGGGATTCACAAACCAGTTTAAATGTAAGTGGAAATGAGGCCTTTGTTTCAGGGTCTTTTATGAGAGTCAGGGGAGGGGCAGGTGGGATGCAGCACTAGTTGAAGTAACTCTGGGTTGATTAACATTTCCCCTTGAAGATGTTTTTGCAATCAACATCATTTCAAGAACCATTATGGATCTGAAAGCTACCATCTACAAACAGCATCCACATTGATGCCTCGAACAGAAGCTGCTTTTCTAGTGAAGTCTGCTACAAAAGTGAAGGAAACAGAGGGCTGAGTGAACTTGATCATGCAATATTGGTTGTAAGCTGCAGTGTTCTGCAGGAAAAGATTTACTGACTGATCAAGAACTCCTGGTCCACAAATTTAAATAAAGACTGTTACATTATTACCATATTTGAAAATATAAAAGATAAAAGACACACCTCATTTTCACAAGTTAAAAACCTTTCTCGTTCCAATTGCTGAGGATGTGGTTCTTCAGAATCATCTGGCGAATCAAGAGACAACGTATCTAAAAAGAGGTTTTCTGTGGCAGTGCACCTGTCACTTTCTTTTAGCTTAGACAGTGTCCGATCTTCAAACCGCACAGTGTCCGAATCGGAGTAGGATCGTGACCCCACTGGATGAGGCACATGATGGTTCCCTTGACTTGAAAATAAAGGAAGGCCAGTTTCTTTTGAGTCACAAAGAATACTGTCTCCTCTTTGTGGATGTATTTTCTGAAGCTGGGGGGGGGGACATAAAAGAAAATCAACTGGCTATATAAATTCAAAGTATGATAGGTCTCCATACCATTTATTTTATTCTGCATCATAGACTTCGGTTACTTCACCTTACACCATATATTTTTAGATTTGTATGACTTGCATGACACTAATACCAACTGTACTGGTAACTCCAAGAAAGACAGAGAAAATGAGTCTAGACATCAAAAATTAAACATTCTCATGTAACAATTCTCATACTTCAGAAATTAAAATGGTTGATTATCATGTCTGCTGGTAAAAGTATACCTACATGGGAAACTTTTCACGTTCCTAGTTCAATGTTTTAGCCTGCAATGCTAAATATATTTAGCAGAAGCATATCCCATTGGACAAATTGGTATCTCTGAATAAATATGCAAAAGGTTTCATTACTACTCCTAAGACCTAGCCATTGATTATAGTGGGAGAGAACTGTTTCCTTTTGAAATAAAACAGAAATCTATGGATTAATTGATTCCTCCTTCAGTTCCATCCTGATGGCAAGACTAAATGCTTCAGTATCAGAGCTCTCAATCAAAGAACATAAAAATGCTTTCTAGGTGGATTCGTGCACTTGACGCACTCTATACCAAGACACAGGATGGTGAACTTGCTCTCTCTTATGTACATCAAGGTAAGGTCAATCTGCAGTCACCTTATGGGTGCTGGATAAATTGCCAGAATTAGATGGCTAACTCATCTTTAAAACACAACATTGATGCTCATGAGAATCAGCATGGTTTAGTGGTTTGAATGCTGGACTAGGACTCTGGAAATCAGGATTTGAATCCCTGCTCAGCCATAGAAACCCATTGGATAACCTTGGGCAAGTCACACTCTCTCAGCTTTAGAAGAGGGCAAAGGCAGAACTCCTCTGAACAAATCTTGCCAAGAAAACCCTGTGATACGGTTGTCCTAGGGCTACTGTAAGTCAGAAACAACTTGAAGGAACAGAACGACAACAACATTGATACTCACTGTATGCTGTTTTCTACATTTAGGTAATAAAGTCTCTCTGTGTATATGCAAATATAATAGAAAAGCAAAAGATTCCTCTTAATTAAGCAACAACAACAAAAAAATGAGTTGTGAAATAATTAGTTCAAAAACCTAAAGGCTTGTAGTCACAATCAGGACAAAATTAGATTTGATGTTGTGTCTCAAGAGATAACACTAACACTGCACTTGAAAGAGAATATTTGGAAGCCTTGAAAATGTAGGTCAACATGCTTCTATGTATAAGCTGTATTTCCATAATTATCTAAAATGATCTATTTTATCCTCCATAAATTAGGGTATGTTTCTATTTCATGTATGATGATGAAAGTAGACAGAAAGGAAAATTGTTAAGGCTATCACAAATATGTATCTCTTCTACCAATATTTCAAATTATTTGTCATTTTATTTTACTGATACATGCTGTTTAAATGCATAAAGGTTCACAGAGATATGCTTATCACTTCCACAGAATATATGTTATCGGTAGTATTTGCTAAGAAGTTATTGAATTAGCAGTATTCAAAACTCCAGAAGATTCCTGCTATACAAGGAATTGTTTGATTATCAGCACAAATGCTTTTGTGAATCTGCATGGGGAAAAAGTCAGATCTGCAATTACTATTCTTGGCTGCTCAAACCATTGGAAATAGTACACTCTACTTTTTAAAATTCTCATACTTGTATGGTATAAATACATGCAAGTTTACAAGGAGATTTAGGTAATGCCTGAACATGCAAATTATTCTTGAGAAAAATTAGAAGTCATGTATTATGTTTTGAGTTTAGAAAAGAACAGCCACATGTGCCTCAGAAAACAGGGGAAGACTTGAAATGGGATTTCAAAAGCAAACACAACATAATTGGATACTTAAATCAGATGTGTGCAACTCTATGTGACAATTTTTCTCTTATGGCAGTGAAAATTATTTGGAAGGTCAACCTAGAAATGAATAGAAGTCACTTTCAATTTGCACTTCCATCATTTTGGCTAGGATAAGCCAATTTTCTTTTATAGCAAGGTTTGGCCTATGGTGAACAATGATGGCATGTGGAGCCATTTGAGGGTGATATTTCAATCATTTTTTAAAAGTGGGAAATCTGGGAATTAGGATGTGCTCAGGACACAAAAAGGGACCGGGGCAATGTGCAGGCCATGGGCTGCACTTCTTCCACCCCTTAGTTGTACACAAAGATTGTATGGATTCCACAATAATTTTACTGGACTGGAACAACTCAACATATTGTTTCCAGCTGTTCCTAAAAGCATTACATCAGGACAACGCAGTACAGACATCATTTTCTGAAGAACAGAAATTTATAAATGAAAAGAGTAGCAATTATTCACACAAACCTTTGGAGATTGCACATTAGCCCTTTTAAGCGCTCATTTATGAAAATCAGGAAGACACTGGTCTAAGCACTAATGGTTTAAATAATGCAGGGCAAAAAATCAGAATAGCTATTGGAAATGTATTCTTTTTCCTGTAATCATGAAGTATAAAACCTGTATTGATCACTGATATATAGCATGTATATCTTATTCTTCTAGTTTTTACTCTATTTTAACTGACAATTTCAAGAGTGGTTGAGCAAATTAGCAAGTTTCATTACTTAGACTTGTTATTGTTGTATACTTTCAAGTTGTTTCTGACTAAGGCTACCTACCACAGGGATTGCTTGACAAGATTTGTTCAGAAGTGGTTTGTCTTGCCATTCTCTGAGGCTGAGGCAGTGTGACTTGCCCAGGGTCACCCAGTGGGTTTCCATGGCCGAATGGTAATTCATAGTCCGACACTCAAACCACTACATTGTGTTGGATCTCACTGATACTACATGGACCTTAATAAGAACTGAAACAATTACATTAGCAAACAATTAGGAACAATTACTTTACATTCTAATTATATCAGAAACAATTACTTTAGCACAAAAGTATCCAATCATATCATAGGTGGGGGGAAATTTAAGGAAGGTTGTTTCATTAATGATTGTTACATATAAATGTAATGTGAATATGAACTGCCCATTTTGTTCTGAAACATCTTTTATAACTTCACCCATAATAAGCAAAATAGGGCTTCAAGGATTTAAGAGGGAAGTGAAGCTGCATTGTTGGCCTAGCTCCCAACTTCATGTTGCTTCCCCCGTTTTACACACATCAGGAGGGTTTCACACAGAAAGAAAAGCAGGGAGAAACTGACAATATAATGAACTATATCACAACAATGTACCAAAGGAATAAAACCACAACTTTAACATATATACAGTGATCATATATTTATATGTAATAACTACATTGCAGTAATACTGTAAAACAAGTAACCATAATACAAAGTGCTATAGTGAACTATATATTCCAAATGTCCAAAAATTTTGGGAAAACCGTATCCTGGATATTTATTTTTGGCAGCTATACTGAGCTGGAATATATAGTTTACTACTACTGATGAAGAATTATCAAAACAGTTTCAAAAAAACTCCGGAGGTAGTAGTCTTTCCGCTACTATTGCTATCCATTTACTATCCACAGTTTCCACAATCTGTTTACTATATTGCTGCAACCATTAATGTTGTCTATGACTTGTGGGAATATATTTGTGAAGATCTGAAAGAGTACATTCCACTTTCATCTGCTACCTGTCTACCAATTTGCCATCTACTGCTTGTGGAAATCATTTTATTGCAGCAGAGGTTGTCAGGATCAGAGAAAGCACATGGGCTTAGTTTGGGATATACAGTTCACTATAGCACTTTGTATTATGTAGTCTGTGTTTTACAGTATTACTACAATGTGGTTGCTATATATAAATATATAATCATTATATATATGATAGAGTTGTGATTTTATTTCTTTGGTACAACTGTTGTTATATAGTTCATTTTATTGTCAGTTTCTCCCTGCTTTTCTTTCTGTGCTTCCCCAGTTTTGTCACAAATGAGTGTTGAACTATGTGACAGGGAAGCCAACTCATACAGATGACCTCTATGCATGTAGGATGTCCATAGGAGCAGAATCCTGAGTGGGGAAAATTCAACTCACAGGACGTCTACACATGTAGCCTTCTTCACTGTTTATGAAGTGTCAGAGGCTGGGCTGAGGAATCAGTACAGTGATGGTAGTAGCAGCAGCATGGCTTGCTTCTTCTTAAAAGCCTTCTTCATGACAATATGTGAAGATAGCTTGACACAATTATGTTGCCAGAGATATAATCCTCTCAGTATATCAGTGACTGTATAACCAAGTGGCACAGACATGAATAGCAACCTTTCTGGCTGTTGGCATGTCTGTCAAAGCTATTGTAAAGACTCCCATACAAGGTGTCAGAAACTTGTTACCCTTTGTTTATCTTTGGCCAGCTATTTTGACCAGAGCAACTTTGCCAATATATCATTGGGACAATTAATGAAGCTGCTAAATGCCAGGTCAGCTTAGTTGAGCAAATCAACAACTACAACCATTTATTCATCATTTAAATCCTGGCTGGCACTACTGAGAACTGAGTAGACAAGCTGAAGAGAATTGAACTCTCTCTGTTACATGCCCCTGGGTTATTGTTACAGCATCGAACAAATTTTCAGTACTGGAAAAATAATTAATGTATGGAATATGATAGAAAATCTCTGTCCAAGTTCTATCACCTGTAGCTTTTATCAGCATAAAGGTTTCTTATCACACTCCATGTACTAATTATTCTTCCAAATCTAGGATATCTGTGTTATAATTTACTCTTTTTGTGAATGGCCACTATAAATAATTCAATTATCATTGCCTTTCTCTATTTTGTTGACCTCATACTTTACAACCACTCCACTTTAATCATGCATGTGCAGACATACAAATACACTGTGATTCAGAACATTTAACAAACCAGGAAAAATAAATTTCAAGTCCCACTTATGCCATAACATATTTGTTAGTCTTTCAGGAGCTTTGCTGTTTTTAAAATATTCAATATATTTTAAAATATTTTTGAAACTGTTTAGAACATCTGTACTTGAGTACTGGGAAATGGATACATATTAGAAATTCTGTCAACATGCTAACCAGCTTGCTAACATTTCTTCTACTTGAGGTGATGAAAGCAATTTCAGATTTAGTGTAGAGCAGGGCTGGGCTGCCATGGGAGACCACACCACACATTTCTGGCCCATTTTTTAGATCAGCTGGCAGAAAGATGTGCTCGCACAACTGCTCTTTCAGCTGAAATCAGCTAGCAGCAGAGCCAAAAATGGATGGGATGGAGAAGATCAAGGTACAAGTGGAGCTTCTTGCAGTCTAAGGAAATACCTAGTATGCAGGCACAAAGTCAGGCCAGGTCAGTGGCGTCACTAGGGTTGGTGTTACCCTCGTGTGGTAATTCATGCTGTCAATCCCAGGCTGACTAGCACACATCCAGCTGCCCTCCTCCACCAGTTAGGTCACCTCTGCCATAGTAGGGGTGAGGTAGTTCTGTTGCTGATAGCCCCTTCTGGGTCAGCAGGGAAACTGGCCAAGCAAGAAAGAGAGGTGACTCTCTTTTCTTCCTGGCCAGCAGAGGCAGCCCCTTCTCATCAGTGGCAGAGCTGCTGGTGGAGTAGGAAAGGGAGACAACTCTCTTTCTCACTCAGCCAGTAGCCCCTGACCTGGGAGGGGCTATTGGGTGGCATTAGCACCTCATCCCCACCAGTGGCCACAGCTGATGGATGGCAGAGGCAACCTGGCTGGTGGAAGTGGACTGCTGGGGGTTGCCTTGGGACAGATGGGAGCAACCACCTTACTGGGTGTTCACCCCGCTCTGAGGTGTCACTCCATCTGGGCTGCACGCCCTTCTCCCTGCACTGCCCTAGTGATGCCACTCTCCTACATAATTTTCAACATTCCTAGGTTGAGAGGTGTTTATATTCAACACAGCTTCAACTGGCCTAATGTCAGGTCAGTAGGCCTTCAGCCATCTTAGTAAATTAGGATTATTTAATTAAGGTTAACCCCCTAATTAGATATTAGCTTTGATTCTAATCTTCTACTCCAATTAAATCCTGAAATTATGGAGTAATCAATATCATACAGTGTAACAGAAAACCATGCTGGAAGTTTTTAGATGGCAAGTAAATAAAGATACTGCTGCCAGTAATATTGCCAAATTATTAATTGTATTTGTGGATATCTATATATAATTCTTACCATTATATAGTTCTAACATTAGTACAAGTACTATAATTATTCACCTTTTGTTCTGGAAATTTGAGTTCTCACCATTTGCGATATAGATGTGTTGAGATCAATTCATGTTCCATTAAGTCAGAGAGCACTAACCTAGATGTTACATCTACTGCAGGGATTAGTATTTTACTCATGTAAGTTCCACTCATGTAAATAGATGCAATGTAGTAACCAGAAATGCATGATCACTTGTCCTAGATTCCAGATGGCAAATGCCTGGCATAGTATCAGACATTCATTTGTCATTTGTCCCAACATCTAGGACAGGGGTAGGCAACCTTCCCCCTTTAAGGCCCGAGGGACTTCAGCTCCCAGAACCCTCTGCTATATTGGCCAATAGTCCCAAGTTGGCCAATAGCTCCTGGGATTCTGGGAGCTGAAGTCCCTTGGCCCTTAAAGGGGAAAGGTTGCCTATCCCTGATCTAGGATCAAGGGAGCTTCAGAATTTCATAACTGTACACACTACTTGTGTAAGAGAAATCCCAAGACAAAAGAGCAGCAGGATGCAGCATGTACAGTTTGTTTTTTAGAAGGAGACACAGTTTTTCAGGTCTAAGAGCAAAAAAGCTTTGCAACACTCAGAATCAAGACTGTCTGCATTTGCAAGATGAGTTAAATGATACAGGAAATGGCCTTTAACCTTTGACTAATTTCCCATGTGCTAGCAGTGAAGCTAAAATTACTTTTTATCTGCTTCAATCCCTTGGGCTTATATAATGATCTGTTAGGAGAAACAATGATGCAGAGAGGCCAAGTTCATCCTGTATTTTAAAACCAGAAGCAAAAGCTGCAAGTCCTTTTGTTGCAATGCAGTTAATTGAGACACATCCTGTCCAGATCAGCCACTGAACTCACCTGCTCTAGTCTCCTTAGAAGCTCTTTTTTTTGCCTTTCCCACTCTCGTCGGTTTTTGTCAAGCCGCTCTAAAAGCTCCACTTTTTCTCTATTCCAGTTCTTTTCATTGTGCTGGATTTGCCACTGCAAGTCCATCACTAATTGGTGACGGTCAGCCAGAAGCTTCTTGTGTTCCTCTCTCTCCTTATTGAAAGCTGCCTTTGCATCGAGACCAATCTCACTTTGTGTTTTTTCACCCTTCTTTTCCAGCTATAAATGAAACAAAGGCGTCAATGAAAACACAAGGCTTTGCTAACAATATGCCTTAATGTTTTAAAGCAGGAGTGGGCAAGGATGTGCCTCTGCCAGTTTTTGCATTCCCACTGCAAAATTGATACCATATGGTGGCATGGTGACAGAAACATAAGGCCTTCAATGAGTTGTGGAAGGATATCCGTGGTCTAATACAACAATTCCTTCTGCTGGTTTTTTAGTCTAAAGAGAATATTATGACAACTGTGTTTCTTGGTTGGCCTCAGATATTGAGCTACAAAAAATGCCAAACTTTTTTTCAAGTTTGCCTGACAAAAGACCTACCTGTTGCAGCCATGGTGACCTAGGTGAAAGGAAAGGGTAAAATCTATTGCTGTTACCATGGGTAAAACTGAAGCAGCAATATAAAGATCTTTGTGGATTATTAAGGAAGTATTTGGACTCCATCATTAAGAGGACAATGGGAACCATAATTAGGCTCAGAAAGAGTCTGAATGGCCTCATAAGAGTCTGAAGGGACTTGTAATTAGGCTCAGAAAGAGCCAAGCTATATTCCACAATGTTTCAGTTAGCTGAGCTCAATAATGCATTAATCATGGGGGTGTCTGCCCATTTTTAAAATTAATGCAAGTACAGCTTATTGAAAGCATGGTCTGCATAGACTGAGCTGCAGTCCTATAAACCTATTTCTGGGAGTTTTCTTGTCCATTACCAATATGACTGCATTCAGCCAAAATCCCTAGCTGTTGGGACTAATATAATGACTCCAGGACAAATTCGAAGAAGCACTCTGGCTGTATCTATGCAAAGAAGGAATAAAGCAGATGTTTCATTGGTGTAAATCTTATACAGTTCTTGGTATCTGTAGTGAGGGGCTTGTGTGAATGGATAATAATGGAGAATTCCTATACCTTGACAATCACTGTAATTCTGAAATTTACACTCAGAAGAATTCTTGCTGAAGTCATCCAAACAGGACTTGGTAATAATGTATTTACTTAATTTATACCAAATCTTCCAAAAAAAAAAAAAAAGGAGGGGGGAAAGCATGCCATAAAATATAATTTCCTCTTTCTCTTGGAAATAAGTCTCCATGAACTCATCCTCAAGTTGGATGGCTTAGTCAAAGCCCAGTTACCCTTGGAGACTCAGATTACATGAAGAAACCATACCTGCTCCAACTGACACTTTAGCTTAGTCCATTCCACTTCCCAAGCAGCTTTATCAGTAGCATACTGCTGCTGGAGGCTATGACGTTCTCGCTCATCATTCTGGAGCTCATTTCGGAAGTCATCTAAAAGTATTTTCAAAGCGTGTAAGAGTCGGTGGTTTTCTCTTGCCTGCAGAAGCAAAAAACATTTGTAATTCTAAAACATTATCACACACTCTACTGTCATTTCAAACACTGTGGGATAAAAAGGTGCTTTGGTTTTTACTTTGTTGTCTACATTCTTGCCAGCTGCAACACAGAGGCTGATCGGTTACATGGATACAAAGTACTGCCAAATATCTTACAAATAAGCCCCTGAAGGATGAGTTGTCTATAGTGGTTTTCCTTGATTATTCATACAAATATCATGATTCAGTCTGTAATACTGAATCAAAATGACCAAAATATTGGAGTTGGCTGCTTCCAAGATGCATGGGCTCCTAGCATACCCAAAATGGAGCTTGTCATTACTCCTCTTCAGAATATTCTACTGCTAGCTTCTCTGCAAAATATGTAGCATATAACATTTGCAAACACAGAGTATGGTTTATTTATGAAATCCAAGGAGCAAGCTACTCTATACTTTGGGAGACTCGGAAGGAACAAAACTCTTCTGTACAACCCTCCTGTAAATCAAAAAATTACTGCTATTGTAAAATTAGTGATGATGAACAACAGGACCTTTTCTGTCATAGCCCCAAGATTTTGGAGCCATCTCTCACACAAAATTAGCCAGATCTGAGAGGCAAGTGAGTCAGCCCTAAAAAAAAAATTGCTCAAAAAGTTTTCAAGTATTGAAATGAGTGTTATAATCAATCACTGCTTAGCAGTACTGCCTGAAATCATATCATTGCCATTACTGTTTATTTTATTTGTCTGACTTTTTACTTTATTTTTATTGATTATATGATTGTTCACTGTCTTAAAAGTATTCTACTCAAATGAATGTGGACGGAAATATGTGTGTGTGTGTGTTTACACACTCTCTCTCACACACACACACACACGTCCTTCCCCATTCGTGGACTCGCTCTTCATGGGGTGGGACAAGGGCTATAGTTTAAATGGCCCTGTGCACCACAGGCACATGTGCCATTAGTTTAAATGGGGTTCAAATATTTGCAAGCCACCATTTTTGTGGGTGGTGGTGGTTCTGGAACAAATCCCCCACGAATTGGGAGGGGCAACTATACACACACACACACAGAGGAAAAGGTCTTTCTAAATATTGAAAGAAAAGAAAAATGTTAAAATACATATGTAAATAACAAACCACTTAGATGAGAAGAGGTCAATTCTATGTTTCTGTTTTTTGGGTTTTTTGTTTAAAAAACAGTAGGTTAGATGTTATAATGTTTAGATGTGTGTAGGCGTGTTTGTTAGGTCTTAAGGTCTGTTAAAGTTTGTTAAAGTTTGTTATATGTTATATGTTATAACTGTCAAATTATATATTTTAATAAAATACTAAGGATTAAAAAAAGTGTTCTACTGACAAATAAGTTATTTTCTCTGCCTTTATAAATAGACACATTTATTTGACAAATGCAACAAAGTCTGTCTGTGATTTTGCTTTTGCTTTGTCTTGAAATCATATTTGTATTGTTCCAATTATTTTATTGTTTTAATTTTATTTGTATACCATCCAGGTAACCACATGAATGAAGACCAGATTTAAAATGTTATAGTAAATAAAATATATTAATCCTGAAAATATCCATTTACAGCATTTTGTTTACAGCATATTTACTAATTGTTAATTTCATAGACTTCAACGTAATGGCTTGACTGGCTAAATTGCCAATGGCTTTAAAGAAAGCTGGATTGTGCCTCAAGTCACTGCTGTTATTTGAGAAAGCAGGCTGCTGATTTCATGTATCTATTGGCATTTCCTGAATCCTAAATACTGCATATGAATCTAGGTCAAACCCAAAATAGGAAAATCTCTCAATACATTGGGTGGTGGAGGGGAGTAGAGATGATATCAACATTAGCTTTTTTGGGGGGGGGGGGAAATTAATACAGTGACAGACTTTTCTTATATTGTTTGTCTTCATCTTTTAAGAAATAAATTATATATGCTTGGTTCTTTATTTAAATAAAATAAAAAGCTTTCCACTCTAATGGTTAGATGGTACATTGCTATGCAGGGATGAATCTGTAAATGAGGTCTGGGAAAGCTCCAGCCTGCTGGCTTAGTGTGGTCTACCAGACACAACCCAACCTCCCTCTTCCTGATACACTGTCTTCCTGTACTCATGTTCACCTGCTGAAGATTTACAAATTAAAAAAAAGGATGTCAGAACATGATCTCTTTTTTGCCCCCTGCTTCCAGTACAAAGCCAAAAGCATGTGAATTTCTTCCAATTTTCCAGAAGTGCTTGTATTTTTGTCTGTCTCCTCAAGATACCTAGACTGTATCAGGAAAAGCAAGGGAAAGCTATCTTTCACTTTGGGCCCCGAAAGAATCCATTTCTCCATGCATAAAGAGACAATGCCATACCTGCTGATGACCTCTTTCTCTAATTGCTGGGTTGCTGAAAGTTCACAGGGACAAGAAATGTAAATCCTCCCTCCCAACAATCCTTCTCTTCCCCTCTTCCTCTGCCATGCATGAGATGGGGAACCAGAACCTTCAGAGAACTAGCCCTCCTCAGCACCTACTAGTGACTCCAGGAGAAGCCAGCATCTTCAGACAATGGCTGAGGATCCACTTTGTCCACATGAGAAAGTATCTGCAGAACAATCAGACTCTTCAGAGGCAAGTGGTAACATCCATTCAGGGGTGTGGTAAGTCTATGCTGGCTTATTCCAGACTTTTATGGAGCTATCCATGTTACTAAATCTTATCCCAAAAAGAAGATACATTAAGTGCTCCAGAAATTAAATCCATTATGCATTCAAGGAATTCTAGCAATGGAAGCCTCTGCTGAGAACAATAGTGCTTAAAGAAGCAGGGCAGAATGGCCATGTCTAGAAGAAATGTAAGGCTGCAGCAAAGAACTCACTGAAAGAGGAATTTCATGCATGGATGCCTTCTGCTAGTAGATTTTGATCTGTGACAGTTGTGCTGTGGGTGGGGAGTGAGCAACATTTGGATAATAATGCTTCCAATATTATTATTGGAAGCAACGCATCCACCTCCTTGTATTCTTGGAATTCCTACTGG
Organism: Phrynosoma platyrhinos; assembly: GCA_020142125.1. NCBI lineage: Eukaryota > Metazoa > Chordata > Lepidosauria > Squamata > Phrynosomatidae > Phrynosoma > Phrynosoma platyrhinos. The sequence goes on along the minus strand of CM034706.1, from coordinate 69,125,566 downwards.
TAGTAAGAATTCCAACTGGCTCTGCTGGTGATTGGAACACAGGCCTTAGGTACATAATGGACCTCTGGCTTCTATGCACTTGATACAATGAACAACCTAGTAGGACTTGATTTGCTATGATACTCGGTCTGTTTCTTGGACTTTGCTTCTATCTGCATCTTATCTTGTTCATTGATTCCATGCATGCGTTGACCTGGCTCTCTTTTCTGGAGGGTGAGTTTATACCTCAATGTGGGGCTACTAGCCTAATATCTGCTACTATGCCAGGCATTTGCCATCTGGAATCTTTCTTGACACGAAGAAAAAGCAAAGGTTGAGAGAAAAAGGTTTCCCAAAGTTATCTTTCCTCACATGGTAAAGGTGACAAAAGATAAAAGAGGAACTACTCCAGGGCATCTTGAAGCAGTACTTTGCTGTGGCTTTTTATTTGTTGACTTTCCTGACATGCAGGAAAGATGGTAGATGTCAGAAGTCAGCTTTTACTCTGCAGAGAGAGGGTCCCTTTACCAGTGCACAGAGAAATGGTGAAGCAGCTGTTGATTTAGGTAGAGACATCCCCTTTGTGAATCATGTATTTGGTGCCAGAGATTGTAGCAAGACCATGATCTCCCACCCTAGCTTGCTGCTTCTCTCTTCTATCTCCAGTGTTGTGTAATTAGGATCATGGCTATGACAAAATATTCTGGATAACAGTAAAGCAACAGAACATAAGGAGATTCATTACCAGGACAGAGTAAGCACCTGCATATTTGTCTTGGTACCTGCTTTTGATGCTGCAACAGTTCTGCAGTCTGTAGTGGTGGTCCACGGTCACTTATTTCCATGGTGGAATGTTGGGAATAATCTGTCATTGTGAACACTTCCTCCTCCTCCTCCTCCTCCTCCTGTTCATCACCTTTTTGTTCAGACTGAAAGCTGAGTTCTGGTATGGGGTCAAGATGCTCCAACTAAAATGGCAAGTGAGTAAAATCAAGGTTATAATTTTTATATGAATATTTTGATATAGCATTTGATCAATCTGTTTGTACAGACCTTTCTTATTCTCTTCTAAGATAATTTCTCTTAGAAAAATACTTCTTTCCTTATGAAAGCCTCCTGGACACACAGAGCTTTGGTTACAATGCACAATAACAAAAATATATGTAAGAGTCAAGAGCCTATTTTTGACATAGAATTTGTTCATGAATTACAAAAAAGGGAAACCATTTTAATAAAGCTAACCAATCCAAAATTCTGAAGCAATTATACAGAATTATCTAAGACAGATAATAATTAAACAATCAACATTATAGCGAATTGCAGTGGCCCTTGGCATCTACTGGGGTTTGGGTCCAGGACCCTCTGTTGATACCAAAATCTGTGGAAGCTCAGGTCCCATTATATATAAAGGCAATGTAAAATGGTGTCCCTTATATAAAATAGCAAAATCAAGGCCTGCTTCTTGGAATTTATATATTATCTAAATATTTTTAAGTCGTGGATGGTTGGGTATGTGGATAAAGAATACACAGGACTGACTTTATTACTCTTTGACATGACTGCTGTACAATTGCAAATAACAAAGACTTAAATCCAACTATTAGTCCATTAAATCAATGGAACTTACCAAGTTCCTATTGTTTCAATGAGTCTACTCTAGTTGGGAATTACAACTAGATTTCGGGCAACATGTCTAATACACATACAAACCTTTCATTGTTATTGCTTTGGGCAGTATCAACAGCCAAGTCAACATAAATCCATAAGATGTTCAATGGCATTGCAGATGGAATAAATACAGCAGAAAAATTAGCTACATATGATTTGGATTCAATAACTAATTTCCTTCCTGACTTACTATCCATTTTTGCAAGGAACTATTTAGAACCTATATGATTTCACTCGTGATAGGACTGGGCATTTTTGTGAGACAAACAGAATAAATTATGATGCTTTCCATTTTCATACAGCAGAAGACACTGGGGCTAGTATGCAAACAAAGCATCTTTTTTCTTTTTCAGACAAAAGTAAAAATCACATGAGACAGATCTGAAACTATTAATAGCTTGGTGTATATTCTAATAGCTTACTCTGTCTGCTTCATAGTGCCTTGGATGCTGGGGGTGGAGGGATGGTATTTGCAATGCTATTGATTTGCTCCACAGATTTGTGGCAGAGATGAGTAACAGGTGATTTAGAATTGCTGCATGTCTGAATCCTCACTGCAAATCTCTTTTAAAAGGTCCATGACAAGTAGCTCCAAGTTCAACCTGTGCTTCTTTTCCGCTCTTCAGTCAATGTAACAATTAATCACAATGCCCCAGTTAAAGGTATTCAGATATCTGAACTAGAAAAAAGGTTATGTTTTAAACTGCATTCTGTACATAACAGATATGAGTCACTCTTCTTTGTAGTTTCACTCCATTAAATAAGAAGGGACAGTTACCTCAAGTATGTCCTCTCCTTGTTCCTCTATTCGCTTGCCTTGTCGCCAGTGTTTCAGCAACCATTTCAATTTGACATAGAGGAGAAACGTGTTCTGCTTGAAATGCCTGAGCTCTTGATGCATCAAGTTTTTCTCTTGATTCGAGGTCTTCTCTTCCAATTTGTTCTGCAGAGTCAAGCTTTGTACCTCCAAGTCTTTCCTCTGCAGAGTCTGCAGATGCTCTTCTTCCAGCTTTAAACAGAAAATGCACAACATCAATATGGTATTAATCTTGAGGAATTTATTTTTGTTTTCACCTTGATAATCATGGGCAAGACTACTAATTATAATAATAATCAGTCAACTGAGTTTGGCAAGGGAACTGGTTTTCAAGAAGCCCAAAGTCTATAGGTTATAGACTCAATTTAATTAACCATATGTGAATAACCTGCTGAGGAAATATACAGCTCGTTTAGTTTAACAAGTTGAATAAAACTTCTGCAGCATAAATGCTTTAATGCTCTGTATATATTTTGTTCTCTTCACTGCCTCCTTTCCATATTTTCCCATATGACCCTGGCCCAGTAAGTACTGTATGTCAATTTTGTTTAGTGACTTCATTTTTTATTAGTCCTTACAAAAATTAGGCACAATAACTCTACTTTATTTATCTCCCTTTGGGTGTGGATCAGTTTTCCTTCATTTAAATAATATCGCTTTCTCAGCCTTAATGAAAGAAAACTACTTGCCTTCCAGGATTAGTGTTGCTAAAACAACCAATCTTACTAAAGAATCACCCTTCCCACACGTTGGTCCTTCCACAAGAGCTTTAGATATGGTTTTGGACATATCAAAGCTCCCAAGTTTGGAGGACTCCCTCTTCCATTATTTTCCTTAGTTTCACAATAATTCAGACAACCTGTGCCTCAGTAAAAAAAAAAAAAAAAAAAAGTATACCTGAAAACCAACCAGTCACGTCTACTATTTCACTGAAAACCAGTGAAAAAGAACACTTGAAAACCAACCAGTCACATTTACCATTTCTTATCTGCTTTACCTGTATCATAACTAACCTATAAAAAGCTAGCTTCAATTTCTGGCAAGCTTCCATTCAGAACATTTTATTTTACATATTTGGTCAAATAGGATTTGCTAATAAATAAAATTTATTTCTATCTATAGTCATACGTTGAAATAGATATAAGCAAATGAGCAGAAATATAGCAACTAGTTTGTGTCCAACAACAATACATAATGGTAGGGAATACTTCTTGATGCCCTGTACAAAGACCCTTAATACAAGGTAATAGCCCCCCCCCCCGCAAAGTCCCTGGAGGCCATTTTTTTCAATAGCTTCTTGTTTCATGGGCTTTACAACGTCAACTGTCAGGTAAAAATGAAGTATATAGAAAACCAAGAATAAGAATCACAAAGCTTTATTTACTTCATAGAATGCATATGTAGAATGATGGTTCCTGTTAACACTAAGAAAATACCTTCCTTTTTCATCTAATTCAACAAATCTTAATGTAGCCTGCTAATCTCCAACAAAACCATCATGAAAGTTCCAAATTCTTAGTACAAATATGTAAGGCACCTCTGGTAGTCAGAAAAACAGACAAATAAAATGTCTCTCATAGTTATGTATTTACCTGCATGATCCTTTCTGTAAATGTTTCTTGCTCCTCTTGCCGAAGTTTCACCTCCTGCTCAAGTTGAGCCTGAAGCTCCTGTATCGATACATTCTGTACAGGTAAAACAGGGCAGTCCCTGAGCTGATCAGCAGGCCAAGAATTCTTACAGGTGACAGAACTACAGGACAGACATCACTGAGACTCACAACTACACAACTAAATACACTGTTCATTACAAATGAACTTTGTAATGAGTGAAAAATCTGTAGACCCACTGGTGGATCGGGAATTGCACATGTAGGGAGGCATGTCCATATTCATGTCTGCCTGAATGCTTAAAGTATTTAGTGTTTTCCTCATTTGCACTAAAAGATATATGTGTGTGCATACATCTTCTTCCTAACTGTAGAAAACAGGACACAAATACGTAAAACATTCAAAGTCGTTTGTTAATTTGGAGATAATTTGACTTGGGTCAAAACAACAGCCTGTATCTCCTTGGGGATGTAGTTACAACTATATTGTTGGACTGCAATGTCCAGAAGTCCTCACCTTTGATTATGTTGACTAGGACTATTTGAGTTGTAGTCCAGCAACATCCAAAGGGCTGCACTTTGTTGGAGGGCTAACACAGGTAGCAATTGCTATCAAGTCCTGATTAGTATGTTGTGCCTACCCATGCTGGGAAGTGAAGGCATTAACAACTATCCCTAGTATAGGAGATCTATTGCACTGAAGGTAAAACAAGATCATTCCTGTTTCCTGAATTTAGTTTACATAAATTCCAACAGTTAAATCTCCATGTGTGTCAAGTTGCAGATATATTCAAACTTACGAGAATATATTTAGGATCAAAAGCTGTCAGCTTTGTGCCAATTCTGTTCTCAAAGCTGATCATCACCAATTTCAGATATGCCAACAATGTGGGTGAAACAAAAAGTGTGGGTGTTTTTTCTTGTATCCTTTACATCTTATGTTTATTCAGTGGACATGGTGGCTGGAGGATGCTGGAAATCCAAATTTTTCCAAGCTTTGATAATTTCATTAGGGCAATGATCAGATCATGTATAAAACATGTACACCAGTTTTATTATTCTACCCAAATAATTGGTATACCTGCAGAAAACAAGGTTTCTACTGGTAAGTCTCTACATCAAATAATAGTAATATACATGTGCAGTTGATAAAATGCAAACTATGAAATAATTGCTCCAAATTACTATGAAAAATAAATTTTAACCTTTCTCACATTTCTTTCTTTTTCCAATCATCTTACATTTAACAAAGGACTATGTTGGCAGAATTTGTGAGGCTGGAATATGAAGGAAGTATGATCAGCATGATGAGAGACCAGTGTTTAAACCCCTGCTTGGCCATGGAAACCTACTGGGTAACCTTGGCCAAGTGACACGTGCTCAGCTTCAGAGGAAGCCAAGGGCAACCCTCCTCTGAACAAATTCTGCCAAGAAACCCCCATGATAGGGTTGGCATAACTTAGAAATGACTTGAAGCATACAACAATGATCAGTTTTATCCAGTCGTTTCCTTTGTCTCATGCAAGACTGTTTGATCTAACAGAGATATATGCAAATAGAAAGTATGGGGAGGGTGTTATTCTCTGCTTCTTCTGCAGACTCCCTGCCATCCATCTGTTCCAATTTGGATACCCTTAGGAACAGCATGGGAAGCAGTGCTGGAGACTGCAGAAAAAAGAAGAGATATGCAAGATTTGCTTCCTTTCCCTTTCCAATTCACACAAGACTCCACTTCTGTGATTAGAGGAACACAACTGGATAGTGTCTGTAAAAGTTATTTAAAGGGAGAAAATGTCTGCATTTTTATAATTTTTAATTTATTCTCTGTATTGGTTTCCTGCCACTGCCTTTATTCTGTTTCTGTTTTAATTTGCCATATAAATTGGAAATAAAGAAACGTATACTTAAGGTTACGGTAAGACAATTTATACAACACAGGTAGGCATTGTTTGCAATATATTATGTTGTCGTCAATGTACTGTAAGCACATTAACAGGCTTGGTCCAGAAGTCCAAACTTTCAGTCATGCAAAAGGGTACTTTTGGTCACCTTCTTATTCACCTTGTATACCTTGCAAATCTGTTGTGGGGACCCCTTTAAACTGTACAGCAGGTGGTGAATGTGGTGGGCAGCAGGGGAAAGGTAAATTAGTGAAAAGTTCAAACCTCTGCTTCCATTTGCAGAATAACTCTTTTTGTTTATTAGGAAATCCAATATACTACATATGGCATGGCATGGTAAAATCAATCCAACCTCAAAGTACTCTGGCAATTCTCTTTGTTACAGTTCTCATTATCTTCCTTCCTATCTTTTATCTAATTATATATTTTCTATGAATTATGTTTATCACTGTGCCCTAATTACATTATAGGATGGAGTGGACAACTCTGATAGGTCTGGGGGCCTGAGACCCTGCAAGGGGGCACACAGGCTATTGAAAAATAAAAATAGCTCCCCCTCCATAAAAATAAACCCCCCAATAGCTGGTCATCTACTTCTAGCTCTCAAAATGGCTATTTTATTTTTCATTTTTATTATATTTATTAAAATATTTATCTGACTTGGTGTGCTGAAATGATACCAATGTTGGTGCCAATCAGGCCTCCAAGGAGAGGGCATGCTACAATTCAGGTGCCACTGCAGAGATCTCTTGATGATAAACAGTATAGGAAGTTTTGCAACTTATTTAAAAGGTACATTTTTGCATTTGCAGCTTTGAGGGGTAGCAGTTCACCTTCTTTTTTGATCAGAATAGAGTTGGCTCAAAATTTGAAGATTCTGTGGACCACAAAAACATCCGTGAGGGTGTAAATTGCCCCAGGGCTATATTTTGACCATCCCAACAGAAAAGAAAGAAAGAACTTCAAACAGTGGTGCAATTCTATGTGTATTTAAATCTGCACTGAGCTAAGTGGGGCTATTCTTAGATAAAAGGGTCAGGGGTTCCACCAAAGCTACAGGAATAAACAGAAACAACATAAATAATAGACTACTGGAGACAACCACACCACTATCAAATATAGACAGACATAGAACAGCACACCACAAAGACATTCCAATCCAGGAAAACTACTCTCAGTCTTATTAGAAGCAATATAGATGCCTCCTTCTATCTTCCACCACATTTAACAAAAGAGTGCTTTTCATACCACAAATCCATTATTAGGGAAATGAGGCAAAGAGAAAGAAGCGGTAGCTATTCTGTGTCAGGCCACATTCTATTCTCTGCACCCACCCCACTCAGCCTTTTGAGGGGCTTCTGTTGTCTAGCTTTAAAGAGCCAGGTGAAAATTGTTATATTTACAAGTCCTGGATTGGGTCTGTATACATTGACACTGGCAAAACTGTTTCAAAATACCGATTAATTGACAAATATTGATGAACATTTTACATTTATTTACTTTCAGAATCTTTGTGTTTATTTTTTTTTTACCAGAAAGCCTCCCTCTCTCTTTTCCAGTCCCACGACAAACATAAGACAGCCCTCAAATCAAAGGAATAATTAATTGGAAGAGGATTTACATGCCAGGTTCTCATTGATGATACTTTTTTCTGACTGTAATTTTAATGGAATTACAAGAATAATCTGATTTGCATTTATTCTGAGGAAGTTGCAGAATTCTATAACTCTAATACAGAATAAGAGGGGCATACAAAAATCAGAATGAATGAAAACCCTCAGTTTGGCTTGCAAACTAATGTACACTCCATTGAGAAAGGATTCACGTTTTTTACCAGAGTATCCATAAGTATTCACATTATCAAATGTGTGGTTATCCGTCCACTTTGCATCGTTACATATTTTCAGCAGAGGAAGAGTGAATAGATGCAAATTTGCACAGGAAGGGAAGACAATTAAGTGTCAATGTGAATTTGCAAAAAATCTGCAGCAATTCACATATTGCACTTGCATGCAGATTAATCACAGATTCTGTATTTGATTAGAAAAGCAAAATGAGTTCCAACATACTTTGCATATATAATAAAAATATAAAATGCATCATATTGTCTCTGGCATCTATTCATTTAGTATTAAGCCTTACCACTCAGTATTATTATATCTGCACGAATACTGTGAGCAAATTATATTTCATTTTGTCACAAAGTCTTCCAAAGGTGTTGCCCACCTTCTAACTAAAAGCTCTAACACTCCATGTTCTTTATGGGGAGGGTTGTAATTTTGTGTCAATCATTGTTATATCTGATACTTAAAGAACTGACAATCAGGAGTATTATATAATATTTTGCCCCGTTTTCTGAATTCATTTAGCATTTGAGTATCAAAAATAACTTCCAGAACTGTTAATTTCTCAACGTCAAGCCTAAACTGGCACATAGAAAAAAGAAACAAAAAGAAAAGACAATTTCCATCTTGTTCTTACAGCTATTACCAGTAACTGCATAAATCTATCACCCTACCGTTCTGAATCTGTACTCATGAAATATTTTAAAAACAATATCAGCAATTTGAGGAGGAGAGAGGCATACAATCAGTGTAAGAATTCCCAATCATCTAACATAGGAAGGACATACTTGCCCATTGCATAAAACTTTGCACAGATTTGTTGTTGGATGTATGAACCACTCAAAGTATTACGGATGAAATAATGAAATATATCAATGGGGATAAAAATACACTTGTATCATGTGTTTTATAACAGTTGAAACAAAAAACAAAAGGAAATTAACAAGTTTAGATTTCAGCTAATTTTAGTTGATATGTGAGACTCCCTGTACATACAAAGTAACAGTTAGCAAAATGACAAAACTGATTTATAAACAATTTTGTATATTAAAATGAAAAGTAAAAACAAAACATTCATCCGTTATGATTAAACTGGCCTAATTATCCAACTTTTATTTTCTGCAACTATGCCAAATTGCCCTTCCTAAAAATCAGGCAGCTGCAATGTGACATTCCATTCATTTCAATTCTGTGGAAGTCATTGGTTAAGGAAATGGTGCTTCTGATTTCACTACACATTTCCCAGGCTGAGACAGCAACACAGTACATGCTCTTACAAGCTACTGAACTGAATGAAGGACAGGCTATCTCCAAGCTCTGTCATCAAGTTATAACCAAATTCCCCTTTGACCTGTTTGCAATTCTGGAGCACAAGGAAATGAAAAGCATTCTCTAGGAAGCCACTATTTTAAGACATTATATCATTTCCCATGAACAGCCACAAAGCCTGCAGACATCTGTTGACATGGTCATTAGAAAAAATAAGATACTAAAAGCATAATCTGATACATGACTATTTGCAAGAAAGTCCCATTGAATTCAGTGGGTCTTTGTTGTTGTTAACTGCCTTTGAGTTGGCTTTGACATGCCGACCCCATGAATGAGTCACCTACAAGACCTCAGGTCATGCAAGTTCAGGGTCATGGCCTCCTTGATTGAGTCTTTCTTTCTGGTATGAGGTCTTCCTCTCTTTCTACTACCTTTCCTAGCATGATTGTCTCTTCTAGTGAATCATGTCTTCCTATGAGGTATCCGATGTCTGACAATTTAATTACCTTGGCTTCCAAGGAGAGTTCAGGCTTGATCTGTTCTTAAAGTCACATTTGTTTATCTTTTTGGCTATCTACAGTGTTCTCAGAACTCTCCTCCAGCATCACATCTCAAATGAGCAGATTTTGTGGGTCTTAGGGGGGTTGCAGACTGCCAGAAATAGTGCAAATTAAGTCCACTTTTAGGGTTAGGGTTAGTGCTAGGGAATCATGGGAATTGTTTTTTTTCCTGAGACATTGAGCCTTCTCTGTCAGAGAGCTCTAGTGCCACAATAAAATACAGTTCCCATGATTCCCTAACCCTAACCCTAACCCTAAAAGTGGACTCAATTTGCACTATTTCTGGCAGTCTGCAACCCTCATTACTCACAGAGAAAGTATCTATAGGATTGTAATTTAAGACAGAATTATACTGCTGTAGAAAGAAATTGTATTCTGGATCCAAACATTGTTGTTGTTGTTCCTGTTGCATGCCTTCAAGTCATTTCCAACTTATGCAGCCCTCACGTGAACCTATCATGGGGTTTTCTTGGCAAGATTTGTTCAGAGAAGGTTTGCCATTGTCTTCCTCTGGGGCTTAGAACATGTGACTTGCCCAAGGTCACCCAGTGGGCTTCATGGCTGAGCTGGGAATTGAACCCTGGTCTCCAGAGTCATAGTCCAACACTCAAACCACTATGCCATGCTGGCTCTAAGGATCCAAGTACAGAACAAACATTATTTTACTTATCTAAGGTTCAAGCTACATATTATAAATGAGGTTGTATATACTTTTCTCTGAAGTTTTTTTTTTAATGGCAGAGTGCCTGGGGTAGGCAGTATCTTAAGCAGATGGTTGCTAGAAGAGGGGGTAGATCAACTTTTGGGTTTGTTTGTTTGTTTAAAAAAAACGAAACCTCACCCTTTCCATGTCCTGACCAACTTCCTTTCCTCCATCACAGCCTGACCCAAGTTCCTTTGATTGGTGGCTGAAGGGGGTGGAGGGGAAATTATTCACAAAAGAAGTAATCAAGACACTTTAACTGGTAGCTTGAGTCTGAGCACCAGAAAGGAAGAACTCCAAGAGGGGAAATTTTTGCTTTAGCTGTTGCTAAGAAAGCAAAGGCCTCTGCAGTATAATTTTGACCTGGAAAAGCATGACACCCCGATATCCCTTTGTATTATAAGAAATTCTCCTTCAACCTCCTGTGCCAGGCTTTAGACAGATCACTGAACAGTGTAGCTTGCATCTGTTGCTCTAGGGCAATGAAATAACATCCATAAACAAACAAACAAACAAACAAACAGGTACCCTATGCTGACTCTATCTACAAGCTTTGGTGCAGCAATGCATAAATCAGATTGTAAAGATATTTGCACTTCAAACAAGTGGTCACTTTACATAGTTGAGACTTAGCTAGTGATCCAAGCCAGCCACATTAACTTCTTTTTCTTTCATCCATAGAGTGAAATAACAATAGCTGCAATCCAAAGTGCTACATCATGCATGCCCATGAGAATAGGCATATCCACTGGGGTTTTTGAATTTTTCTCATTTCAAATCATAAATGGCTTTTGAAACTTGCTTCAGTTTCAAAACAGGCTTGCAATATAGTACAAGGGCATGCTGCTGAAATACACATTCAAAGATCTATTAAACAGATGTAATAAGCATGGTTCTTTAGCTCTGCATTACTGTTGTTGTTGCATCCAGCCTCAAAACTTACTTTCCATGCAAAACAGAGGGAGGGTTGCTAAAATCCTAACATCCTTGGGCTCATGGAACAAGCCAAACTTACAAGTATTTAGACCAAGGGTAGGCAAGGGACTTCAGTTCCCAGAAGCCTCAGCCATGTTGGCCAATAGTCCCATGTTGGCTAATAGCGCCTGGGATTCTGGGAGCTGAAGTTGCTCTGAAAATGTAAATATGTCACGTTCATAATTTAAGATACAAAGCAAAAAAAGTTAAAATCTAGAGTTACCAAGTAGAATAGGGGAGCTACTACAAATGTAATAAATAGTATCAAAAAAGATACTAGTGGTTGCATTGTGAATTAGGTGTTGGGAAGCATTTTGTGGAAGAAATTTTGAACAGGTCTACCTGTATGTTATTTAGAATTAGTATTAGACTAGGTTAACAATATTACCCTATTTAGCTTGACTTATAAAACTTATGGGAAATCTAAAAAAAATAAAAAATAGCAATTTGAATTTATATACCATCGCCTGGATCAGAGGGTGCTTCTCCTGTTCACAAAGCATTTATTCACAAAATTATAGCACTGCATGAAAACATAAACTAAATTGAAAGATATTATTTGGTTCTTGTGCAAGATGAAGCCTGAGAATGATGAAGGAATCAACTTCATTCAGTATAGTGCATGTATTCTAGCACTTGTACAAAAATAGGTAGAACTGCTATTTTCATTTCATATGGTTCATTAAATCCAGCACTTACTTTCTGTTACAGATATAGAAAAATAATTCACACACAATGGCAGAATTCTGTTCAATCTGTGAGAAAATGCATCTCAGTGGCTATCTAATACCTATATTATGCCAAACCTAAGGGTTATTTTTTAAAGGACAAGCTTTCTTACAGTGTGTACTTAACTATATCCTATTAATACTTTACACTACTAACTAGTCATTGAATTCCAAGAATGGTAGCAATTTAAATGAACTGAAGTTTATAGGATGGTTTCAAATGGAAGGCAGTAGACCTCTGCTGTCTGTAATTTAACAATTACTGTACAAATGTTATCTTAAATTAAAATGCACTGCAACAATCGTGCCCTATTTTTGCTGACAGAAACAATCTCCAAGCAGCACACAAGAAGAAAGCTAGAAAATGCAATGTGAATATGTTATTTACCTAAGCAGAACAGTTAAAACTTCATATTTGGCCTTCCCCCCAAATTTGTTCTTACTTAATAACACTTTTGGTATTTTGATCTGGGAAACATGAAAAGTCCTTTGAGATTTTTGCAGACATTGATACACTATAGATCAGGGGTAGGCAACCTTTCCCCTTTAAGGGCCGAGGGACTTCAGCTCCCAGAAGCCTCAGCCATGTTGGCCAATAGTCCCATGTTGGCCAATAGCTCCTGGGATTCTGGGAGCTGAAGTCCCTCGGCCCTTAAAGGGGAAAGGTTGCCTACCCCTGCCATAGATGCATAACTAGTATGATCTGAAAAGGTCCTTAGTGTGCGCCAAACTACATGTTACACTAATGACTTAACATGCAGCTGCCTTTTTCATTTTTCTTTGCACTACAGTAAGCATGACACAAACTGAGGCCATGCATGTAGGGAGGGATGATTTAATAGTTTTTGGTTTTTTTGGCATCCGACTCTCTCTTTTATATTCTTCCCATCTTCCATTTAATTTTCCAATGAAAAGCCTAAAGTTCTAAGGTTTGAGGGTTCTAGGATTACAGAACTTTATTTTAGGCCCCTTCTTAATTGCATTCTTATTTGGGGAGATGATAACATTGTGTTATATTCAACATCATGCTTTAATAGTTGGCTCCTACTAAAGTGGCACCCAATTTTGAACCTCTAATGTTTATTACTTTGCTAACATGAAATATTATCTGTACCAACTAAGTGGCACATTGGGGATGTATTGAAGTTATCCAGAGTTTGATCTGAAGTTGCATGGAACTCCTGGCTGGATGTGCTTTTATGCAGAAAAGGTGGAGGCATTTTTCACCCATTTCCACTTCCTTCAGAAACCCACCAACCCTCTGGGTATTTCCAGTGTTGATGGTTCCACAAGAAGGCATGGGAGGGGGCTTTATAGAGAGAAGAGGAATAATCTGTAGAAATGCTCTGTTCATGCACCAGGAGCTTCTACTGGATCAAACTCACTTCTAAAAACGGAAGAAGGATTTTTTTATTTACGGAAGTGTGGTGCACCCCAGTTTAACTAAGGCAATGAAGTAGGATTTGATGAATCTAGAATAAATAAGGCCCACAGATCTTTTCTCACAGTCACAAAAGTGGATTAAAATAACAGATCCATCATTCAGGGAACAGTCTGAAGGCTCACTTAATGCAGATTAGTTAAACTTTTAACATCTTGAAGCCACTCTTTTGTTCAGATAATCAGGGTGGTTTATGGGAACATTTTCACAGTCTTATGTTAATCCATGTCTTTTATACCATACAAATGCATGCAGACTTTTTTCTCACAGTCAGAGATAAGAACCACTATTCCATGCTTCAAACACACTTTAAAAGAGTAATAAAATTCCAGGACTTTTACTATTCTAGATGCAGAAATAATGTTTCCGGACTATACATATTTTAGTGTTTATGCTCTCATTGTTTGTAATATAAACCAACCTGTGTTTAAACCCTGTCTGATATCAAAGCTTAACACAAATTTATTTCAAGATATATGATATATGAATAAGAAACATTTCCCTAATTTATAATGGTTATAGGACTAAAAGATGTTCCTCTCAGCTGGCCATCCTGTGTCCTAGAGAAATTACAGGAGCAGCTGTCTTTTGCAGATTAGGTTTATAAGAAAGAAGGGTTCCTATTTAGCACAGTATACATGTATCTCTGAACTCTTGTTTATGTTAGCATCAGACTCTTTTTCTTCTGTTCTCAGAATGAATCTTGCTCATTCATTCTCTGCCCAGCTGAACTACAACAAAGGTTAATCTACTGTGTATAGAAGCATATATGTAAATCAAGATGCTGTATTTTTCTTCCATGCAGCTCAAGCTGGCTTCTGGTTTCCATCTATACAATATATTTGCCAGTTTTAGCAGCTAGCAAAACAAATGTTGAACCAATAGTCTATCTTGCTCAATATCCTTCAATGTCCACTAATTTTTTGTTTGATATTATATTTAAGACTTTAATGCAGGGGTAGGCAACCTTTCCCCTTTAAGGACCGAGGGACTGCAGCTTCCAGAATCCCAGGAGTTATTGGCCAACATGGGACTATTGGCCAACATGGCTGAGGTTTCTGGGAGCTGAAGTCCCTCAGCCCTTAAAGGGGAAAGGTTGCCTACCCCTGTTTTAACATATTGTAAATTGCCTTTAAGACTTTAAAAAAAACTGCTTTGAGAAGGAAGTGACATCGGAGGTTAGTGACATCAAGACTGAGCAAAACCAACATCTGCTATAAACACATAGAACTGCTTCCCCCTAGTTCAGTACAAAGATGAACACAAAAACAAATATAAGGAGCACCATTCCACATCAGCTGAATTAGGTACTAACCAGCAGATAAGCATTTAGATCTGACTTGTTCTGGTCAGACCCTCAAGGGTGGAAATTGATACTTCTCCCAACTATTAATTGTGACAGTTCACAACATTAAACCTATGGAAAGAAGGCTATAACTTAGTGTCTTTACTGGGCATGGAGCCCTGTATATGCAAATGTGTTGGTGTTTTGTTATCTGAAAATGGGAGCAAATGACATACACAGTACGAAAAACCTTTACATGTTTAGATTCTGGGCACAGAAGAGAAAGGACTTAGGATCATGTCCACAAGATGAAAATTATTTAGATGCACCTAGCATGAAAAAGGTTTATATATGTTTATGGAAGCTATTTTCTGATTGTTGGAATTTACAAGGACTACAACACATCACAAGCTTGCAGAGACTATTGTCTAGCAGAAGGTAAAGCTATATCATTTCAAGACTTTCCAGTGTCATACATAGGTTGGCATAATCACCAGTATAATAGATACCTTCTTACTCTCATACCTGCTTATTTCTCAGCTAATAATGTTCTCAAAGGAAGTGAGGAGTAATATTAGCACTTTTCTTCCTGTTGTAGGAATGTATTTCAAAACTGTCCTGTTTTCAGTTAAGAAAACTGAAGTTAATAAAACTATTTGCAGGTAAGGACCTATTTCATACAAAATTTGTATGTGAAGTTTGTTTTGCATAGAAAACAGCATTTTCTCTATAAGAAATCACATTGTGTGTGCAGAAACATTATTGTCTAGTCAGAAAATGCTGTTTTCTCTGCATAAAATGCTTCACTTGAGGACTTAATTCTGCACAAAATGCACACATGAAGAAAATAATATTTTTGTGCAGAGATATTTTCTGTGTAGAAGATTTTGTTTTCTGTACCAAAAAACTATGTGCAAATTTTGCACAGAATAAGTCCCAAACTACAAAGATTCTCATTGGTCCAGGATTTTCTTCACTAGATTGTCCTGATCCTTGAATAAAATGTTTTCCAATCATTTTCTGAATACTGGAATGCAATAATAGAACACTGTACTCTTTCTATGCCTATTTCCTGATCAGTTATACCTGGGATGACTGCTGTGATCACAGTGATAAAGTGGAGCATGCTCATATTTTAAGCAAACAATTGTGGGTGCAGTGTTTGTTTTTTGCTCAGTTCAAATGCAAATGGCGGTGGTTCCAATTTGTCTTAACGTCTCTGATAAACACTTAAGGTTCCCTTCCAAGGCAGTAGGATGTTTTTTTATAGGCTGTGCTAACCTCTAGACTGAAACAACCCTTGTTTTCTGGCCTGTAGAGTTTAAAGTCTCCATCAGCTCTGCCGTGTGGTTCAGTAGTGCTTTGTTGGGGATGACTCTCTTGCTCCTCTCCAAGGTCTTGCATGCGCTGCCATTCCATCTGATCTCTCAGTTTCGACTGTTAGGTGCATGGGTGGGGTTTATAACATAAAAAAAAGACAGGAGGGAGAAAAAAGGAACAAAAACGGGTAAGGTAGACGATAGAAAAAACTACCAGAGAAAGAAAAGCGTGAACAGAAAAATCAACTTAAATGCAGTGGCATAAGAAAGTGAAGAGAATAGAACTAAAATGAGAATGAGCAAAATAACGGGCTGAAACATCTGAAAAGCAAAAAAGAGAAAGAGAGGGAAAAGAATGCAAACACTGGTTATGAGGCGCATGCAATGAGGATGCATGAGTCAAACCAACAGCAAGCATACAAGTTATGGAGGATATGGGAATAATAGGCTCTTCCATCCTTACTTGTGCTGTGCAGAAAAGCCATATCCAGTGTGGCAGCTGTGGCAGTACAGACATGAGCCCAGGGGAAATGCGTCACGAAAGGCAGTCCTTCTCTGGCTAGAGAGCTTCTTTGCTCACTCCTCAGTTATGTGAGAGAGCTGTAAGCAGGCTTTTCAAGATTATAACTTATTTCATTTTGGATTTTTTAATTGTCGGCAAGACCTTTTGAGAACATATGTCACTATAGGAAGAAGTGTAAGAAGGGGGAAAAGGAATATTTATATAACCATTAGCAGAATGGCTAATGGTTTATGGAAAGAAAAATGCTGCTGGCATTCCCTATGGGTGGTCATTGTATTTCAACTGAAATCATAACAAAAGTGATAGGCATAAAATATAATATCTGCTCTAACAGACCAGGGAAAAAAAACCCTTTTGATTCTATTAGCCTTTCTGCCATGAGGAACAGTCTCTATACGAAAGTAGAAGAGAGCTTAAAGAAACACTACAAAATATTTTATAACTTATACTTTGAAATAATAACAAAACAGCCATAAGTAAAATTAACATCAGTGCTTCAAGGAAGAATAAAGCAAAACATGAAGAGAAAGAAAAAGACAACCTACCTGGAAATCTGTGATTAGCTCTCTTCCCTGATTACCAATGGGTGAGTCTCGGGATATGGATGTCATTGTGGATAGAAAACTGGAAGACTCTGTAAGGTGAGGGAGTGGGGACAGATCATCTATTTGTTCTTTCCTAACACTGTCAACCTTCTCCAAAAATGTTTGCAGTTCTTTCTGGAAATTTTTCATCCTTGAATTGATGGTGTCCAAAAGTTCTGGCTCATTCTTATGGTCCTTTTTTTCATCTTTTTCAAAACCTTGCTCAGAAGAAACATTACTGGTTATGAGCACTTTTGCTTCATATATTAAACTGTCCGTATCAGCAATGAGATGGTCCACAGCTCTTTCAAGCCTTTCAGCTTCACGTCTGATGTTGATCAGAGATTCTGCATCCTCTTTGGCCCTTGTCAGTTCAGCAGAACCAAGATCACTCACTTCGGATGGCTTCCCACTCCCAAAGCCTGATGTCTTTTCATATATTTCTTCAGAGTCGCTCTCACCCCCAATGGGTCCTTCTCTCTTTGGTTGAGGTAGATGGCCTTCTTCGTTGTCAGATTCTTTCTTCCCCATGTCACTCTCAGCATCACTCTCCCTGGGACTTGAGGTTCGTAATCCTAGGTGAGAGGCAAGATCATAACGCTGTACGTTGGACATCAAGACTCGATTCTCATACTGGAGTTTCATCACCTTCCCACTAAGTTCATTGATTTGCATCCGGGCTGATTTCAGTTCTTCTTGTAAAGACCCACTGGACTTGGATGCATTTTCATCAAGCCAGCCAGCCTCTTGCCCAGGCTCAAACTTGAATTTGTTTAATTCATTTGTTAACTGCTTGTTATGATCTTCAATCTCAGCGATCGATCTCCTCAGCAATTCTGCTTCTTCTTCTACAAATTGTAAATGGCGGCGTAGCTCTCCAGCTGACTCCACAGAATCACCATAAGGTGAGGTAGGAATGCTCGAAACATGGTCCTGGCTGAGACATAATCTCTCATACTGACACTTCATATCCTCCATCTCAGCCTTAATACCTCTATTTTCCACCTCCAACTCCACTAACTTTCTGCCCAGGATGTTCGCTTCCTCTTCTACCAGCTTCAAACGAAGCTTCAATTCAGCTTCTCTTGTGCTAGGTGGTCCCCCAGCCTCTCCAATAGGGAGAGGGCTTTCCACATCTCCATAGATGGATTTGTATTTTTGGAGTTCTTGCTCCAGTTCATCTTTTTCCCTGCCTAGCTTGGCCATCTTCTTTCGCATCAATGCTGCTTCTTCTTTGGCAAACTGAAGCTGGCACTTCAAGTCAGCACTGTCTTCCTGCCAATAAAAACAACCCAAAATGAAATTAAAAAGAGAAAACTGCATAGAAAATAAATACACTGTTTGCATCTGTAGTCCAAGGATATGATACAATATATAGCCAGGAAGAACATGGTCAATTTATAAAGTATAATTCCCCCCCCCCTTTAAACATTCAGTTATTTCAGAATTTATCATTTTATAAGCCTTTCCACAAAAGCTTATACATACTAGTTAAAACAAGAGACATTGTTGGTGAGCAAAAGTGTAATTCTGCACATTGTTCCCATAAATTGTAAAGCAATCACTATATGACACCCCTTCTTTGATCACGCATGCTTAAAAATGTAACTCTACATATTTACTCAAAAGTATACATCAATGGGTTCAATAGAATTTGCTCCCAGGCAAGTGTGCATAGGATTGCAGACTACTGTACATGGGTTAAAAAACATGTCCATTTCCATACTAGTAAAATGCACAACAAATATGCATAACATTGTTTGATACTTTATTATCATAATGCAGTACTAACATGCAAAGCTTGTTTTATAAGGGACAGAATGAAATAATATTGTCACTTCTGCTCAAAGGCAAATGTTTATATTCCTGGAGCTAATATTAATATGAACAACTATCTACTACAAAATCAAATGTCATGTATCATATAGCAAGCCCTGTGGTGAAAAAAAAAAGTTTCTAACTCATAGGACGTATGTCATTTGCATGAAAATTCTAGTGGGGTTTAATCAAAAATAAAAACCAAGGTTAGGTTTCAAACTTTTCCTCAATATTTACTTTCAGAAACCATTCATTTCTGTTATCTTTCAGTCAATTTATTGAGATATCACCCCAGAAAGCCATTTTTGTCAAGATAATAGGCTTGGAAAGATGAAAAAGCAAGCGTTTAAAAGAGTTCAGATTCATTGGAAATTGCTAACAGTATCTATGAAAACTATTTTGTTTTGAACACTTACATAAATAGTTTTATTCCATTTTTATTCAATTCATGTAGATTTTGTTGCATTAAAGATTTTTAAAAAGGGAGAAAATTTATCCCCATAGATTCAAAGGGGAAAGTGTATGAATGGGAACAAATAAATGCACATGATACTAATACTACATCTTTTAAATTTGAGAGCAAAATTTTACAGCCATATGTACTGCAAACAGAAATAATGTATAAATAATATTTAAAAATGCTATACAAACAACCTAGTTAGAAAGCAGAATGATGCCGAACAATTGCAATGCAATCACCATAACATTGTAACAAAGAAAAGTGCTATGCTCAAATAGGCAAAACGATAATACAATAATGTAAGTTCAATGAAATAAGAAAAGACAATTCCAGGATGACAAATGACATAGAATTCCACTCTTTTAATATATTAAAGGGCTCTGAACTCTGTTCAAATGGGAATGGAGGAGCAAAGATTACTCTCTATGGCTGATCACTCATAAAACTTTTCCTCCTTCTATAACTAGAATAACACAACTCTGTTCGTTAATGTAAAAGAATCCTTTTTGACATCATTTATTGTTTTGGAATTATCTTTTCTATACACCTTAACTTGCTTGACTGTAGAACTATTGTTTTCTCTTCCATTGTATACAAAATATTACAGAGTGTTTTATTTCTAATGCATATATAAATTATTTTTCTGTGAATTGTTCCTTTGTTTTTGGTGACTTTGTATTTTAATATATTTATCTGATATGTTTTTGTTTTTTGCTTCCCCCCCCCCCCCGGTAATCTTCTTATCTCTTCATCAAGGGTATAAAAGATCAGAGACAAAAATATTATTTTTTTGCATACTAACTAACTAAAAAATTCATATACAAAGACTTGTTTTGCGTATCTCACATTTAAAAGTCAATAAAATAAAACACACCCTGCTATTCTGGAATGATTATTCCTTAATCAATGTTAGATCAATCAAGAGTATAAACAACTCTAGAACTACTACATGGATCCATGTAGAAAAGGGTAAGCAGAGTTCAGTTGTTTTTCTTCTCTGCATATTGTAACTGAAAACAAGAAGCCAGGAAGGTGTATTGATAAAGGTCATTCCAGCTGCATCTGTACTGCAGAATTAATGTAGTTTAACTGCCATGGCTGAATGCTATGGAACGCTGTGATTGACAATTTTGTGAGATATTTACCAGAGAGCTCTGATGCCACAACAACTACAAATCCCAGAATTCCACAGCATTGAACCATGCTGCTTTATTTTTGCAGTGCATATGCAGCCTCTAATTCTCTACCTATGTAAACAAAGATTGTACTTTAACAGAACAATCACATAAAAGCCTACTCATAAAAATGTCCTTTTGAGAATAAGATTAGAGCCTAACCATAATGTCTTGCATAAACAAATATTTTGGACAATCTACCGTCATGAATTACTATAAAAATGATATATTACAATGTGCTTGTTAGACTGAAGGGCAGGAGGAAGAGAGGGAGAAAGAATGAGAGAGAGAAAACCTACATGGCACCTACTGAAACTGACTGAATCAAAACATGTTCAGCAACTTGCATCTTAATTTAATTAGCAATTATGGCAGCCATACGACAGCCTAAGTTATCCCTTCTCTGTGTGTCTGGAGTCTTCAGTGTTGCATGGGGTACATAATCAAATATTAAATAAACATACATTCATTACCAAGCCACATGCTGATTGAACAGATAGAAACCAGCTTCACTAGCAAAACAGATCTACTAAATGTTAAGCAGCAGAAAAATAACAGACTAATAATGCAAAATGTGCAAATAAAAGTCTCATGCGCTGGCTACATTATAACTTAAAAGCAGCTTATTTCTTACCAGATAAATCCGTAATACTAGGCAGAGCCTAAGGGAAGAGATTAACTGCCCTGACCTTTTTATTGTCTGGTCAAGCATATCTGAAATACCCACTAGCTGTGAAATCCAGTTTCCCTTACAACTTCTTTGCAGACTTGTTTCTAGTTTGTATTCTTCCTGTTTATAAGACTGTTCAGACAACATATCTGCATATGATCAACATATGAATGGGAAAGCAGCTCCCAACTGCATTGTTTAATGAGTCATTTGCAGAAAGTTTTTGCACATGCAATTTTTACACATAAATGCTTTGTTGACAATGTATCTACGCTTTATTTTGAAATCTTTTTCTTTAAAAAATGGATTGGATGCTAATGAGCCTATTTGATGTTTTCTTTTAAAAGCTTAATAGAAAAACAAACAAACAAACACATTATGCTTGCAGTGCAGAAGCTGTGATGAGACTTAGCGCTTAATCACATTCCAAAAAGTATATCTATCAATACTTTTGACCAACAAGTCAATAGAAAGAGAAAGGGATAAGAGTCAAATCTTCTGTTATCACCTCCTCAGTGGTCTTGGCCAGGCAGAATATGGCTATGCCCTTACTGGGTTTTAACTGGATGAAATGGCAGCATAGCTTGTGCCCAGGAAATTGGGCTGCCAACCTTCCTACCTTGCGCTGAAGAAAGAGTTTTCTTTGCGTCCTGACTGCTGCCTGGCATTTTCCAAGAAGCTCCATTCTGCAGCTCTGCTGAACAGAAACCTATTTTTTCAATACAACTAAATGCAGAAAAGGAACATCTAACAAGGTCATTCTTTTCATCATATTGAAACCCACATTTTTAAAAAAAAAAAAAAAAAACGATGCTTCTAATATATGTGCACTTACAAAATAAAACTATGAAAATTCTAAGGAGCCCAGACAATCTGAGATGCAACTTTCTCACGTTATATGTATATTTCTATATGTAAGAGAAATACTCTGGGTTGGATCCAGATAGTGTTCTTCCTCACATGGATGAGAGCTT
Organism: Phrynosoma platyrhinos; assembly: GCA_020142125.1. NCBI lineage: Eukaryota > Metazoa > Chordata > Lepidosauria > Squamata > Phrynosomatidae > Phrynosoma > Phrynosoma platyrhinos. The sequence continues at coordinate 69,103,264 of CM034706.1, read as the reverse complement.
TCTGTCATAGAGGAAACTGAGTTTCACTGAGGCTTTCTGCTAGAGGAAAGGGGAATTGTGATTTGTTTTCCTCAAATTCTTTTCTCCCTGCCCCTATGACTTCATCAGAAACTCCCAATTATCATTTTTTAAAAATTTCTATTAGTCTTAGCCAGTATAGACAACAATGAGAGCTGAAGACCAGAACCTCAAGTTGCTGTAAATTCTGTTCAGTTGCTATTCAGTCTGAAAACAGAATGACGTGTCTCTTGAAAAGGATCGTGGCCATCAGGAATGCATGTCTTCTAACTGCCTATACAAGCCCATGTACAATTAATGGGACTAGGCTGGCTCCAGACATAGAGTAGACGCACTGAACTAAATGAGACTTAAATTAGTCATGACTGCTGTAAAACACCTTGTATATGAGCTTAGTCATAAAATGTACGTGGAGGTATGGGAATTCAGAGCTCTGGCAGAGGCACAGGTGGCCACAATAAGCCCGGGGAGGAGGCTGCTATATGGTCCATGGCCACAGTTTACTCACTCCAGTTTAGATTAGTTCACTGATTTCAGCCTTTGTTGTACTACATCCCATAAACATTTGTATACGGTATTTTGAAAAGCACTATCAGTGTAAAAGAGCAGTGGACAACTTGTGGCCTACCAGCTGTCTTTGGACATTCATCATCACTCCCTAGCGCACGTCATGGTGAAGAAAACTAAAGTCCAACAATATCTGGAGAACCACAAATTGCCATCTGTGCTGCAGTGAAACCCTTTTTGCTATTTCTTTTAAAAATGCTCTCTTTATGTACACACTTTTGAAAATGTCAGAAGTTTTTGTTGTCATGTATCTCCAAGTTACTGTAACCCTATCCTCATCTTTTCTACACAAAAGTTAGCCAGAGAAGGTTTACCATTGTCATTTGCTAATGCTGAGATACTATGACCTGACTGGCGTCACCCAGCAAGTTTCCCTGGTTGACCACTGATTTAAACTCTAGCCTCCCAGAGTCATGGTTGAACACTCAAACAACAACACCACACTAGCTTTATAATGTCAAATTCAGGACGTTTCTCACACACACACACACACACACACACACACACACACAGAGTGAATGTTGGCAATAAGTAAGAAAGGGATATCAATCATTGGTGAATGATGTCCATGTGCTATTTCTGCCATTTACAGCATTGTAATAGATTTCAATTGCTGGCTATAATGCAGATGCACTTTGACTCTTTATCTTCTTTATTTCTCATTTGTTAATGTGGTGAATTTGTCACTTGCATTGGACTTCTCAGTCCACTTCATGCATCTGATGACATGGGTAATTTTCTAAGGGCTTGATCAGACTTTATTTTTACTAACAGTTAATACAAGCCTGTGTACAATTAATGGTGCTAGGCTGGTTCCAGACCTACAAAATATGTAGTATATGCATGACTGTCCTCATTTCTATCAACTGCATGAAAAAATGATAACCTTATGAAATGTATATCCTTATGACATCTCCTGCTATAGTAATCCAGTCAAAATATTATACTTTGGTAATGCACAATAATATTGCTATTTTTATAGTATGTGTATAAATGTACTCAATTGGTAGAATATGACTATGAGAACTAGGCATTATTTTAGTACTGAGGAATACAAGCTTTTCAAGAAACCTTCTCACTGAGTGGAAATCCAGTCCACATTAACCCAATCTATTCATTAGTTAATGGTATAAAAGTGGAGGGAGCAGTTTAATTAGCAATAGCAATAGCAAGTACATTTCTATACCGCTTATCAGTGCACTTAAGCACTCCCTAAGTGGTTTACAATGTATAAGCCAATTGCCCCCAACAAACGAACTCAGAAGGATGCCAAGGCTGAGTCAACCCTGAGCCTCTGGCTGGTATTGAACCCACAACCTTGTGGTTTGTGAGTGAGTGGCTGCAGTACAGGCATTTCAGCACTGCACCAACAGGGCTCTATATTTAAATTATAGTGAGTGGAGAATAAAAAAAAAATCCAAATCATTTTTTTTCTGGAGGAAATCACACTTTAAAAAAAACAAAACCAAGTAGTATGAAACCACGATGGCCCTATCTTTTAATCAGATTTTAAAAAGCACCCTCTAATATACTGTGATCACATGCTGTTCATCTGAAAAAATGCCTCCAATTCTGAGAAAACAACACACTATGTGTTGTTTTAGAGTGTGTGAACTGCATTTGGTGCCAAAATGCTCATTAACACAAAACCTTGGCACCAAGAATAAATTTAGTTAAAGTCTGTGGGGTATTTAAGTTTTCTAAGGTTTCAGCCTTTTTAAGGAAACAAAAATATTTAAATTTCAAAACTTAAAAGCCAAGCCTGTTAGAGTCTGGCTTTAAAAGAAGCAGAGTAGCAGAAGAGTGACTTTGCCTAACTATGCTTCCCTAAGAACTGATACTGACTCAAAAACAACAAACACGTAGTTTGTACTTTAAAAACAATAACTTTAATCTGTATTTACATAAAAAAGCTATATCCTAATCTACCTAATGGTGGTTCAGATAAAGGGAAAAAATTCTCACCATCTTTAAGAGAGCAGGAAGATGGAACAGCTCAACTGAGAATCTTGAGAAAAGACTGTTAGTCACAAAGAGGGTGTGACGTTAGTCACAAGGTTAGTTTGAATGAAATAGAGGAAGGGAGGAGCTTGCAAGCAGGAATCCCTATCAATCTAAGGACCTTATCACATGGGGTCCAAAGCAGACAGAATCCAAACGAAATCCCAACCTAATACCTATTATTTTTCTGTGTGTTCATACGTCGCACAGAACCGCACAGAACCCCAACAGAACCCCGACAGAATGC
>CM034706.1:69048473-69063052 GCA_020142125.1 Phrynosoma platyrhinos | reverse complement strand
TTGCCAGGAAATCCTGTGATAGGTTCACTTTAGGGTCGCCATAAGTCAGAAACATTTTGAAGGCATACAACAACAACAAAAGACAAATAAGTGTGGGACAGTCTGACAAGAGCATCTCTGTATACAGTATAAGGAACAAATGTTGAAGGAGTTCCTTTTTTCCATTGAGAAACCTTTGAAAGGCATTTTCTTCTGATCTCTCTAAGGCTACATAATATTAACTTTCATCCCTCTGTGCCTAATATGATGATTTCACAGCTTTGCATTTCCAAAATAATCCTGAAGGGAAATAGAATCTTTCAATTACAGTGTGTTCCCCCTGGAAACAGTTTATCTGATTTTCAGATTATCTATGCCCTAAGGTTCAGAACTGGATGTAAAACAACAGTGAGGAGCCCAGCTGTTTCAAAGACTAGAGGAAATAGCTTGGCTAGTGCTGAGCAATGATTCAGGATCATCTCCACTTACTACTTATAGTCATGGATGAAGTTGGTACTGGATCATCTTAGCCAGTCCTTTATCCTGTCACAGATAGACTAATTTTATTTTTAAGTGTTATATTAATGTCTCCACTGTTCACAGGCTAAACTTATCATCCTGGCTGGGCATGCTAAACTGTAATCCAGAAAAGGTAACTTTTCCATTCCAGTGAATGTAGAACATTCAAGAATTTACAAACTCTGTCATATTAATTCCCACAACAACCCAAAGATGGGAGACATAGGCAACCATGGCCATGTTACAGATGCAGAAATGAAGCTTACAACTCCCAACACAAGGATCAGATTGCTACAGACATTTTTTCCTTCGGGATATAACTTTTGTGGATTCCAGTTGTATAAACAGGTACAAATTCCTGGCTTGCTTTATATAAAGATCACCAACAAATACTGTATAGGTACTGTGCACTATATTTTAGAGGAAACTGCTTAGCTATTGCACTCCCTTCTACAATAAATTTGCCTCATACCTATTTTAATATTTTATAAGTATCAGGAGACTTCTATGTTCATGTGAGCTTTTGCTTGATAATTGGGTATTACTGTAGAAATAATTGCTATAGTTTACTCTGGTAGCTGGGCTCTTGATCTGCCAGAACTAATATAAATTGCTTTTACTGTTTCTTTAATTCACATTGTTTTTACCACCATCTCCACATCCTCTTTATGATCATTTTAACATTTTTGCTTTTTGAGGGGACATTTTTACTTTTTTCCCTGCCACTGCAAGCAGAAAAATGACATAAAATATTTAAATAACAAATATAAAACCCAAATAACACCAACTTTCTATACATAGCCCTCCACTTTCATCTTTTGGAAGTGAAAAAAAGGTGCAACTATCCTTGCACAAATGATTGTGTATCTACAGGGTTTAACAGTTAATGACAGGTGGCTCACATTTTCCAGGAATAGGGTTCCAAGAATTCTTTTTATTTTGTTGCTTTCTTCATTTGTAAACTGCTATTCTCAGGCTTGGTTTCACTTTTTCCCATGCCACCATTTCTATCCACAGGCCAAGATACTCCAGAGGAAGCCTGGAGTATCCTGGCCCTGAAGTTACCCTGACCCTCCTCTTCTCCTCTGTTACAAAAGGCCCTCCGTTCCAACACTGGGCAGGTGTTTGCATGCATGTCCCACTGAGCCACTCAGCACTGCTACCACTGGTCACTTCATTCTGGGATCAGAACAAGGTACACAGCCTTGATCACATGGCTAACTGCCTTATTTGGACCTCAGAATGAGTGACTGGTGGCAGCATTGGGTGACTCAACAGGACACGTTTTAAATAGCCTCCTGACATCAGAATGTAGGACTCTGGATCTTCTGGGAAGATCTGGAATAAAAAAGTGAGTTTTTAACATTTGTTATAAGAGGGGTATACTCTGATTCTGGTGCTTAATAGTCCAGAAATCATCCGGTCTGCTTGCACCAGAACCTGGTTTGGGCCAAGCATTATTTGGCCTCCCCGGCAAGAGGAGGACAAGAGGAGGATGCTTTATTTGGACCATGCAGATAGGGCCTTTGGCCTGAAGCAGATGGGCCAAAACAAGCGGCTTCTGCCCACTTCGGGGGCATAGCATTCAGATGATACATGCCCCCAAAGTGACCAGAAGCCACTCTCTGGCAAAGGTGGCCCAAAGCCACCAGAAACAGGAGTGGATTTAACTCGCTCCTGGCAGTGACCCATTTTGAGAGCAGCCTGCATGGTTGCAGCTGTCCTGGGTTGATTGTGGCTCAATTATGGAAGGAGCAGCTAGAGGCTGCTCCTTGCTGCCCATCTGTTTGGGCCTGAGGGCCGAAGCAGACAACCTGAAAGAAGCGGGCAGAAGCTGCTTCAGCCCCAATCAGGCTGGGACCGCAGCCACCACATGGCCTGCTCCCAAAGTGGGCTGCATGTCCAGCTCCTACTACCTCAGCACAGCTTCAAAGCGGCTTCCAGGTACCTTGGGGGCATGCATGAATGCCACGCCCCCAAAGCAACTCGAAGCCACTTCTTTTGGCCTGTCTGTTTCAGGCCAGAGTCATGTAGCTAGAGGCAACAGTCCCCAGCCTAAATCCAATTGTTAGTCCCAGCTAAAGTGGATGATCTCTTCTGGCAGGCCTTTCCAGAATAGACTTCCCGGCCTCAGGAACCCCCTTATTCTGCCCTCTCCCAATTTGGATGCTGCCTCTACTCTGCCTGTCCTATTATATTTTGCTGTCTATGGTTTTATTTTATTGTATGTTATTTTAATCTAAGATGCTTTAATTGTGTTTGGTTTAATACTTTTTTAAGGGGTGGGTGGGTATTGGGTCTTTTTGGATTTATATTGTATTTTTTTGTTGTTAGCTGCCCCGATTGTGCACAGAGGGGCGGGGTACAAATAAATTTTATTATTATTTTATTATTACATAAGTGTTGACTAGTAATGGATTCACATGTCTATTTTATTCTTAGTCATTTTAGACATATTTTAATGTTTATCAGTTTTTATACAGTATTTCTTTGCTCTCTGCCTCTTTTATTTCTTTTTCTGAGTGAGATCTAGACATACAAAAATCAACTGGACAATCATGTCTTAAGTCCCCTTGATTTCAATTTCTTTACTGCAATTATGATTAAATCTGAATCCAATCCTTTTTTCCATTAGGCTATTGTTAGTCCCCAGTAGAATATTTCTGTTGAATTAATGGGAACTTGGTAAATCAACATACATGTTAAGTCCTAGTAATTCAACAGGTCTACTTTATGTGGAACTAAGGAGATTATTGCATTAATAAATAAGATGATTTACCTCTTCTGAATTAGGGATGAATACCAGATGCAGCCAGGTATTATTGCATGGATTTTGCTGCCGTTGCCGCCTTCCGAATGTATCCATGCAAAACCTGGCTAGAATCTGCCCTTAACTGTCTGCTTTTCACTTTTGGGAGCTTCCTGGCTTTGCAAATAGGCATCTGAGGGCAGATTTTAGCCGGGTTTTTGGAGGATGCAGTCCAGTATTCATCCCTAATTCAGAAGAGGTAAGTTGCCTTATTTATTAATGTAATAATGTAATAATCTCCTAAATTTAATTTAGCCACTGACATTTATTGTTTAGTTTTTATGGACCACCATTACTGTTTGTTTTGTTTTTATACTGCTTGCAATAATGGGGTGTGTGTGCGCAAGTATGCCTATCTCCTATAAACTTAGCTATCGATTTACAGCAATCCCATCAATTTCTATAGGTGTTCTTAAGCAAGGAATTCTGAGAGGTAGTTTTCCATTGCCTTCCTCTGAAATATATTGCCTGGGAAATGAAGACTGAGAAGTTGGAAAATATTTCAAATAAACACAAACTAAAATGAAATCTCAGGAATCCAAACTGTAAAATACCCCATGAAATTTTTGGAATGATAATTCCCTAATCCAAGAAAAAGAGATGCTTCTACATAATACCCGAGTATACAATGATGAGTGACTATGATTTTTTTTAAATTTAGTTCAAGGCACACAGCCATCTTCTTTCCTCACACTATTTTTAATTTACATACAGAAAGTATTATAAGCACCAAATAAAAGTGTGCTTTTTGCATGGCCAAATGTATAATGTATACACTTTTATTCTCTACATACAAAATATTAGTTGTACATAAAGCCAGTGCTCCTTATGCTTGGCAGCATCCCCACAAATTCCAGTGAGGAATTAAACAGAGGCTTAGTCCCACGTGGCTCAATTAACATCTCTATTTTAAGTCTTCCTGATTTTTTCAGTTCCACTACAGCAGGGTGGACAAAGTGCAGCTTTCCAGATGTTGTACTTTAATTCCCAGCAGTCCTAGTGAGAATTGCCAAGGGTGAGGAATGTTAGGAGACTTAGGGCCTTTGCAGACTGCCAGAAATAGTGCACATTAAACTGAGGCACTGCCCTGGCTCAGTGCTAGGGAATCCTGGGAACTGTAATTTATTGTGGCATCAGAGCTCTCTGGCAGAGAAGGCTCAATGTCTCAGAAAAAAATACAATTCCCATGACTCCCTAGCACTGAGCCAGGGCAGTGCCTCAATTTAATGTGCACTATTTCTGGCAGTCTGCAAAGGCTCATAGTCTAACAGCTTCTGCACTTAGCTCATCCCTGTGCTGTAGGAAAGTATATAAAATGGGGAACATTATATTAAATGAGGAAAATTATCTAATCTTATAAAAATATGGAAACACTCTGATCAATTAAGGACAACGCATGTCAATAATCACCAATAGCACTTTGCCTGCAGTAAGAGGTAAGTACCTTACTGCAGCACTTTATAATCTATGAATCAAAAACTGGGTTTCAAGATTGTGGATACTACAGGACAAAAGAAAGAAAACTACAAAATTTCAGAGACAGTGATGGAATTCAGAAAAAGACAACCCTTTCCTTTTCCCTCCTGCTGCAGTACAGATGTGAGGAGAGATTTGGCAGCTTCTCATTTAAATTAACTTTACTTGGCAAATCATTTATACTCTAAACTGGTTACTGTTAACTATGGTTAGTGAACACAACATAGTTCTGCTTTGGTCATTAGTGCTGCCCAACAATGTTCTGGTGTTCACCTGCCCCCCATCCTCAATTCAGGAAGTTTCCTTACCCTCTATGTAGCTTTTGGAGGGGGTTCTGGGGGCAGCACCAACTATCTTTTGCCAGTGGAGTGCTGCATGTCCCTCAATGGTTTGACGTTGCCTTGAAGCACAGTTCATCCAGGTTCAGATCTATGGCAAGCTATTGTTCATTTTTTAAAATGAGGGAAAGCTATAATTTCCAAATGACTCCTTGTAAGCACACTGGATGGAGTTAGAGGGGAGAAGTTTAGCATTACATTCATGTCTAGTATTCAGTGCCAATGACTGGAATTGTATTGCTGGTGAGTTCTGTTTCAAAAGTATTTGGGGTATTTTTGGTTTTACTAAAATGACTTTTTTAGGATGTGGTGGCTTAGTGGTTAAGACGCCAGTTCTGACGATCGGAAGATTAGAAGGTGGGCAGTTCGAGGCCCAGGTGCTGCATGATGGGCTGAGTTTCTGTCACTAGTCCCAGCTTCTGCCAACCTAGCAGTCTGAAAGCATGCAAATGCAGGTAGATAAATAGGTGTCACTTTGGTGGGAAGGTAACAGCATTCGGTGCAGTCATGCTAGCCACATGACCACCGGATTCGTCTTCAGATAATGCTGGCTCTTCGGCTTAGAAATGGAGATAAGCACTGCCCCCTAGAGTTGGCTATGACTAGACATTCATGTGAAGGGACTACCTTTACCTTTAATATGCCTTTTGCTAGATATCTATGTTAGTTTGCAACTTACTTCTTTCAACCTGTCCAGCTCATTTTGCAGTGCCTGCTTGGATATTTCCACTTCAATTATTTGTTGCCGAAGGACTTCATTTTCATCCTCTGCTTTAACACGCTTCTCTTCCACATTCTCCAGTTCATGATGCAGCCTGACAGATACATCTTTGGCTACCTATTAAAAGAGTCAACAAAGTTACTTATCAAGGCTACTAACTATCAAAGCACAGCATATAAATACAAAGGCTTGGATCAAGAGTCCTCCTTCCATTGACAGTTAGAAACCTTTTGCTCCAACAGAGCTTTTCTACTTATGATATAGAAGAAGCCATGGTGTTGATTACATTCCCTAAAATCCATTGTGTAGGACTGGAAGAACCTCCAAAACAGCACAGGAGTTGGTCCTTCAGACTAGAGGGAGATAGTTACCAGGAAAGATCTTGCCTCTCTCCCCTTCCCACAAAAAGGAGCATCCTGAGTAGAACACTAAATTCATTGAATGCTTCCACAATGGTGGTTGGAAGAAGCTAGATCCAACCCATAAAAACTTAAAGATATAGCCATATCTTAGTCTGGAAAATCAGTATGCAAGGGGAGCTTGCAGTACCTTTAAGACTAACTGAAAGATAGAAATTGGTAGCATGAGCTTTCATAGACTCAAGCCTACTTCTCCACATGCATCTGAAAAGTTAGGCTCAAATCTACAAAAGCTCATGCTACCAATTTCTGTCTTACAGTTAGTGTCAAAGATGCTGCAAGATCTCTCTTCATAAAAACCTAAGATATTGATATGCATGTGGTGAACAGAGGTCCAGCTGGCCAATGAGAAGGCAGCTGAGAGCCAGCCATTGGGAGGTCAGCTGGGAGTAGCATAAAAGCCCAGGCTGACAATGAGAGAGAAGAAGAAAATTTGGATCAGAAGGTGTGTTGGGAAAGTTAAGCCAGTGAGAGGGCTGTGTTTAAAGTGTTCCTGAGGGAACTGAATTTTAGGGAGATAGAGTTTAGAAAGGGTAAACTCTGAACACACACAGAGCTCTGGAAGAGAGAGTTACTGTGGTGATCTCTCCAGTTAGACATTATCAGCCAGTGGGGCTGAGGTATTGTGACTGAATTAGTAACATATGTTTTAAGTCTGTAACTAAGAAAGATTATAATAGCAAGTCCTGAAACAAGTTACCTTTATTGCATGTTGATATAAAATAAACTTTTTTTTTATTCCAACATCATTTTGCCTCTGTTTTAGTCACAAAACATGCTACCAATATTTTGTTATTCTGGAGGTGGGACTACACTAAAAAGGCAGTGTGAGTCCTTGACACTTTATTAGGTGGTGGAAGTGGGGATAACAAGTTCCCAAAGTACAGCTAGCTAGAATTAAAGTGGAAAAGTAGGAAGGTGGCAGTCATATGTGCCACAATGCATAACTGAAAACACTATGGTAAAAGGTGGGGGGCATATGCACAGTTAATACTTGCATGCCAGCTGCACCCGTTCCAAGAGACATCGGATCTAGCCACATTGACACATACCTTAGTTACATCCTTTTTGGATTATTATAATGCACTCTACATGGGGTTGCCTTTGAAGAATGTTAAGAAACCTCAGCTAGTCCAAAGAGCTTCAGCCAGATTGTTAATCCGAACTGGATACAGGGAGCACACAACTCCCTTGTTGCAACAGCTCACTGGCTGCTGGTTTATTTCCAGCCACAATTCAAAGTGCCAGTTTTGACTTTTAAAGCCCTATATTGCGCAGGTCCAGACATTTGGAAGGACCATATTCTCCCATATGAACCTATCTGTGTCTTGAGATCTTCTGGTAAGGCCCTTCTCTCTGTCTCGTCACCTACACAGGTATATCTGGTGGGAATACAAGAAAGAGCCTTCTCGGTGGCTGGTCTCAGACTTTGGAATTCCCTTCCAAGAGTTCCTAGACTGGCATCCTTCTTGCTATCTTTCCACAAGCAGCTTTAACATTTTTTCATTTTGAGAGGCACTTCAATACTGACTTGCAAAATTGTACATTAATGTTTTGTTTCTTTTTTTGTAATAGTTACATTTTAACTGGTTTTAATTTGATAGATAGTTTCACTATTATTTTTAACTTTTGCTTTTGGTATATTTTTAACTATGTTATTTTTAACTGTTGTAAACAGTGAAATGTGATATAAATAAGTATGATTGTGGTTGTAGAGGTAGTAGTGGTAGTAAGACTAATTTTAATCTTTCAATTGGTTACTCCAGTACATGATGAATAAATTCTACTTTCCAATTATTTTTTGTTTCCTATACAGAAGATGTTCTCCTATAAGTCAGTTTTGAATTTTAAAAATCCTCTTTTTGTTCCAAATTTTACCATACCATTTTGAGCTGAAGGAACAGGAGTCTTGTTCTAATTCTAGAATACACATTTAGAAGCCATTAACAAATCTGTTTCTTCCAAGATCCATATCTGTGATAAATCCAAACATTCCCTCCCCCATCCCCCATTTTCTGGGAATACAGTATGACCCCCATAACCACAGGACTAGTACTCACAGTTTCACTTACCCACATCTGAAAAATATGTTCCCTCTAATTAATTTCTAGGCCTTCCAGCACAATTCTATGATATGCTTCCAGCAGAAGTTAGCCAGAGTCACGCTGAAGAACTAGAAATGCCTAAATAAGTATTCCTCCAGCATGATTCTATGGTCAGCTTTTACTGGAAGGCATACATTTCATCAGGGTTTATTCAGAGACTGGGGATCCCACAGTAAGTCTGGAAACGTATCCCCCACAGATATGGGATTTCTACTATATTGCTAAATGAAGCACATGCTCAGGTACAAACTTGAAGCAATAAACACAAATTTGCATATCCATTTGAAGCAATGCAGCACCAAAGAAGTCTCTTGAGTCTCATAACCAGGTTGAGTCAGCCTGATAATTGGTTAGTTTAACTCTCTTTTCTGAGAGCTACTCACTCACTCAACATAGAATTTGATCTTTCATACCATATTTTGTTCCCACATGGTTGGCAAAGGGGTTAACCCAGCCTAAGCTATGCTATGAGTCTTGGGGCTTTGCTCTGTGAGCTAAATTGATGAGTTATTCTAGGATCTTGATGAATTTAGTTATCTAATTTTGTTGTTTATGTCATATTCCAGTATACTTTTTGCTTGATTCTTTAACAAATACTGGATTGAAAAATGGAGATGATTTAGTTCTTCGCCCGGCTTGTATTATTATTATTATTATTATTATTATTATTATTATTATTATTATTATTATTATATTTATGTTTATTTCTATCATACTTTACCCCCAGTTTGGAACTCAACGTGGATTACAACAAATTAAAAACATATTGTTAAAAATCCACAAGATACAAAAGTTAAAATGATGTTAAACAATAATAAAATTACAATATATACCATTAAATGTGTGTATATACCTCCACAACAATTGGAAAGATCCAGCACATGATTTGGTGGAAATGGTCTTATATGGTCAGTCATCAAATGCCTGTCTAATCAGAAAAGTCTTTACTTGTCTGCAAAAAGAAAGTAGGGAGGGTGCCAGTCTAATGTTTCTGGGAGAGAAGTTCCAGAACCTGGGGGCAGCCATTGAGAAAGCCTTTTTCTGTGGTTCCACCAGATATACCGATGAGGGTAGTGGGACAGACAGAAGGGCTCCTCCAGCAGATGTCAAAGCATGAGCTGGTTTGTAAGGGAAATATGGCCCTTCAAATAACCTGGACCTGGGTTGCATAGCTCAAAACCATCATTTTGAATCCAAATGGACTGGCAGCCAGTGAAGCTGTTGCAACAAAGGACTATTGTGTTCCTTGTGGCCAGCCTCAGATAGTTTTCTTTGGACCAGCTGAAGTTTCTAAATATTCTTCAAGGCAACCCCATATGGAGCACATTACAGTAATCCAACCAAGATGTAACTAAGGCATGTGTTACTGCAGCTATAGCTTATTTTTCAAGGAATGGGTGAAAAACACACCTAGCCACTGCTGACATCTGAGCTTCCAGGCTCAGCACTGAATCCAGGAGCACAAACAAGCTGTGGACCTGAATCTTCAGGGGGAGTATATCATCCAGCACAGACTGAATCCCTATTCCCTGATCTGCCTTTTGACTGACCAGGAGCACTTCTGTCTTGTCTCAATAAAGTTTCAACCCCATCCAGTCCATTACTGATGACAGGCACTGGTATGGGACCAAAACAGCTTCATTGGTTTGTGGTGTAATAGAGTTGAGTATCATCAGCATGCTGGTGGCATTGAACCCCAAAACTCTGGGAAACCTTTTCCAGTGGTTTCATGTATATCTCCAATAGCATGGGGGACAGAACCAAGCCCTGAGGGACCCCATAGGCTAACGGCTGAAGGGTCAAGCAAGAGTCCCCCAACACCACCTTCGGGATTTGCTCCTCAAGGAAGGAATAGAACCACTGTAAAACAGTGCCCCCAAATCCTATTCCAACAAGGTGACCCATAACGATAACATGGTAGATGGTACTGAAAGCTGCCAATAGGTACCACATGTCCAGGTACTCATTTCTGTCATCAGCAAAAGCAGTAGCTTACCAAGCAGGCTTCACTCAGAAATCCTGCCCACAAGGAAGTGGTGGTAGAATCTCTGAAAATAGGCCATTCCCTTTGCCTGTGCTACTCAGCACAGGAAAGGGGGATGTCATGGCTCTTGGAATGTGGACCAACGATCTGGCCAAATTGGATCCAAGCCAGCTGTCCACATGCCCAAAGAATCTGAGGACAACATTTCTGGGAAATACTTGGATTTCCCCCTGACTTTGCTTAGCTCAGACCAAAACCAAGTTATGAGGCCAGAAACCGAAGTATCTCCCCAGAAATAGCCAGATGTTGTGAGGACTACCAGAATCAGCTTTGGAGTGAGTTTGGCATTTTTCCCTGGTGTGGACAAGCCCTTAGATACTATTATGCACAAGTGCTCCTCTCACCTTTAGATCTTGTTCTAAGCTTCGAATAAGCTCCCCATCAACTTGACCCGTCTGTGCAACTTTCAAGCTTTTCTGTTCTGCTTTCCTGAGACGATACTGCAAAATACGGCAGTTCTTGTTTGCACGGTCAAGCTCCCGCCGAAGTTCCTGCAGTTGGTAAACATCTTCTTCAAGGTAGCTGTCACGCATCTCTTCCATTTCAGCTCGGAGTTCATCAAGCTCATCCTATTATAATACAAAAACAATACCAGGTATCCAGTGGTTTATTCTGTACCTTTCCCAAGACACAGAGAGAATGATCTATCTCCATTCACTGTGGAGCTCACTGAAATAGTTTCTCTCAAATAACATTATAAGCAATGTCAGCATGTTGGTACTAATTATAACTTACATCTTCAGAAATAATGGAAACTACATCATTAATCAGTTCTGTACAATGCACTGTTGTTGAGTTCAGTTCTATTTTCACAGTAATCATGAACTGTCTAGGATGGAGAGTACTAGTATTTAGAAACACCACAGTTCTTTATTTTTAACATGGAACTCATGTTAGGTGTACGTAATTATTATCTTAGATTATTTTTATGCCTGTTAATAAAGCAGATTTATGGTAAGTATCTGCCACTGTCTTCAAACATTCATCTTCACACTGCAAGCCATGGAATTTCTGCAGTATGAACCTTATACCCTTTAAGCTAATACATAGCTGCTTCCAACAAAAAAAGTTGTATATCAAATTGAGCAGTCAGTTCATACAGAGTTGAATTACTCTCCTTTACTATACCGCTATATCTACTCTCTTATACATACATACACACACGCACACACACACACAATCTGCTGTGCCACCAGAAATAAAAGCAGGTTAAACCTTCCTTGACATGTTCAACTGTTCAGATTCAAAACTGTACTAACATGTTTCCTGAGAAATCAGGAGCTCAGGCTTACTATAAATTACCTTTTCAGTAGAATAAGACTAACCATTTGAGTACAAACTCTGTCATTCCCATTAATATAATTGGCGCATACCTGAAATCTCTCAAGCTAAAAGTTTTATATGTAGGTCTTCAGCTTCAATGTGTAGGCCATTAACTTGCTAGATGGTGACTCCAGGGAATCCAACTATTCTATTATTAACTTAGTTCTATGCTTCAAAAGAAAACTGAACTTGAAAGCAACAATAAGAGCATGTCTCCCAATACGTATCTAACAAAGACATGTACATCTTCAATTCTGCAGTTTATTAGCAATCCAGAAAAAAAGACTAACATCTGAAATCTTTGAGCAGCATAATCAAGCAATTTTAGCTACCAGATATTTTTTTGAAAATAATAATAATAGAAGAACAGAAGTATATTCCAATGCAATGGGAGGGGAATTCTGTATATATAGAAATATATATTATTTTTATATAGATCTGGGGTGGGTGACTACAGTAGGTCAAGGGGTTATTCTTCTGCCTCTGGAACACTTCAGGGGCAATGAAACTGCTACCCCCCCCAAAAAAAAACCAACTGGAAGTGGTCAGCAGTTTGCAAAATGGGTTTTATTTTGTTTTTAAGATGTCAACATTTCAGGAGAGGCAGCTTATCTTTTGAGGAGGCAGGAAAAGGTTGTCCAGGAAAATTGAATATAGACTTGGGAGCCTCAGTGGTACATTTTGCCGACCTCAATATAGACATAAATTCATAAATATAAAAATGTTTAGCCCAAGTCACACATAAGGGACAAAATAATAAGGAAAATGTTTACTTTATGGAAAATATACAAAATGAATAATGATCAAAGTTGAAATATCAGAACTGTAATTTTAAAACTGTTTTCTACCAAATAGTTCAGAGCTTTATTGCTACAATTATTATTTAATAATATTTTTAAAATAATATTTTATTGAACATTTAAAACATTTAAAACATTTAAAACAATATCCTATTCATACAATTGCAAATTTACACAATCACATATTTACTAACATACATACCTCTATATTATTCTACAAACGTAACTTATCATTTAATGTATTTGGCAATGATAGTATTCAACTATTCTTTCCCTCCAGAAACATTCCGCTTTAAGCCATCCTTTCTCCCTCTTCTACCTGTAAATTTTACTTCCTTAGCTTAAACTTTCCTTAACTTTCTTTCTCTTCTTTCCTTCCTTTCCTATCCTGTTCCTTCCTATTTTTATAACTTTCTTGTTGCTTTCCTATTCTCTATCGCTCCTATTTAATAATATTTAAAGATAAAGCTATACAGAGAAATAAGGAAATCTACATGGCAAGAAGACTGAAATTAGCTAGCACTAAGGTAAGAGTGGTAGCAAAATACACTTCCAACTCCTGTCTGAAAAGCACAGGCATAAATTCTGCTGTTAGTCCCAACTAGAGTAGTCCCAATTAATTAATTGGATTTGCCTGCATGTTGGCTCAGCATCAAGCAATTGATTCAGTGACTTAATGCACTATCCAATAGGATTGCACCCAAGAAAACAAAAGGCGGCATTCGTGTCTTTAAAAATTTATCAATAGCAGACTCAATCTGGACTGACAATATGGATGAACCCATGCAGTGGCGTCACTAGGGTTGGTGTCACCCAGTGCAGTAATTCATGGTGTCACCCCCCCATTGACCTCCTCCTCCTCCCATTTCACATCATACAGAATCCTTAGTAATGCTTTTTTGTACTAATGTTACTTTTAAATCATAATTCCCATACACCGCTGAATGTAATGCTAATAGTTGTGATATAAAGAACTAGCAAAATTAACATTATACCTTCAAATTACAGTATCATATGCACAACGTAAATGTATTTACATATACATAGTGAAGATTGGGTTAAAATGTGATGTTTTTGAAGAAAAAAATTAAATAATATTTTTTTAAATTTAAATTTTAAAAAATTAAAAATTAAAATTTTGAAATTTGAAATTTAAATCTTTCTTTTCTCCTCTCACTGAGCTTCACCCCACTCCCATCATCTCTTAAAGCATTTTAAAGGGAAGCAAGTGAATGCCATAGCCCATTGCTGCCGAAAGGTAGATGTCTGAGGAGCGGTGATGTTACCCCCCCTTTAGGGTATCACCTGGTGTGGTCTGAAGCCCCACATCCCCCTAGTGATGCTACTGACCCCATGCTACTTTTATGTGGATGAGGCCTGCTACAGGAATTTTTTTCATATTAATTACATAATGCAATAAATGAAAAAGAATGGCATATAGTGAGGGCTGTAAAAATAAACAATGTTTGTCAGAGGAAAAACTATTCAAAAAGAATCTTTTCAGACTTTTTAAATATCATGTCATGTTGAACATGCAAAAAGAAACAAGCTTCACAGTATCATGACACATGCATGCCACCCTATGGCTATGTTCAAACACAGGATACAGATGGACATAAACAACAGTGCAACTTATGACTAGACTGTCTCAGCGGAGATGTACTGCTCCGGTTTCCAGTGGGACCCAGCATGCACCAGTAGACTGCCTTGTTTCCAGTTCTGGCTTATTAATTTGCAGACTGCCAGAAATAGTGCACATTAAATTGAGGCACTGCCCTGGCTCAATGCTAGGGAATCATGGGAACTGTAATTCATTGTAGCACCAGAACTCTCTGACAGAGAAGGCTCAATGTCTCAGAAAAGAATACAATTCCCATGATTCCCTAGCACTGAGCCAGGGCAGTGCCTCAATTTAATGTGCACTATTTCTGGCAGTCTGCAAAGGCCCTAACTTCCTGGCAGAGGTTTTTTTATTTATTGATGAGAGTCTGTGAACATCTGAGAGTCTGTGAACATCTGGAAGATAATTTTGTAATCACAAAAAGT
>CM034706.1:69033572-69046871 GCA_020142125.1 Phrynosoma platyrhinos | reverse complement strand
CAGAGGCGCCGACGGTGCGCCTCGGTGCGGATGCCGCGGTCCCGCGGCACTCCGTCCCAGGGCGTCCCGGACGCCCTCGTCTCCTTCCCCCCTTAGTCTTCTTAACTTATCACATAAAAACTATGATAATGAGAGGACAGTTCATCCCTCTTAGTCCCAAATATTCATCAATACTTGATGAATTTTGTTTCCCACAAGGGAAACGCTGCCTTAATGTTGCTACACATTTATCTTCTGAGTGGCTAATAAATTTAGACTTCTATAGCACTTCAAATGAAAAGTGGGTTCCAACCTTTAAATACATGAGGAATTATTAGCTTTGGCAGTATGGGCATGTGGTTGCTCAGCACCACTGCAAATAAACAAAAGGAAATTAGGTCACTTGTATTTATGTTCTTACAGTAGGTGTCTAACTTTGGTGACCTATGTCTGAAAATGTCATTAACATCCTTTCTCCAGTCACAAGCACACTTCATAAAGTATGGTATCTATGACACCAAGGCCATCAAAGGATCACACTGCAGGATAGTAAGTTAAATCTATATTATGGCTGAAATCCTATATCTTCCTAGTATGTACAAGACCAGCTCAAGCCTTATACAGAAGTGAAGTGCTCTGGGCTTAAAGGGGCATACTTTCATGTTTGTCTGCTTAGAATGGCAACTGCAATCCTTCTGAAGCCTAAACTCTGGACAGTATTGCTGCTTAAAAGCACAATACTTTGAGATAACCAAGTTGCTATAATGCTACTGCTCTGCCAACTTTCTATTTAATCCAGCTTGTAAAGCCCTCTTTACATTATACAAGTTGAGCGGTACTGCTATGTGTCCCTGCTGCCTAAGACTCAACCAATTCAAAGGAACTGTGAGTACAGGAGGGATAGTGCTGCATTGACTATTTCATATTTAATAACTCTCAAACCAAACAGAAGCTTAACTTTAAAAATCAATGCAAACAAAAATCCACCAAACACAAACCAAACAGGAGAAAAAACTGCAAGAGAGGGGTCCTTGTTCAGATGCAAATAGACTTTAAATTTCCTGGTCTTTGCAAATCTCCCAATAGCCACATGGACAGAAGGAGGAGGGGCCAGCCTGCAAAAGATATCCTCCACTTACCATCTTAACTAAGGACAGAAGCATCAAAATGCAGGCATCTAATTAATATGTCCAATTTTTTTCTCCTGTTTGGTTTGTAACATCTTGCCTGATGAAGAAGCCAGTGGAGCTTTGAAAGCTTGCAACAAGTATATTGTGCATTTTGATTGGCCAATAAAAGTATCACTTTTGGTGGATTTTTGTTTGAATTTGCTAAATGGCCAACACAGCTACCCCTGCATGTTTATGGAAGATGTGGTATGTCCTCAATACGATGCATGCTTGCTGTCCTGGGCTATTTGTTGAAGCTATTCTTAATAAAACTCACAAGGCTAATTTCAAATGAAAAATGAAAAATAACATGTAAACAATGGAGGAAATAAACATCAGATGGGAAATTGTGTTGAAATTTACTTCTTTTACTTTTACTGAGATGATTTCACTGGATTTGTACAAGACAGAGCATCACCCAGATGTGAACTTTTTTTATTACAGTCCAACTTGAATGATCTTGGCAGGTCAGGTATCAGCAAGACTACTAACCTTGGTTTCACTTACCCATGCCTGGAAAAACAAGGTTTCTCTAGGCATCTAGACATCTCCTGTGCAACTCTATGGTCAACTTCCAGCAGAGACACGGTGTTCGCCATTATCCATGGTTCTTACTATCTGCAATAAGACTGGGAATGTATCCACCCCAGATACTGAGGTCAGATTGTACTACGGTATATATTTCTCATAGCAAATATTTAATGACTATTTGGGGGGTCAATAACTTATTCCAATGATTTTAATGCCTTTGTAAATGTTAGAAGTGCAACAACCCTTGGCAGTGAAGAGTCAAGAGCAGGCAGTAGTAATAGGATTAGAATACAGTTTGAATAACCTGAAGTGTCCTCCCTCTTTTTTGTCTACTTATGCTGACCTCTCTGTTAGTAATCAAGATCTCTAACTGCTGCACGTAATCTCTCTCAGAAAAATTCCAATTTAAGCTACACATACCAATATTCTCAATAAATGTTATGATGAGTAACAGTTACAGTGAACCCGATTACAAGTATGTGTGTGTATATGTGTGTGTGTGTGTTGTGGATCTGCATTTTTGTTGCATTGTTTATGCATAATGAAAACCTCTGCATTGAAAACCAATTAGGACTATTAGAGAGTCAAACATGTTTTCAATTGCCTACAATTTTAAACAGTTGGGGTAGTCATCTGGCCAGTGATACTTTAATATGATCTATTGAGAGCTACAGATGGAAATCACTGTCACATTATACAAATAATCCACTCTGCTTCCTCTGGACAATGCCATGTTTCAGCAAAGCCACAGCTGTGGCTAACAAGACACATGGATCCACAGCCATTGTTCACCAAGCTGATCTTTTATTCAAGCAGCTGACTGCGCTAGCATTTGAAATGGCCTATCCCGGTTTGATGCCTAAAGTCAGATTAAATTTATTCTTTCCTATCACTAATACATTTTAACTGCAAGAGAATGGAACCTCCTTCCTCCACAAAGTTAATCTCTTATATTTTAAAAACAAAAATGCAATAATCCCCATCAATTCTAAGCTTTCCTGCCCTGTCAAAATCATTCAATTATACACCATGATATACAATGAACATGGAGGAGTTTTATCCATGATATTTGATATAATACATAGGATTGGAGATAAAAGTCCTTCACTTCCTACTGTAGCCTCTGTGCATCCCAAAAAACTGTTCCAGATAGCTGGGAACTCCTTAGAGCTGGATTTCAGGCAGCTCTGAGAGCTGTTTGAGGGAGAAGATGGGAAGGACATCTGTGGCTGTAGTGCTGCAGCATTAGAACTGTGCTGAATTTAAGAAATTTTTGCATTTTTAAAATGCTTTTACACTATGTTAGCCTCAGGCTCACATGTTTAATCAGTCAGGAGCCTTCCGTGAGGCATCACATGTGAAAATGCATAGGTAGGATAATATCCTGACTGTAAGATCAAATTTTAAAATGTTTCAAGGGTATTTCAAAGGGGAGGGAGTCCACATTACACAACCAAAGGGTGTTTGAAAAACAAATGATGCAATCCATCTGTAATTCAATTTAAATATTTATTACAAATTTAACAAATTAATTGGAAGGAAGAGACTAAGGCTATATCTGTACTGCAGAAATACTGCAGTTTAACACCACTTTAACTGCCATGGCTCAATGCTACAGAAGTCTGGAATCTGTAGTTCTGTGAGATATTTAGCCTTCTCTGTCAGAGAGCTCTGGTGCCACAACAAACTATAAGTCCCATGATTCCTCAGGATGGGTCCATGGAAGTTCAAGTGGTATCAAACTCTATTACTTCTGCATAGCAGATGCAGCCTATGACACAAACCAGTGAATTTAGATTACAAGAATCATTAGGCAGACCCTCTTGACAGTAGCAGCTGTTCAACAGTGGAAAAGACTGCCTCAGACTCTCCTACAGGTCTTTAAACAGATGCTAGATGGCCATTGCTTTAGAGTTCTTTAGCTGTGGATTCCTGTACTGACAGAGGATTGCACTGTATGATCCTTGAGGTCCCTTCCAATTCTTTGAATAGAAATTGGTGAAATAGTATATTACCCTTACCTGGTTGGAAGTACTTGATTTTCACTCAGGCTTTGGTCAGTTTGCTGGTTTTTTAAAGTACACATGTTTTACCTCTTAGGAAAATTAAAACTGTTGATGAGATGTGCATGGGAAAATAGGGAATGAGTATGAGGAAAGATTAGAAAAGGTAGAATGGAGGAATTCCTCAAGTTCAGACAGTCAAAGACTTACAATTAGAGTGAAAGAAATGTTGGGAACTCAAAAGTAGTAAACAGGACAATAACCTGCCTGATGACAATTCATCACATCCAAGCTATATAAATGATTAGATAGTCATAATGAAAAGAGCAGTGAGGCTAGTGACTTTAATATTTTGTAAGAAAAAATGTTTTGACTAGTTATATGTCATATAGTTCTTTCTGGATACTCCATCATAGCAACAACCTTGGTCATTATGTCAGGTGTTATTTAAACAAACCTTGATCTTTGTAGGCTCCTTACATATCACAACAAACAATGTTGTGAAACCCCAAATATGATTCCAATGGTATTCAGATATGCCTGAAAGCTCTGAAGATGTGCTGTATGTATGATGGGTCATGTTGGGGCAAAGTGTCTCGGGCTCCAAGCTAGGTTTAAGAATCAAAGAGATTGCTTTAAAGAGAACACAGCTATACTACCAGTGATACTACCAGGCAAAGAAATGTGATTTTTTAAGAGCCAGCATGCTCACCAGTAGTTTCATCCTTCCTCTCCCCAAAGCAAACAATGTAGTCCAATCTCTGTGCCCATACTAACTGTGAGGGGCAATCACATCTTCCCTACTCATATCTAAATGAGGAAGAGTGTCTAATTTTGATGACAGAAGGTGAATTCCCCACAATCCACCTTACTTTGCTGTACTCGCATTGCCTGGCATCCTTCCACTGAAATAGCTCAGCAAGGCAAAATGTATGATGGGTCATGTTCAAAGGGGAAAGTTCATTGTACAAATTAGACCCTTTACTTTGGAGGCAAACCAGGGCAAATGAGGCTACTGTGTCACATCTAGTTTAGCCATAGGCTAATCCAGATTTGTAAAACATCCACAAGACAGGGGGCCCAGAACTATGGTACTGTGGTTCTATAAATAATAATCCCAGTCCTTCTTGTTCTTATTGAGAGAACATGCCTTTTCTCCTTTACCTCAATTTATTCAACTCTCTGCAGGTGAAATTCTCATATATTTTGTCAATAAAAGGCAACAAAATAAAGCTTTTTTAATTTAGACCAAAATACTGTACTGATAAGAGAAAATATCAAATGGTACAATATGCGGGGGTTATCTAAGCTCAGTAGCACTTTGAACAGTAACTTCATAAAAGAGAAATAAGCCGTACCTCTAAGAATCTTTCCTGGTTTCTATAGGTTTGCTTAATTTGTTAACATACTCACCAGTTTTGTTATCAAACAAATATATGAAGAATATAGCATTGGCCTAACAAAATTCCTTCTACGTAAAATTGGGGACAGCAAAACCTTATTTTAAATGCATAAAACAAGTGGGTACTTCTTTTGATTGATGATTTAGGAAAGGAAGGGAGCTTGCTGTCACCCACCTACCGGTAATTTTCTGTTTATCAAAATTAGATACTCCAGGAGCAGAATGTTAGCTCAGTTAGAACGAGATGGAGTCTCACTATGGGCTGGGATGCTCTTCTACTTCGCTTCAGTAGCCAAACACAGACCAATGGCATCTATCACCAAGATTTACAAAGGTCTTGGCAGTTGATGCTATAAGCCTGTGTCTGCCTATGTGGCACAGCCAGATGGTTCTCAGACCCTTCGTGCTCTCCACCAGCCACAGAATGGCTAATCAGGGGTGTATTGCAACAAATCTGTGAATCCAGGGGGAGGCTTTGGCTACTGTAGAGTTTGGGAAAAAATACCAACCTCTGCAATGACCAAAAAAGACACAGGCAGACTAAGGTGGACTTATATTTGGATATCATTAACAGGATGCTGGACACTCTGGATCAATCCTCCAATGTAGAAGTAGGCATAGTATGGCCTTCTAAATGTTGTTGACTACAATTCTCATCAGCCTTAACCAGAATAGCCAACGGTAAAGAATGCTGATAGTTGTAGTTCAACAACATCTAGAGGTCCATGCTATTCTCACCCTTGCATTGTTCTACCTTTTCAGCACTATTCCCACATTCATGGGGCCAACAGCTACAATTGATCTGGTTTAAATTAATCCTGGCACACTGAACTACTATAGGAGTTTGTAGTAGTGTTGGAGAGGGAGCCAATGTTGTAGGAATATAGGGTTTAACATGAGTCAAGGATCTCTGACTAAGCCACTGCATCAGAAAGCATTCCTGGAACCACTGGCAGGTTATGGTTCCCATGTTGGTAGAATGACAATAGCTTCTTTAAAGTTTGTTCTGAAACCTGTACTTGATTCACCATGCCATTGATTTAGAAGCCACAAGTCACAATTTTGTGGAACATATGACAGCACTTTTATATGTGGGGTGGAATTCATTTTCTATAATCCTTCATAAGTCAAAGCCAGTATTTTTCCACCTGAGATTCAATCAAAGATTGTGGTTTGCAGGCCAGATTCATTTTGTTTTCAGAAATCAACCACCAGTAACCATATTTTCATGGATGAAGAAGGTGTGAATGGTGGGGCAGGTAAAATAAGATTCAGGAACATATGAGATAATGCTTTTGGGATCATGTCTTCTATCTGTGTGAACTATGGCACAGTTACTTGGAAGCAAATTCTATTGAACTCAACTGGATTTTTTTTTTAATAGATATGAAGAGAATTCAGACTATATGTTAGAGTTTGGATGTATGTGCACAATAAACACATGAAGCACAAATAAAGTATGCTCATTTGGCACATACAGTCAGCCCTCCATATCCATAGATTCTTTATCCACGGATTCAACCATCCACAGCTTGAAAATATTTTTTAAAAATCCAAAAAGAAAACCCAGATTTTATGTAAGGGACTCCGTTTTATTATGCCATTGTATATAATGGGAGGATGCACAGATTTTGGTATCCACAGGGATCCCAGAACCAAACCCCAGCAGATACCAAAGGCCCACTGTACATTATTATCTACAGACTACAGCCTTTATCGTATTTCTAATTTCACATGAAGTAGTGTGTTAAATTATCTTGCTCTCCACACTCAGACTGTGGTGGTAGCTCATTTGACATGAGAGATGGAAGGAGGGTCTATATCCTCAAATACATGAACGTCAATTAAAAACATCTGTTGGCTGTCTAACCCACAAGCTGAACAGGAGTCAGCAATATGATTCAGGAACTACAAAAAACAAGCCAATGTGATTCTATTTTGCTGGAGAATTTGGGATATTTTAGTCCCAAAGGGTAACTTTTACCATCTCCATTTCATGCTTATACTCATTTATGTTCAAATGGCCAATATGGCATTCTGACCTCATTGGAATGCACAGATGAAATTATTGTTTATGATTATTCAAATGAGCCATTGTGAGTGAACCTGACACATATATTTCCCTCTCCTATCTAGTCTGGGAGAAATTAGAAATCAATATGAGTTTAGTGTCCAGATCGAGGGAAGTAATAGTTCCACTCTGTTCTTCTTTGGTCAGACCTCACCTGGAATACTGTGTTCAGTTCTGGGCACAATTCAAAAAGGATATTGACAAGCTGGGACATGTCCAGGGGAGGGCAACCAAAATGGTGAAAGGTCTGCAAACCATGCCCTAGTGTTATCCACAAAAATAGGAGGCTGGTGGATGGCTTGAGCTCAGGAGTTCTGGACCAGTGTGGGCTGTGCCAATTCGGTGTCCACACTAAGTTCAGCATCAATAGGAGGAGTGGCTTGGGGAGCTGGGTATGTTTAGCCTGGAGAACAGAAGGTTAAGGGGTGACATGACAGCCATGTTTAAATATTTGAGGGCCAGTGTGGCATAGTGGTTTGAGTGTTGGATTATGATTCTGGTTCAGTTCTCCGCTCAGCCATAAAACCCATTGGGTGACCTTGGCCAAGTCACATGCTCTCAGCCTTAGGAGAAGCCAATGACAATTCTCTTCTGAGCAAATATTGTCAAGAAAACACCATTATATGTTCACCTTAGGGTCGCCATAAGTCGGAAATCACTTGAAAGAACACAACGTCAACATAATGAAGAAGGAAAAAGTTTGTTTACTGCTGCTCCAGAGAATAAGACATGCCGCAATGGATTCAAACTACGACAACAGTGATTCCACCTAAACAGTAGGAAGAACTTCCTGATGGTAAAGGCTGTTCTATAGTGGGATACACTGCCTTAGAATGTGGTGAAGTCTCCTTTGGAGATTTTTAAACAAAGGCTGGCTATCTGATGGGAGTGCTTTGATTGTGTATTCCTGCATAGCAGAATGGGGTTGAACTGAATGGCCCTTGTGGTCTCTTCCAAATCTCTGATTCTATGGTACAGAAACATCCTTAATCATTTCAGTGGACAGCCTATACCAGGAGCTGGACAGGCAGAATGCATCCCTGTTGGTCCTTCTGGATCTTTCAGCAGCATTTGTCATCATCAGCCATGGATTGTTTGGCTGATATGGGACTTGAGAGCATTGTCTTGCAGGTGGTTACGGTCCTTCTTGAAGGAACATTTCCAAAGGGTGGTGCTGGGGGATTATTATCTTGTAGGGTTCCACTGGGGTCATTCCCATCTCCTATGCTTTTTAACATTTATGTGAAGCCACTGGGAGAGGTCATCCAAGGCTTTGAGGCTGGGTGCCATCAGTATGCTGATGATATCCAGTTCTATATCTCCTTTACAATTGATGACAAGGAGACTGTGGAAGTCCTGAATCATTATCTGGATACAGTGAAAGACTGGATGTGGGTAAATAAACAGAAGATTAATTCAGACAAGAGGGAGGGGCTGTAGGTCAATAGGAAAACCAATCTGGGGTTGGGGTCACAGCCCATTCTGGAGTGGGTTGCACTCTCTCTAAAAGATCAGGTTCATAGCTTGGGGGTGCTCTTGGACTTCTGTTTGCTGCGCATCCAGGAGCACCTTTGCCTAGTTTTGGCTAGTGTACCAGCTGCACCCTTTCCTGGGAAAGGCAGATCTGGCCACAGTGGTTCATGCTTTAATTAACCCATGATTAGACTTCTGTAATGCACTCTACATGGGGCTGCCCTTGAAAAGTGTTCAGAATCTGCAGCCAGTGCAAAATGCAGCTGCCAGACTAATGTCAGTTGTCCATTTTAGCGACCATAAAACAGCAGTCTTACAAAAAGTGCACTGGCTCAATTCAAGGGGCTGGTTTTGATCTACAAAGTTCTAAGTGAGTTGGGGCCATATGATCCTACTAAAAATGTGAGGTCTTCAGAGGAGGTCCTATTATGTCCCAACATCTTGTGAAGTTAGGTTGATGGGTACACATAACAGGGCTTTCTCTGTAACAGTGCCCCAACTGTGGAACTGCCTACCCAAGGAAGATAGGCTGGCTCCATCTCTTTCAAGCTTCTGGCTGTACCACAGTGCTGTTCCACATGGCATTGAATGTTTGAAAATGCTCTGTTTTACCAGCTTTTAAACTGTTTTAAAATTGGATTTTAGGATTTCTTTTAGATTGTTTTTGGCATTTTTAAAGATTATTTTAATGAGGTTTTTAAAATATTTTTATCTTTGTATTGCTTTAATCATTTTTATTTGTTCATCGTCTTGGGAGAACTTGTGGGCTGGGATGCACTTGTGGGCTGGGAAGAAATGCAGAAATATTTTAAATTAAAGAAATAAATGAATGTATCTTCCATTTATTGTGCTTAGTAAAGGTTGTTTGTTATGCTTCTCTTACAGGTTTATCGTTCCAGCACTCAAATCCCCATATTTTTTTGTACCTGGAGAAATGCTATATGTATTCCTAGATGATGGATATGCTGCCTGAAAAATATACAGCATCTGAAGAGAGAGATATAGCATGTTTTTGGCACCTATTTGTGACATGGTGAAATGCTTAAGTTATAAATTCCATTTCTGTATGCTTTCTGAATAAAAACAAAATTCTTTAGAGGTCTTTAAACAGAGGCTGGATGGCCATCTGTCAGGGATACTTTGATTTTGAGTTCCTGCATGGCAGGGGGTTGGACTGGATGGCCCTTGTGGTCTCTTCCAACTCCATGATTCTATGATTCTTCAGTAGTCCCAGTCTATTTACCTAGTTTGTCAAACTGTAGCAAGCATATACGGTACATTCACAGGCACACACCTTTATGAGTTTTTTTTTAAAAAAATAATTCTTTGGAAGAGTCTTTTGTTCCTGCTCTAGAACATACTTTTAGTCCCATTTCATGTTCATCCACAAAGTGCTGCATTTTACCCACCCCTCTATGTCTTGGCAGGATAGCACACAGCTGCAATAAAAAACGGACTTGCTGAACGATGGGTCAAAGAGAGTTAAGGCATGCTAACATATTGTGAAGACAAGATTGCCAGCCTCTTTCTGCTAGAACTGCTGTAGCTTTATCAGCTGCCTGGCAGGCAAAATTTTATCCAAGGAATATTCTGTGCCAGTTAATTCCATGGTAAGACGAGCCTCGGCTAAATTTTTGCCTGCCAAGCAGCTGTTATAATCCACCAAAAATGTTGTCAACCCTACTATATTGAGAAAAGCCTACTGCTATCCATGCATGATCTTTCACCTGTCTTTGTTTTCACAAACAATATACTGAAAAAAACACCTTTGCAGATCTTCTCTCATTCTTTTCTTAATCATTTCAGGTTAAATATTGAAATGACATTTTTAAAAGAAAAGCAGAGAATATTAGCTCCATGACAAGAGGCATTTTATACAATCATAATCACAGAGATCACTGAAAGGAAGCGTTAAAGAACTGTAATATCACACTCGAACCGGTTTCTAACCAGCCTCTAGAACACTCACATTGCAACCATCCAGTCTGCACAAGTCAGGCATTTATAAGGCAATAAGACTATACACACTAGTGCCTTTATTTGTCATTTTCATAGTTCTGCTCACTCTAAGATCTTCATGCATACACAAACTTGGCATATTTCCTAAAGCATGTTGCAAAAAATGTTTTAGAAGAATCTTTTGAATGAAACATTGAACTTCAGAACCACGCAGCCCTCATTTCAAATTGGAAAGAGACTCTACCAAGATGTCAGGACTTGGATACAAGCAGAGTTACAGGTTCGGTAAAACATGCTGTTTAGACAGCTTTGAAAATGATAAGTCCTTACTGTACTTTGGGCCTAAGCAGACTGCCAGAAATAGTGCACATTAAATTGAGGCACTGCCCTGGCTCAGTGCTAGGGAATCATGGGAACTGTAATTTATTGTGGCACCAGAGCTCTCTGACAGAGAAGGCTCAATGTCCCAGAAAAAAATACAATTCCCATGATTCCCTAGCACTGAGCCAGGGCAGTGCCTCAATTTAATGTGCACTATTTCTGGCAGTCTGCTTAGGCCTTTTCTTAACTGACCTGGTACAAAATCTGCTAAAGTGGCTTCCAAATGGAGTAACAAAACATTTAACGCAGAAAGCAACCAGATTCCATAAAAATAAATAAATCTATATCCCACTGCAGATTTCTTCTTTCTGTATGTGTATGCAGATACAAGGTGATTAAAAAATGTATGTACATCTGCATACCTATGCAGTAGACAGACACATAGATCTGCAGACTATGTAAAGACAATATTTCCCAAACAGTGTATAAAAAGTAAGGCCATCTTTGGTGGCATATACTTCTGGTGTCACCAGATCCAAACTTCTTTCCTCTAAAGAGAAGATGGGGTGGAGGAAAGGCCACATGGCACAAGGCTCCCTCTGAACCACCAACAAGTGCCAAGCAACTTTCCAGGTTTATGCGGCTGGCATTCCCCAACACTTGCCTGAAAGGAAGCCCCCCTCATGCCCACTTGGGCACTGGTGCCCACTTGGGCACTGCATCCACACTGCAGAAATAATCCAGTTTGACAGCACTTTAACTGTCCTGGCCCCAGGCTATGGAGTTCTGGGAATACCATTGTGGTTTATGAGTGAGTGGCTGCAGTACAGGCATTTAACCACTGCACCACTAGGGCAACCAACACAACAAACCAAACTCCCCACTTACAAGGTGGAATGCATTTGGAGCTGGGTTGCTCAGTT
Organism: Phrynosoma platyrhinos; assembly: GCA_020142125.1. Taxonomy (NCBI): domain Eukaryota; kingdom Metazoa; phylum Chordata; class Lepidosauria; order Squamata; family Phrynosomatidae; genus Phrynosoma; species Phrynosoma platyrhinos. Next base: position 69,035,040 of record CM034706.1, on the reverse strand, counting down.
GTAAGAAACCACTTCAGCCAAAGGGCACTTCCCCTCTCAGCGTCCCCCTCTGCCCCTCATTTTGCCCCCTCAGGCCTAGGTTTGGTTCTCCCTTAGTCCCAGAGGCAGCCTGGCATAGTGATTTCAGTGTGGGGCTACCACTCTGGAGAACAAGGGTCCATTCCCAGTTGGGCCAAGAAACCAACTGGGGTGACCTTAGGCAAGTCACACCCTCTCAGCCTCAGAAGGCAAGGGCAAATCCCTTCTAAAGAAATCTTGCCAAAAAAACCCCCATGAAAATAAGCTCATGGGCTAAGGGGTCACCATAAAGTGCTAATGATGGAATTGAAATGGAATTACAGCCTATGATTCCTCTTCTTTTTGCATGATGTTGTTACTCATCCATTGCTAATCTGTTGTTATACTACTATTACCATGTAGTTTCACATTAACAAGAGATACCTGTCAATGCAAAATTGCAGAATAATAATGGTATAACAGATAAGCGACGGATGAGTGACAACGTTGTGTGAAAAGAAGAAGGATCATAGATTAAAATTCCACTTCAATTCCATCACTAGCACCTGGTGCAGTAATCTCCTGTAAAAGTGTACTGTGGTAATAGATCTTATCTATTATCCCACTACACACTTAGTGCTGCTATTTTACTTTTACTGCTCTGCCTGCTTCCTGCTGCATTCTGGGCTTTGTAGTTCAGCGAGGCCTAAGAGCTCTCTGGCTGAGAATCCTCAATATAATGAACTATTTACAACAATGTCCCAAAAGAATGAAAACACAACTCTACCATATATACAATGACCATATATGTATTATGTAACCACACTGCCATACTGTATTTGTATGTAACCACATCACAGTATATATAAATATACAATCATTGTATAATACTGTATTTTCTGGCGTATAAGATGACCCCCCATTTTTCCAGTCAAAATATAGAATTTTAGCACCTCTGTCCTCCTTATCCTTATACCCGGCGTATAAGACGACCCCCCACTTTAACAACAGATTTTGCAGGTTAAAAAGTAGTCTTATACGCAGGAAAATAAGGTAGTTCTGGTGGTGCAGTGGCTAAATGCTAGTACTGCAGACACAAGGTTGTGAGTTCGATCCTAGAGAAGGGCTCCAAGGAAGCCTTCCATCCTTTTGTGGGTCAGTAGAACAAGTACCCAGCTTGTTGGAGGCAATTGGCTTACACATTGTAAACCACTTAGGGAGTATTGGGTGCACTGATAAGTGCTATAGAAATGTACTTGCTATTGCTATTGTATAGTTCATTATATTGTAAGGTTCATTATATTGTAAGGCAGAAAAATGAAATGCATAGATATAGGATGGAGAACACCTGGCTTAACACAACTACATGTGAAAGGGATTTAGGAGTCCTAGTAGACCACAAGTTGAACATCAATCAACAATATGATGCAGCAGCTAAAAAAAGCCAATGCGATTCTAGGCTGCATCAACA
>CM034706.1:69005737-69021926 GCA_020142125.1 Phrynosoma platyrhinos | reverse complement strand
CGAACGGGGCCGTTTCCGGCCCGCGGGCCGTAGGTTGCCGACCCCTGTGTTAAAGTCATACAGGAGAGAAAAAAATAATAACAATGATGGTCATAAGCCTGCATTTTGTCAAGAGGTTGCTGTTCTCAGCATGGTTTTTTTAAACATTTTTGCCTGATAAAGAAGCCAATGGGGTTTTAAAAACTTGCACAATATGTATTTTGTGCATTTTGGTTGGCCAATAAAGGAATCACTGTTTTGTGGATTTTGGACATCTTTCAGGTTAGTTGGGGACCTGTGTGTCACTTGGCAATAGTTTTAAGTTTGCTATGGCTCTCAGATACAGATCATATCAGTGATCATGATGCTCAAGATGTATTTCATCCTGTTCAGTATCTCAGTTTATATCTATCAGACATGATACATACCTATCAGTGCAATGAAATGAAGAAATAACAAATGGAAAATATGTAAAATGATAATGATGTATCAGAAATAGATTTGAAATCATCTTCTATGAGTTCCCAAGCCAGTTGTGTGTATTTTAAAAGCCTGTGCATCAGGTTGATTCAGTGACTCTTCCCCCACTTAGAAGAATGGGTTGGGTATGCTCTCAGGGTCACAGGCAGTGTTATTGTGCATTTAGATAAGGTTTAATACAATTGAGGTTTGACCAAGCCCCCTAGGCATGATTCAAATGTAAATAATCGTAATAGTAATTTCATCAAAGGATAGGAAAAACCCACCTCATGACTTCTATGACCTACCAGAACAATACAGCTAATGCCTACTTTGTGCAATTTGAAGAATACAAAGCAGTGCTCATCACTTGTATTGATGTATATGTCTTTAACTTGCTAACAATTAATTGAAAGTTTTATCCTTCCTGGTTGCCCTTCTCTAAATAAGCAATAATTTAATTCACCAATTAAAGCTGAATAGTTTGATATCAAAGGGGATATAATACTTTGCTAGGATATGGACAAATATTTGTTATCCATAATCTTAAATACAATGAATAAATTAAGATCTAGATATGCATTATAGTGCTGACAGTCCTAGAAAAAGCTTACAGAAAGTTTAATTCTCAAATTGAATCTTTAATGTGCAATTCATGGGTTTCATCTCTTTTCAAAATGTGATGCCAGGGAATAAGTCCCAATGACTTGAACTGAATGCCTTTCCAAATCAAATAACGTTATTTCAGCTATAAATCAGTTATCACACCTTCAGCCATAATATTAAGCATACAATTCTTATTCTATGTGTTTTGTCTGACAGCCATGGCATCTTATATTTGCTTGTGAAGAGGGACACAACTGGAATAGAGCACTCCAACTTATAACAGATTGCACTTGACAAACCCTCTGAGACAAATTGCAATGAACTGATAGCTTTGAGAGCAATGTTGGGTGGGAGCGCATGTAAAGCAATTTAAAAGTGTTAAAAATATTTCCCCCTAATGTACTATATCCATGCTAGCCCATATTGTAGTGTACTATGCCCTTTTTTCATAAGGTGGTTCAAGAGGAGGGTCCAAGCAAGTGCTCTACTTTACTAAGATAAAAACACTTTAATTTTAATGAAAAATCCTTCAGTGCTATAAATCTCCTTTTTTTCAAAAAGTAAGCTTGCCAACTTGTCATTAACCCTGCATCTTCAGATACAGCAATTCCTATCAAGTGCTATATAGTCACTTAAACCTGAGTAATAGTTGTGAAGGTTTATTGGGTTGAATCCAGTCTTGGGGTATATTTACACTGCAGCTTGATACCACTTTAATTGTCATGGCTCCATCCTGGGATTTGTAGTTTTGTGAGATACCAGCAGCCTTTGGCAGTGAGGGCTAAAGACCTTGTAAAACTAAAAATCCCAGGATTTTATAGGATGGAACTACCACATTTAAATGGTGTCAAGCTGCATGATTTCTACAGTATAGATGTACTTTTGGTCATATTTTGAGTTTTTGTTGTTGTTAACTGCCCTCGCATCAATCTCAATCCATGGTGACCCTGCTGATGAGACATCTCCAAGAACCCTGTCCAGTTCCTGCAAACTCATACTCATTATCTCTTAAATAGAGTCCATCCATTAGCATGTGGCCATCCTCTCTTTCTACTTCCTTCCACCTTTCCTAGCATTATTGTTTTTTCCAATTATTCATGCCTTCTTATGAGGTGCCCAGAGTACACCAGCCTCAGTTTAGTCATCTTGGCTTCCATGGAGATTTCTGGCTTGATCTGCTCTAGGACCCATTTATTTGTCTCTTTGGCTGTCCGTGCAATCCTCAGCGTTCTTCTCCAGCACCACTTTATCTCAAATGCATTGATTTTCCTCCTATCTTCTTTCTTAGATCCACTGAAATCAAAGTTGACTTAGATTTGACAAGTTGTCCTATTGATTTCAAAGAGTCCACTTTTCAACATATAGAAGATTAAGCTTGCTTGTTTACTGATACTCTGGAGGCTAGAACAGGAACCAATGAATTCAAATTACAAAAGAAGAAAAGAGGTTGGATGGCCATGTTTCAGGAGTGCTTTAGTTGTGTGTTTCAGTATGACAGCCTCTTGGGCAGCTTCTTATGTATATGAGACATATGCTACCTGAACAGCCTTTTAAAGCCATATCACAAATTATTTGGGGCACTTTCCAATTTCAAGAGGAGGTAGCAAAGCAATAAATGTGTCCTGTGTCTGAGTAGGTCTCCTGAAGTGGAATATTTCATACGATACAGTTGCAGCACTTTGATACCATTACATCTGATGGAGTCCTGGAGTCTTTGCTTTCATAAATTCTCTGACAGAAGAAAGCTCAGGTGTCTTGGCAGATATTTTCCACATGCTCCATTTGTCCATTCTCCCCCACCTCAACACCCTTTTAGAAAGATCTGCTTTCTCATGAGTGGCTGGTCACCTTTCATTTGATTATTCCATACAGTGAGGGCCACAAAGTGGAAAGGATACATATATTGCAATAGAAATACAGGAAGATTCCTGGAAGGGTTCACAATCCATGCTCATCCCAGTCATTTCTCCCACCCTTAGATATAAAATAGCTCTGTAAATTTACCCTACCAGCCATACTACAAAAGTAAGCACTCCAGAGTGAATAATAGGTAAGATGCTGGTGTGACCCATTGCACCAATCCTATTCCCATGTAATGGGTAGGGTAAGAAACCTTGCAGGAGGAGGTAGTTCACACGCCATTTACAACTCTTTTTGTAATCTGCTGCTCACAGGGAAGCTGCCCTCATCAAGCAAACTAATTAAAGCTGCAATTCAGTATACATTTGGGAATAAGCCATATTGGACATGGTGGGACTTACCTCTGAGTAAACATTCAGAAGATTAATAGGATAAGCCCAAATCAACTAAACTGTTTTGAAATTGGAGGACAATGATAAGTCTCAAGCCACTTGCCCCCCTGCCTTTAGCTTTTTTAAAAAAAATGCTAGCATTATATTAATGCAGTAGGACACATGGGGAAAGTACAACCAATAAACATATTAATTCATTAATTAATGCACTGTGTAGGTGCTCAGAGGAGTTGCATGTTGCCTAATGTTACAATTATATCTACCTAGTAGTTTTTAGGCTAGGAAAGCTTCCACTCCCCTCCCAATCATTTAAAACGGTATATCCAGGCATTTTCCAACTCAAATGTGCTAACATAATAAACTAAGGATGCGATTTGCACATACTTCTTGCTTCCTATACCTATGTAATAAGAGAAAGTGTAGTGAGGGTAGAGCAGCCCTGCAGCTATGAGAAAGTGCTATAATGCAACACTAATCACCAATGTAACATTATCACAATTGTTTCCAATGAGATAGCCATGTACATCCACGACTACACCAAGAATAACAATGGGTTAAATATAATTGCTAATGCCAACCAGACTTGAACTACTGAATCAATCAAATTTACAGTATTACCATGATCTCATTGATTCTATGGGCATACTCTAGTTGGTGACTAAATAACTATTGGATAAAACTGGAATCCTGTTGAATAGTCCCAACTAGAGTTGACCCAGCAATAGAATGAGTTGATTTGTCTTTAGTAGTTTTGCTAAATATTTTGCTTTAACTTACTTCTGCAAAGGGATCTTGTAACACCTTTGAGGCCAACTGAAAGAAAGAAGCTGGTAGCATGAGCTTTCATAGATTTGAGTCTACTTCCTCAAATGCATGGGGTGGAGGGTCCAGAAACAGACTTATATTAGCAGGCTGTATGTGAGAATGGCAATACAAATTGTGGTTATGGTCATGAGGTGACAAGTTCAGTTTTAACACTGGAGAATAAAGGCAGGAGAAAGGACATTGCTTACAGACAAGGTGAGTAGATAACCATATGAACGATGGTGGGAATTATTGGAATGTAGTGTAATGCTGTCTGGGAACCTGAACGTTGTAATGAACTGACAAGAGAGCCTTATGAGGCTGAGGTGTTAACTAGCAATATAATGTGTTCTTTAACTTTTTAGTTCAAGGTTGGGAATAGAGTGGGGAGTGAACATTCTTCCTGGATAGTTATCATAATTTTGGAATGGGAGGTAGGACACATCTGCACACTTTTCTTTGTTTGCTTCCTGTATAGTCTTTGGGAATCCATCTTCCCTTGTACCCATTTAACCAGCCATGAGGAATTAGATTGCCAGTCATAGGACAGTCTGGGTAGAATTCCTTTACAGAGCTGCCTAAAGGCAATTGCACGCCGCAGCCCCAATCATCCCTTTTGTCACCCCCAAAAGAGCAGCAAATGCTGTTCCTTTTAAGGGTGGCAAAAAGCTGCCCTAAGAGCTGGCGCATGGCTCTTCTATGCCCTTTTGGCGCAGCATGTGTACACGCTGCACCAGGAGAGCATCTTGACACCACACGCCATGTGGATAGGTGCGTGGCATCAAGATGGTGTCGGGGTTGAGTTGGGGCAGCCCCACCCCAACTCCACCGCCACACCGGCCCTTTAGGCTGGTCTGCATATCCCCAAAAGAGAACAAGTTCTGTCATTAACTAGAGGACATACTGGACCCCATCAACAAAATGGCTGGAAAACTTCTCTGCTATATACTATCTGCTGAATCGCCACCAATAAAACTTATAGCACCAAGAAAAACTGTGATAGAGTTTCTTTCACCTTAGGGTCACCATACATTGGAAACAACTTTAAGGCACACAATATCAAGAAATAGCAATAGTGTGTCTCAGTATTTGGTACCAAGTGAAGTCTGTAGTTCAGACTTCCAGGTTGGAACTAAAGTAAATCAAATCAGTCTATAGTATTGTAATATGATCATTACTGCTACATTGTCATACTTTAAAATGCTTGTGCATTTTCCATGTATGTTGATTTGTTCTAGGGTGGCATAGGCATATATATCGAGATCGACTCGAAGGCATATAACAACAAACTATATATATTGTTCACACTCAGTGGTGCTTTAACATGACTTTTTGAAAGTGAGACATCCATATGCCTATTAATTAACAGAAGACAGAAGCTGTGAAATTTCTGGCAGCTGAGTATTCACAAAAAGGTGGGAAGATATGCATAGCGAATATGCTATGTGGTGAACTACACATTACAGATTTACATAATTCCAGTACCTGAGAAATTTTGCAAATTGTGTGGGATTTTTTTAAAGCAGAGACTTTATGCTGTAATTGTCTGGAAACAAAAGGCTCTGGCTTAATATTTCCTCATGTGCTAATTTTTTGACATTTAATTATCTCTCTAACCACAATGCTATGAAAGTGCTTTCTTCACCTGGTAATAAATATTGAATTGAAACACACATACGTACTTTTAAACCTCAGCTTGAACTTGTTAGGAATAATCTTTCACTTTTGGTAGCACTTTTTCCCCCAACTAACTATAGAACTTGTACTTTTAATAGTTATGTAAAAGGTAAAGTTTAGTTGATGTCACCGCTGTCATGACTGGGATGAAAATAACAGCTCCTTGGGAATCTGTAGCTTGGAAATCTTAGTATTTCCTTTTAGCTTAGGTCCAGATGCATGGTTGTATTTTTTTAAATTACATTGCTTCTTTCCACCATTCAAGTTCATGGTTTGGTTGCTCGCATAGGCTGTGGCAAGGCCAAGTCTCTTCCTTGCTCTATTGCTCTTATGCTTAAAAATGGTTCCCTCTGAAACTGTTTGCCAAGAAGCTCCAAAGTGTAGTTCTTCAGCTTCACCTTTATTTTTAATCTATTATTATAGGCATCCTTTTACATTTTACTCCACTTCTTCCTTAACTGTCATAATTTTTCAATGCCTGCTCCCCCATTATTTGGTGATGGTTAAGTTTTGTATTGTTCAGTTTGTCTCAGTAGCTTCTTCTTCTTCTTTTTGCCAGATTGGAAAGATTTCATCCTGTTTCTATATGTGTGTATGTGTGTTTATACGCACCATCAACTGTTACATGATTTTCATACAGTTTTCTTTGGCAAGAAATATTCAGAGGTGCTTTTTGTTAGTTCGTTCTTGTGAAATATAACCTACAGTACATGGTATTCATTGGTGGCCTCCTATCCAAATATTAATCAGAGCTGGCCCTGCTTAGCTTCCAAGATCAGGCAGGATCAGGTGTCTTTAGGGTATACCTGTGCTCAATTTGAACACCTTCCTGTGATTGCTATTGTTTTTAAATAAACTCTAATAAGTGACTGCTTTACTGAAATGGTTGATTCAGCTGGAACAAGGGCTGGGAACACACAAAAGAATGAGTATTCTAAGATTACTTGGCACCATGCTCTCACCTTCATAGCCATAATAATGCACAGTGAACAAACAGTAAGGCCATATATCAATATCCTTCAGGCCAATTCTATTTCTAGTTGCTATAGTGAGTGCTACAAGGAGCTATGTCTGCAGCAGTTGCTACTGCAGTATCTGAAAACTGGACACAACAACTGTTTAGGGTCTTTACAGACTGCCAGAAATAATGCAGCTTGAGGCCACTTTAACTGTTCTGACTTAGTGCTAAGGAATCATAGGAACTGTAGTCTATTGTGGCACCAGAGCTCTCTGACAGAGAAGGCTCAATGTCCCAGAAAAAAATACAATTCCCATGATTCCCTAGCACTGAGCCAGGACAGGTAAAGTGGCCTCAAGTGGCATTATTTCTGGCAATCTGTTCCACCCACTTATATCATTCGTGTTTAGCCCTGGCCTTTCCTGAGGCAAGGACAAAGACAAGTCCTAATTTATCAGCATCAATCCTTTCCCAGCAGTGCGAGGAGACAGCTGAGGAGGAACTTTTCTTGTCCAGCAGGATAGTTTTTTCCCCAGGAAGCCCTGCAACAAGCACAGGCTCCCTAGCAATCATGGAAAAGGGCAGCTGTGGAGATGTTGGAAGAGCAAGTTTTCCCTCCAGTCTTTCCTGGGGAACACAGAAGTGCTCCTTGGTTATGCCTTCAGCCAGTCTTCCTTCAGTGGAGTCCCCTACCATTCCTCCCTTAAGTTACTATTGTAACTGTGGATTTTGGTGAAATCATATCCTGTCCTGGGTTGTTTTTTCACAAAGTGCTTTAGCCCTATCACGATTTTTGGGCTGGTGGCATGGGCACTGGGCTGGATCCATTTGGGGAGGAAATTGAACCCTGTGCGCCCAATTCCCTGCTTTTGGAATACTTCAGAAAGGAGGGTTTGAGGCATTTGGGTTAGGCAGATCTTCAGCGCCTGTCTTGACTTCCCGCAGTTGGCAGAAGGAATCACACAGTAGCTTTTTCCCTTGTGTACTTCAGTTGCAAATAATAAAGTCCCAGTCCGTTGTCTCCTTTTTTGCCACTAAAATGTGGTATCTTCACATTCAGGAAACATATCTAGGGGTAGCCATGTTGGCCATATATCAAAGTACAACAACATCCAAAATCCACAAAACAGTGATACATTTATTGGGCCAACAAAAATGCATAAAATACATGTCTCAAGCTTTCAAAGCTCCACTGGCTTCTTCATCAGGCAAATGTAGACAAAATAATACAGGAGGGAAAAAAATGATGGTTAGTCACAGGGCTGCATTTTGTCAAGATGTTGGTGGTGGTACTCCCTAATGTAGTAAACTTGGGCCTCGTTTTTCAGTGAAAAGACTTGATTACTTCAATAAGTTGTATATTGCATTGAATTTGCTTGTCAAATGTCGACATAGTGGGAGCATCCAACACTCCAAATTTCCACATAATTTAAACATAAAATTGACATGTATGTGCAGTTAAACACATTTATTGTGCAAAGATAATAAATGGTTTATTATTTTTAAAAACTAGCTAGAAGAGAGACAAAGCTCCAAACAGTAAATTACAGTATAGCAATAAAGCATCATAACATGTATTATATATTACAAGAACATGTGTACATGATTGCACACATACATACATAAAATTATGATATATAAGATAGTCTAGTGAAAACACTGAAATACAGCAATTTAAATTAGGAAAAGACTTACAAAGATGCTTCCCAGGCATTTCCCTGTCCTTATTTAATAACCTCTGGAGAAAATCTGTTCTCCAGATTTCTCAGTTGTAAATCTACTCTTAAGATTGTCTTTCAAATCTTTTTTACAGATAGTATCTTCCAAGTCTACTCTAAAAATGGGCATGCAACTAAGGCCAGAAGGAAGGCTGCGTTCAGTGACTACTGTACTTGCATATGTTTTCTGCAGCATACTAGACCCAGACAGTTGGTAATGTGGATGCCAGGTCTCAAATCACTTACCACATTAGGATCCAGCTGTCAGGCCTCGGATACACATTTAAAAGCATAATAAGATTATGATCAAGTTCTCAATCTATGGCTGCGTGGTGACAAAAGGAAACCAGTGTTGGATGGATACTGTTATGCTTGCCCTGATTGACTGTTTACATTTGGTAGGGGGAGGATGTAGAGTAGTGATGCAAATGTTCAGACTTTGTATACTCTTTATTTGTAAGGAACAGGACCAGATAATTGGTAGGGAAGAATTATTATATTATAGCTGGAGCTTGCTGACAATGAGCATGATAGAAGGACCCATATTCTGCCTAAATTTGCCTCCACTTACCAACATTTGTAGTGTTATATCCCCCCCCCCCCCGGTTATTTCAGTTTGTGAACAGTAATTTTGTAAGAGATCCCATTTCAAAACTGGACATTAAGCTTGAGTTTCTTCTTCTCACAAAGCCCTTTTCTTTTCTCCCTTAAAATCTCTAAACTGCTTTCTGTAATTTGGAACTCTCTCTCCTTCCTGCATAGCACACAATAGGTAAAGTGTCCTATATAATCAGTTCCACCAGATAATCCTGTGCTCTGCCTTTGTGAGTCACACTGCATGAAGAAAGGAAAGCAGCTGGCTGGAATTTATGTCTTTCTATTACAGAAGAGCTGAATGAGCTTCTTCTCACCCACACAGAGGAGCCCAACCAACCCATACCACCATGGGTATTACACACACATACATGTAGGGCTACATTTGCCAGCATGTAGGATATGTAATCATATGCACCTCACTCATCTCCTTGGTTATTTTGAGATTTTTGCGGGTGCGTAATTGATCTTAAGAAAGCCAGTGTGGTATAATGGTTTGAGTATTGGACATAACTCTTGAGAGCAGGGTTTAAATCCCCGATCGGCCATGAAAACTCACAGGGTGACCTTGGGCAAGTTACACTCTTCTCAGCCTCAGAGGATGGCAATGGCACCCCCCACCTCAAACAAACTCACCAAGAAAACCCTGTGATTGGTTCACCTTAGGGTCACCATACATTGAAAACAATATGAAGGCATGTAACACACACAATTGATCTTATGATCAAAGAGTTTATTAACACAGCTGTTGTTTGCCAAAATGTACAGTACAGCAAATGTGTAGGTTATTATTAAATAATCATGGCTTATCTGAATCCAAAAACTATTTTTACCATTAGTATTCCTTTCTAGAATATATGAGCCATTCTTCTGACCTTGTGTGGAACGGTTTCCCCATCTGTAAGCAATTACAACTAGCCATCGAGGGATTAGATGGAAAGCATTCTAAACTGGGCAATGTACTTGAAAAAGATGTGAAACCCAACATCTCTCATTAAAAAAAAAATAGTAGCACTGAATGTCATTGATGAGAGGGCAGGAAAAAAAGCACAAGACACAACTAGAAAGCAGAAAACACAGGAAAAGAAGAGAGGAGAAAGGAAGGATTTTAGGAAGATCAGAGTGGTGACAAAAGGAAGGAAAAGAGGCAGCAAAAAGAGTAGGGTTTGTTTTGTTTTGCTATTGTTATGTGTTTTCAAGTTAACTCCAACTTCTCATGACTCTCCTTTTCCTCCTTCTCCTTCTTGGCAGAGGATATTTGCCTTCCTCTTCGGCTTGTTCAATATCACCTAGTGGATTTCCATGGCTTAATGGGGATTGAATTCTGGTCTTCCAGAGTCTATGGGTCTATTCATACTGCACAATTGTGGCACTGTGATTCCACTTTAGCTATCATTGTAATATTCTATGGAATTATTGGATTTGCAGTTTAGGGAAGAGTATTTAGAATTCTCTCCCAGAGAGCTCTAGTGCCTCACCAAATTACAAACTCCAGGATTTCATAGGATGCGGCCTATGTGAAATATAACACTGTTATTGTGTAGTGTGAATGGGCTCCTAGACCAATATTAAACATCACTCTGAGTTTCAGAATGTACTAACTTCTATCAAAAACTGTTGGTGCTTATTTAGCCTTGAATAAAAACTAATCATGGAAGTAAACCTTGTAGAACTAAACAGGATCAGGTTCAAGAAAACATACATGGATTGTGCTGCAAAATTGTAGCTTCCATATAGGCCTGTGCCCATATTAAGATCTGTGGGAGAAGTTGGTCCAGCCACCGCCACAGGTACAAGAGAGCCTTCTCAGTGGCCGCTGCCAGGCTGTGCAATTCTCTCCCATTGGAAACTAGGCTGAACTCTTTCTACCAGTAAAGAAAGACCTTTTTATCTGAACAGCCTGTTTAGTGACTACAGTAATTGGCTTTGCAGAAATATTTTTTAGATTTACTTTGTTTTAATTCACATTGTTAAATTCCTTAGGTCCCATACTGGGAGAAAGACAGGAAATAAGTGAATAAACAACAAAAAATTCCTTTTCTTCCCCTCCCCCCTTACTTATCAAAACTTGTTAAAGCAAATTTTGAGCTATACATACTGTGAGGGTGGGGAAGAGATCTTGCAGTCATATCCTACCTTGAAGGTTACAACAGTATATTTGTGCCCACTTACCTGTACATACCTGTACCCAGAGACACGTAGAGTAATGGGTAATTTTCTGCTCATTTGCTTGCCAAATTTGTAATAAATGATCTGACCACCATTTATTCAGCCTCTTCAGCCATAACTGGTTCAAGATGGCACTGAAGGAATCACTTTCATGCAATACCACTTGACAATTCTATTTGTATTTTGGCTTTAGTGGCATAAATTAAACCTTTATTTTAGTTCACATTTATTTTTCAATTCAGGAAAGAATTTGAGATGCCATACTAAACTGTGCATATGGCCAAATCCACAACATCAGTAGTTTTATGATGACCATGAAGTTAAAGCAGAGGGCATGCTACTCTTAGAGGGTTTTTGTAATCAAATACTCTTGAAATGTTATCTACTTTACCTTCCAAAAATAGCAGTCCATTTCAGAGATGGTTGATCACGCTGAAATATATCAAAGCAGCTCAAATGGTGTAGGTTCATCATTAGGGAGCAAGTTCCAGTCTGAGCTATCGATCGTAATTGCTAAAGTGCCTCCTTCTGAGCTATTTCAGGATTCCTCTGAGAGTTTTTTCTTTCTTTTTCTTCAGGCTGGAGTTTTGCCAGTTCCTCTCTTTTGCTTATATTAGCTGGATGTTGCCACTGTTGGCGTCAAATAGACAACTCTCATCCCCCCCTCCATCTTTCTTTTCAAAGGACCATCCTGAAATAGTGCTGAAAATTATTTTCTTCTCCTAGGATCCTAAAGAGGATGGGGCACCATTGGCAATTGCCTTGGACTTCACACAGGGGAGGGTTCACACATGGAGGGAGTTGCATCAACAATGTAATTGTTGCATTGTTGGCAGCTCATTTCTTTCATCATCCCATTATCCTGAGCTCCATAAACCTAATGGCGGTGGCTGGGGGCGGGACAGGAATCATAGAACAAACTTTTTGCCATGAGAACATGTCAATAGTAGCAACCCAGCCCAACTATACTCAGACTATTTTCATTATCATATCTATATCCTTTATTTTTATCCTCTAAGGAATCCAAGGTAGCTCATACAACACTCCTCTTCCTCTCCTTTTTATCCTTTCAACAATCTCACAAGGATGATTAATCTGAGAGTCAAGGACAGGCCCAAAGCATCCACCAATAACTTTCAGGTGAAAACCAGGACACATGTAGCTAAGTAACAACAGAGTGAGGTCAAAATGGCTAAAGTTATTGATGATGAAGAGCGCACATGCAAAGAAAAGTTGCCACAGTTTGCTTTTGCCTGAGTCTATGGGGGAAAAGCAAGATTCCACCTTCTCCTTCCCTCTCCCAGTTGAGTAAAAGCTACTTTTGTACTTTGAACTCACTTTGTAGGAATGTAAGTAAGCTGAGGACAAAGTAGAGTGTTGAGAAAGAAACTGGGACATTTTGAAAGCAGCTGAAAAAATGGAATGGCAGAGGATTAACTGGGACTGTCCCTGCCAAATCAAGAGTGCTGGAGGTTAAGGTCATCTAGTGAGGCTGGTAGTTGAGTGGGGGATGAGAATCTGGATTTCTCAAGTCACTGCGTAATTACTATGCCACAATGATGCCATGGGAGTGGCCTCCAATCAACATTTTGCCCTTGGCTTCTCAGTATCTTAAAAAGTCTCTGACCAGATTTGTTCCAGGTAAATGCAGAAATCTGGCCATTTCTCATTAAGCAAGTACATTATACAAATAGAACAGTGTCTCCACTAGTGTCTCTCCAGTGAAGTTTATCACACGGGGGAAATCCCATACAGAAACGGGGTTTTAAATTGAAAAAAACCTGCAAAAGCGGGCAGATGTTCAGACGATGTTGCTGTTAAAATGGGGTTAACCTGAACGGAAAGTAGTCAGAAACTGCTTCTTTTTACTTTCAGAAAATCCCAAAAGTAAAAAGAAGCAGTTTCTGACTACTTTCCGTTCAGGCTAACCCCATTTTAACAGCAATGTGTGTGAAAATCTGCCCGATTTTGCGGGTTTCCCCCACCTTTTAAATCCCATTTCTGCACGGGATTTCCCCCATGTGATAAATTTCCCCCATGTGATACTATGTTTTAAGCACAGTTAGTCATCATTTGCAAGCTTTGTTGTTGTTGTTAACTGTCTTCATTTTGGTCTCGATCCATGGCAACCCTATGGATGAGACATCTCCAGGTCCCCCTGTCCTCGACTGCTCTGCCCAGCTCCTGCAAACTCTTATTCATGGTCTCTTTAATTAAGTCCATCCATCTAGCATGTGGCCTTCCTCTCTTTCTCCTTCCCTCCACCTTTCCTAATATTACTGTCTTTTCCAACGATTCATGCCTTCTCATGATGGGTCCAAAGTACGACAGTCTAAGGGTGGAAGCAGACGGCACAAAAGGCCGTTTGGGGGGCAAGGAAGGGGAGGGGCAACCGCACGGTGGGTGCCCCAACCCCTTCCCGAAGGCATCGTCGGAGCGCCGGCCCCTCCGCATGGCTGGCGCTCCGACAATGCCTTCCCGCCGCAGCGTCCGCACACTCTGTGGCAGAAGAGTCGCCAAAGGTGCACTGCCAGCCTTTTGCGGTGCACCTTTGGCAACTTGTGGAAGGAGCACTATTTTAGCGCTCCTTCCAGGGGTGGCGAAGCTGTGCCGTGGGGCCGAGGTGTGGGGATACCTCGGCCCCACGACGCAGCTTCCCGGGGCTGCCCAGGGCCACCCGTCTGCTTCCCCCCTAAGTCAGTGGTTCCCAAACTCAGGCTTTCCAGGTTTTTGGACTTCAGGCCCCAGAATCCCAGGCTATTGGTCAAGATGGCTGTGATTTCTAGGAGCTGGAGTCCAAAACACCAAGAGGACCAGAGTTTGGGAACTGCTGGTCTAAGTCTTGTCATCTTGGCTTCTAGGGCTTGATCTGCTCTAGGACCCATTTGTTTGTTCTTTTGGATGTCCATGGGATCCTCAGCACTCTTCTCCAACACCACATTATCTCACATGCATTGATTTCCTCCTATATTCTTTTTTGACTGTCCAGCTCTCACATCCATACATGTGGATGATTGTATGATTCTGACTTTTGTGCTGAATTGTATGTCTTTGCATTTTAGGATCTTTTCTAGCTCTATCATAGCTGCCCCCTACAGAGGTCTAAAAAGCTTGAATCCTATACATCTTGAAACTACAGCTTTCTCCCCTCTCCCCCACCCTGTTGCAACCTCTCAAATAATTGAAGAACCATAAGGCATGCAGAGCAGAGAGGATGAACAGTTGTCCTCCAAATATTCCTGCTACTCGTATATTGATAAATATATTAAACTGCTACATAAAAAAGTTATTGCAAACAATGTTTTTATTCAAAATATGGCCACATGTGTCAAATATATGCGTAAATATAGTGTGCTTGACCCAATATAATAAAATTCAAAATATGGATGCTATCTGTGGCCAGTATCAATGGTAAATTCATACAAAACACTTAAAGGTTTCTTTCACACTACATTCTGTTTAGTATTAATTAATTAATTAATTGATTAATTAATTACATTTATATACTGCCAGTCCTGAAGTAGTTCACACATGAACACAAAAGAGACCCTATTTTTGGAACTGCTCCAACGTCTTAGCCACTTTAATGCAGTCTTGGAGCCATGTCAGATAAAGTGGTGTTGAAGTGTAATAACTTTATTATGAATGAGACCTAACCTTTTACAGCAAGCAGAAATGTGCAAACAAATGATAGATATCATGGTAATAGCCATTTCCAGTATCTTGATCAGATGCATGATTACTGAAACTGGATCATGTCTGCTGCAGACTTCAACCTTGCTGAATCTGATGGCCACTTATGCATGTTGTTTCTTTGCTCAAAAACATATTTCATATGACTATGTGCAGAGTTTTTTGATTGTAGAAATCTTTTATTCTGGGAATTCATTAGAGGCTGAACCTGAAAATTTCCCCAAATAATGAAAAAAACCTTTGAATGCCTAGGCCATAGCGAATATGGTTGTATTAATTTCCTTAGGTTTTGTTTTTGAAACTGGTTCCCATCCTTAAGTTCACATGGAGTTAACTTATAAATATTACTTGGAAATTGATTTAGAGCTTCTTTACACTCGTTTACATGATCATGGCAGACTCATGTAATTCAGAAAGAAGTTTTTTTTCTGGGAGCCCTTTCACACTATATAATTAAAATATAATGCCATAAATGTTTATAGTTCCATCCTATGGAATCCTGGGATTTGAGATTTATGGAGGGGCATTCAGAATTCTCAGCCAGAGAGTTCTAGTGCCTGACCAAACTATAAACCACACGATTCCACAGGAAGCAGCCATTGCAGTTAAAGTGGAATCACACTGTTATAACTGTTGGAATGGAAGGATAGGGAGAGATTATTACTGGAATTAAAGGCCTGTTAGAGCCATTACTCAAGTCACAGTGGAGATGCCCATCTTACAATAGCAAGTTTAAAAGAAACAAACCTAAAACAGAATAATAAGCTTAGAACCCTCAACAGGAGGAATATTTATTAAGGAAATACATCCTTGGATAACAATAGCTTGATCCTTTCTAAATTAATCTAGAAGAGAAAAGGATGGAAGAGAGGCATTTTGCAGCATGTCTTGCTTCATCAAAATGCAGATGGGGAGGAAAGCGGAAGGATTTAGTATGGACTGGTTCTTTTTCTTTTGCAACAGAGGGCAGGCACTTCATTTACCCTGACTGAACCAGACAATGTTATTTGCCCAGAATGCTTTTGGGGTAGGTGGTGAAGGAAAAGCAAGCAGGAAAGGAAGACAAAGGATCCTAATCCCTCTCAGTTTAAGCCAGGGGTCAGCAACCTACAGCCCGCAGGCCAAGTGTGGCCCACAGAGGCCTTTGGACCGACCCGTGGCCGATCCTGCTGCCACCATGCATGCGTTGCTGCGCCACACGTGGGCGGGCACCATTTTTGCGTCCAAAATGGTACCTGCGCTTGTGCACACATGCACACAATGATGGGCGCCATTTTGGA
>CM034706.1:68933308-68951004 GCA_020142125.1 Phrynosoma platyrhinos | reverse complement strand
ACAGGACTGCCATCTAAAAAGTCAGTGCTAAAGGTGAATGGTGGCAGGCGTGCAAGCCACAATTTCCATTTGGGGGCAACAAAGAGATATAATAATAACAGTTTAAACAATTACATTTTAAATAAGGAAATATAACAAATAACAATGTTCATCACACTGAATTATGTTTACTTTGGTATACCAGATTTCAAGTGTTCTAGGTGCTGACTGAAAGCTCTTGCTTTTTTGCTTTTTTTTTTTTACCCCTCCAAGCCATTTGCTGTTCTGAACCTTCTCTAACAGAGTTGTTGTGATCTATTAGGCTGGAGTTTTTACACTGTTGCTTTAATTCACTTTAGAATTTGTTCATATGAGGAAGAATATAAAAATAGAAGTAATAAATAATAATAAACATATGCTGTTTATTGACCTTTTAAGGTTGCAGTTACATCTTTAAGCGCACTGTCCTTGTAACTCATATGTCAATTAAATTTTCCTTATCTTTATTCGTGTTAGTTTTAGAGTCATATAGAGGACAAGACTTCAAATTTCACTGCTTGTCCTAGGCTCACTGAAAGTATATGTTTGCCATTTGAACATAGTTCTTCAGTTGTCTCTAAAACTGCCTTATCTTGCTGGGTTTGACCATTTGTTTTGGTGGCATGGTTATTTCAGTATTTCCTGAAGCCTTCCGTATAATCAAATATATGAGATCTTTAATATCGACTTGAGATCAATTCACATCAAAACTGCTATGGAGAGTTTCATCTAGAATCTTCTTCTCCTAGCTATCTCTTACAGTTTCAACTACCATATATACTCATGTTCAAGTGATTTCAGCTACCATATATACTCATGTTCAAGTCAACCTCATGTATAAGTCAAGGGAAGGTTTCAGGATCAGTGGCAAGGGTAAAACCTAGGGGGGTATAACAAAGGATGGAAGGGGGAAAACACCACTTCTTTCCCTCCTTCTCCGGACCTCTCCCAACCACCTAACACCACTTCCCAGGTGCTGGAGAAGAAGTTTTAACATTGGGTTTGGGAGGAAAAGAAGTGGAGTTAAACGGGGTGTTTCTTTGATGGGAAGAGAAAGCTTTCAGATCAAACTGGCAAGGGAAAGAAGGGAAGGAAGTGGAGCTAAAAGGGATGTTTTTTTGATGGGAAGAGAAGGTTGTCAGATTGGACTGGGAAGGGAAAGAAGTGGAGCTAAAAGGGGTGTTTCTTTAATGGGAAGAGAAGGCTTTCAAATCGGACTGGGAACCTCTTTCACACACAAACTCCTGCCTCAAGGCACAAAGAGAGGGGCATCAGGCGGTGCTTTTTTCAGGACCTTTCTAAGCTGTATGAGTGTATTGACCGTATATAAGTCGACCCAGGATTTTAAGGTCAATTTTGGGTCATACTTTTTTGACTTATAGTCAGGTTTATGCGGTAGTCTCCTGCCACTTTCTGTGCTCTTCCTTTTGAGCTACTGTCTCAGTTGACCTCAGATAGTTTGAAACTGCCTCTTCAGAACAGCTGCACTGAAGACCTTCTGTTCAGTGACCCACATTTCCTCATTATCTCCCAGCATGTTGTCCTATAACTGTAAGCCATTAACAGCCAAAAGAGTGACCTATCAAAACTTGATATTTTCAGTCCTCTTGTTTAGTATGTAAGTCACCAGGTCATAAGGTCATAGCAACTTATTTTATAAGAGCAGTATCAGTTTTATACTATTTGGCAGACTGGCAATAGCAAGCCTCAGTTAGAAGCAATGTTTTCACCTTTTCAAGATAACCTTTATAATAATAACTATACCATGTTATCAAACACATCTGTTTATACAAGTTATACAATAAAATTAATCATTTTTTTATGTTTAGATTTCTCATATATGTAGAGTAGCATTCAGCCACTTTTGTTAGAAATAGGCCAAAAACAAACTATTACAACATGGGCATGTGATTTTGCATCACACCACCTTGAATGTTGCTTGGCAAAGAGAAAGGATAACTTCCATCACCACCACCACCACCACCTCCTATATACATAGAATAAAAGGCAGAGATATGCTCATATTTATGACTATTTTAACATGAAAAACATTGCAAGAGCTTTGGGAAAATGCCAAAGAAATGCAGTCCATGACTACCCATTAAAATAGACTGTCATTTGTCAAAACCAAAGTACTTCTGTACATAGAATTTCTGGGGATAAAACAGTTTTGTGGCATTATCAGAGAGAGGCATCCTGGTAATCTGAGGAGAATGGTCACATTTTTTAATTCTGCATTTTAGGTTTCTCACAGATGCCTATATCTTACTGAAAAAAGAGCCCACTATGCACAATATGCTCATGATATTGTCCAGTCTTGGATGACTACCTAGTTTGGCCAACTGATTGCTTATCAGCTGTACTTTCAAGGGGCATACCTAGAATGTTTTCTTCTACATTTTGAGATATACATTTGTAAAACAAATAAATAAATAAATGGCATCTTGGTAGAGGCATATGCACACATACGTTTTTCTTACACTTATATATGTCCTTTTTGGGAGTGCAACAGAAGTTGGTATTCCAATGTGGACATAGCCAAACATTTCTCCTTCTGCCCACTCTCCACCAGGCATTGAATGGCTCAGTGAGGGCGCTTTGGAGACTTTGTGGCAAATCTGGGGGAAGGGATAGAATATGGCTCAGCCTAGCATAGGCAAATCTGGGGGAAGGGATAGAATATGGCTCAGCCTAGTGGAACTGCTATGTTATGCTGAACCATACAGGATTGCAGCCATTGTCGGCATTCAATTAAAATGTGTGTTCTACTAAACAGCTGTATATTAACACCTTCTACATACAAGTGTCAGACACTGACAGTAGACCACGTAGTAAGTTTTAGGAGAAGTCCTAATAAGATATCCATACTACTGAGTGGCCAGGTTTTCTATTTTTTTCCTGAAAAAATATTGTTCAGCAAAAGGACACCTCACCCCAATTATATTATGTATTTTGTGTTTTTAATATGAAACATGTCAAGACAATAATCCTGCACCATGGATACTTCAATGTGATTGTAGCCTTAAACAACAAAACTCAAAATTTAAAATATTTAGCTGGTTGATTTACAAAGCTTTGACAGCTCTTAAATTCAAGCATGAGTGCAGTAAAGGGGATTCTTTTTCACTGCAATCTAAAGAAGCTGAGAAAAGAAAGTGAATTCATCTCAGTGACAAGTGGATATGTATTTGAATGGCTATGAATAAATGACATTCTTATTAATCATTCACCTACTCTCAAACATCAACAAACAACAATAAAATTTGTTTTATCAAAAAGAAACTGACACCTGCATAGTGGATAAAAGTGCAATTTATTATTACTAACTGCTATGTTTATGTACAGATATTTTTTAAAAACAGTATTTTTTCTTCCATATTATTGACAGGACATACCAATTAATGCAGAAAACAAAATTGTTTTCATTGTCAACTTTTCAGGTTCAGTCTAGAATAGACCAATGAAAATCAATGACACAATTTAGTTATTAATAGGGATAGGAATCATTGTCATCATCATTATC
Source organism: Phrynosoma platyrhinos (assembly GCA_020142125.1). Taxonomy (NCBI): domain Eukaryota; kingdom Metazoa; phylum Chordata; class Lepidosauria; order Squamata; family Phrynosomatidae; genus Phrynosoma; species Phrynosoma platyrhinos. Next base: position 68,947,463 of record CM034706.1, on the reverse strand, counting down.
ATTTTTTATACCACACTTCCCACCCAAAATCAGGATTCGAGGCAGTATATCATGCAGTCTTCCAGGTGTTGTTGAACTAAAGCTTCCATCACATGATACATTACTAGGGCTGCTTGGGTTGTAGTCCAACATCTGGAGAATCACATAAGTCTGACAAATCCCATTCATTTTGGTGATTCAACTCTACTGAAGTAGGGCCAGTGTTTTATTTAGCCCTCTGACTCAAGATTAAGGGGACAGAGAACAGACAATCACAATCTTCTCTTTGTTTAAAATTTCAAGTTAGTCTGCCAAGGTGTGAAGATCTAGAAACCCGCTCTCTAATTCCAGATTCATGAGGTTGTGATGGTGGATGGGATTAGTTGGTGGGGAAGGGGAAAAACATACATGGTACATGTTCAAATGTATTCTCTTCCTTACAACTATGTCATATATTTCTGATATTAGCAATACACTCCATAACTGAGCCCTACTTCAAATGAAGTAGTCCCTGGTTAGAAATGACATCTTTTAGCACTTGGCAGAGTGAGCACTTGCAGCTGGCAAAGAGTGTTAAGGGTGAGTTAATGTGTACCCTGCAGCCATAGACCTACACCTGGAGACCCCGGCCGCTGAACCAGAGAACCTTTCCATATTTGGCTCAGTTCTCCAGAATGTGGCATTGACACATCTCATATCCTTCAACATTTCACAGGTAGAAACTGGAGCACGGTCAGCCAAGCAACGTCAGAGTGTTGTCAAGCTGTCAAAAGGTATTACTGAGAACACAAAAGCTATGAGATGCTTCACCGATTTGTTTCTGCCTGAGCTTACTAGGAAGGGCAGGATTCCTTCCCCTCCTTTCTTCTCCCCAATGAGTAAATTGAGAGCAAACTACTTTTGCATTTTCAATTTACTTTCCAGCAACTGAAGTAACGTGAGGACAAAGAAAGTGGGAGGAAGAGTGAAACTGGGATATTTTAAAAGCAGATGAAAAGATGATATTTCTCTACCAAATTGGCACAGTTGGCAATGCTTTAGCAGAGAAATAGACAGCACACAGCTTTTTAGAGTCAGCCAGGACCCAAATGTTTTGCTGTAAGGCAGGGATGGACAACTGAGGTGGTTCTACACATATTTTTTACACTTGGGGTGTTCCATGGACTGCATTGTTGTAGTTTTATGCCTTCAATTTGTTTCTGACGTATGGTTACCTTAAGGTAAACCTATGATGGTGTTTTCTTGGCAAGATTTGTTCAGAGGAGGTTTGCCATTGCCTTCTCCTGAGGCTGAGGAGTGTGACTTACCCAAGGTCACCCAGTGGGTTTCATGGTTGAGCTGGGAATCGAAACTTGGCCTCCAGAGTCATAGTCCAACACTCAAATCATTATGCCATGCTGGCTCTCCTAGGAGCTTCATGGACTTCAGGAAAAAAACATGGAAGTGGCCAGAAGTCTACCTATAGTTTTAAAAAATGCTCAGAAGTGGAGGATCTTGCAAGTGGTTTAAAAATGAATAATAACTCCTGGAGTCTTCTAGTGAGTGTGGCAATTCACTTTTTTATCAGAAAAAAGGCAGTCCAAGGGAATCTGAAGTGGTTAAGGGCAGTGGCAACACTAGGGTTGGCGTCACCTGGTGCAGTAACTCATGGTATCACTCCTCCCATTGACCTCTCCCCATATTACACCAAACAGAATCCTTAGTAATTTTGTTAGTGCTAATGTGACTCATCAGTCATAATACCCATATATCACTGAATGTAATGGCAACAGTTGTGACAGGAATTACTAGCAAAATTAAAACTATACCTTTAAATTACAGTATTGTATGCTCATGATGTATTTACACGTACATAGAACATTTACTATGTATTTACATGTACATAATTTCATATGGTTAAAGTGAAAAGTTGGTAAGATGAGATGTTTTTAAAGAAAAAAATTAGAATTTTAAAAAAATGTTTTAAATTTATTTTTTAAAATTAAAATTGAAAAATTTAAAAAATCCTGAGGCCTCTCCTTTCTTTCCCCACTGAACCTAACCTCACTCACATCATCTCTTCAGTGTTTTAAAGGGACACAGGTGAACAGCACAGACCATTTCTGCCAAAAGGCAGAGACCTGGTGTGGTTGGTATCCATCAAGGGTCACTGGTCAAGGGTCACAAAAGAGTTCTTGGCAGCTGCATGAGAACCCAGGACCAAGTTTTTTCCACCTCTGCTCTAAGGGGTCCTTAGAGCTATACACTGTGGTCTGGGTGTGGGTGACATACCACAAACAATCTCCAATACTACCCCTAGTCCCACACAATACCTGACCCTAAGGAATAGCTAGGGATTTGGGCCTCCCTGGCTCTGTGGACAACAGTACCAATTACTGTATTCAGATACCCCAAATATCCTTTACCTCACTTGGAGTGAGAGACGGAGGACAGATAGTGGTGACGGTGTACAGAGGCAATATTCTTCCTGCTTCTTTTAATAGTGGAAAATCTTGCATGTTGGATGACAGTTATTTACAGAAGTCAAGAAAGTACCACTTTCACTCTGAAATCCACTGAAGGGCATTTAACTGGGTCTGGTATTTCATGCACAATACAAAACAATTTGGCTGAAATCAGAAAGGCACCCACTCATTTCTAGTCCTGCAACATTACTGATAAATCTTGTTAGCATAGCTTTTTTGAGTTTTTTATTATTAGAGATTAATTGTAATTTGTAACATCTGCAGGTATAGGATCAGCCACTGTTAAAAACTTGTCTTTGAAAATGGCAGGTTAGACAATGACCCTGAAAGAAAGTTATTTGCACAGATAATATTTCACATTCTGTCAAGGTTTCTATTAACATGTTCCTTCTGTTTCAATAAAAGCATATTTTAAGACACCACGGTTCCTTGGAATTGTTAAGCATTGCAGCAAGGACAAATACGTTCCCTGAGAATGAATAAAAGTGTTAAACCTCTTATGGTAGAATCTGTCACTCATCCACAATAGAATTTTATCCCCTTCTTAAAGAGGCTTCAGTTTTTGCTTTTGAAATAAATATAAATCAGCACCCCATTCTAACTCCTTTGAGAGAGTCTTTGTTTTGTTTCTCTGAAATGAAACCACATGGCACCTAGCAGAAAAGCCTTTAACTAGTGGCAGATTAATAGTAACTGGATAATTTCCAGAGTTTTTTCCAAGCTCAGAGGTGAGGCAGGGCAGGAAATGTGCAGTCATTTTTTTTTCTACCAAGAGGAGTTATTGTCAACAGCCAAGTAGAATCTCTGTCCCATGAACAACCTTATTGAAGACACTGTTGTGTCAAAGAGAAAAAAAAAGAGGTCAGTAGAGTAAATGTAATATATATAGTGACCATAAGTCAAAGATACGGACTCTTGGCTCCCGGGAACTTATGCCCACCCAGAACTTCAATCAGCCCCACACAGCATCGCCAATTTACATTCTGGGAGATGTAATTGGGAAGATCTGGAGGGCCAAAGGTTCCCCACCCCTGTTCTAAAACATTGGGGGTTTAACCATAAATCGGGCTTGAGAATTGTCATGGCCCTTTAGATGTTGGATTACAACTCTACTATCATTCACCATTGGCTATTCTGATTAGGAATAATGGGTGTTGCAGTCTAAAAATAATTGGTGGGACCCACAGTTCTATCTCTGTTCTCTGTAATAGATTAATATTCTATAAACATAAGGACATCAGGCAAGTCATACTTTCTTTGCCTAAGTGGAAGGCAATGGCAAATGTCCTCCGAATAAATGTTGCCAAGAAAACCCTATGATAGGGTTGCTATAAGTCAAGAGATGGCTCGAAGGCATACAACAAATACAAGCAAAGTGAGCAGTGTACATACATTTTTTGTCCCCATTTCCATCTATGCCAAGTCGCTAAAAGCTTATAACCAGTCTTTCTTACTATCTATTAAAAAGAGAATATTTAACACCATGAACCTCTTAAGTGCCTTGAATGATAGATGTACAAATGTAAAATTGCATTCTAGTGCAATTAAGGCAATAACCTGTCATTCATTAATAGTGGGAGCCCTGAAAAAATTGTGACCTTCTGTTTGTTCTTGTGTACTTTCAAGTCATTTCCGACTTGTGGCGACCCTATCAAAGGGTTTTCTTGGCAAGATTTGTTCAGAGGAGGTTTGGCATTGACTTCTCCTGAGGCTGAGAGCATGTGGCTTGCCCAAGATAAATCAAGTGGTTTTTATGTCCAAGCTGGGGATCAAACCCTGGTCTCCAGAGTTGTAGTCCAGTACTTAAACCACTATGTCATGCTGGGACCAAATGCATCCATCCAATTCCAATTGACCATTTTCCAAAAAGTGGCCCTAATATTTCTGCTCCTCAGGAAGAAAATGTCTTTCAACAAATATCCTTGCTGTGCTTTTCTAATGTTTCAATTGCATTTGGATCCCTGGACAAGGCATGCTTTCTGCAACCTGCAAGCAGGCACTCTTATCTGATTGGCTTCTGGCAGACCTTGATGGGATAGTACATCTAAACCAAATACGCTAACCATTAAACTGAACACTTGGAATGGTCCTTAGTCGCAGCAAGTATGTATCTGTGGGAATGTCAACATGGAGATGTTTGGAGATACTGCTCCAAGATTACTCCAAGACTGGACAAATAACCAGAAGGCTATTTTTACAATCCCCACAAATTCAGACATAGGGGAAGGAGTATTGAGATCAGCTCATATGTCACAGACCCCTGCTTTCTGCAGTCTTTTTGAGCATTATATGTGCTGGTCTGGAAATGATTTTCAGGTTCTTAACTGTTAAAGTCATTGATTCCATTTAGTATCACCTAATCCCACACTACTGTGTTTTGTAAGTTTCTTTGAGGGTGTGTTTAAAAGCTATTTTTGGCTGGATGGAATTGTATATTTTCTATCCAGCTTATGAGGTAGGTAACAAATAGCACCTTTTGCTAGTATTCCTGGCTGGTTGTAAAACTGGAAGGAAAATGAGTCACTGTGGAGATAATGGGGGAAGCAGCAGTTGTGAAATGTGTGGAATGATGTTAATTGGCATACACTGGCCAAATTCTAAATATAGCTTAATGTATTTAGGAATTAAGAGGTTCTAAAATGGTAATGGAAAAGGTTTATCTTTTGAATACGGTGAGGAAATAGGAACCAAAGGGCATATTTGGTTTTTTAGAGCGTAACTATACTCAACAAAGGGCCGTTGCAGACCGGCCCAAAGGGCTGGCCTGCGGATGGAGTTGGGGTGGGGAAGCTGCGTGCCAACCGCTTAAACCCCACCCCGTCTGACGCTGCATGGCACATGGCATCAGGACTCCTCCTGGCACAGCATTTAAACTCGCTGCACTGAAAGGGCTCTAAAGAGCTGCAGCACCAGTTCTTAGGGCGGCCTTTTGCCACCCCTAAAAAGAGTGGCATTTTGCCACTCTTTTCGGGGCGGCAAAAGGGAGATCGGGGCTGTGGCGTGGGGTTGCCAAGGCCCTGATCTGCCACTTTCTGGGGAGGCTCTGTGCCACCCCAAACAGATGGTCTACATCAGGGGTAGGCAACCTTTTTGAGCCTGGGGCCGGGTTGCTGTCCCTCAGACAATTGGGGGGCCAAAGCACCAAAAATAATAAATAAATAAATAAAAACAAAAACATTTTTTTTAAAAAAATTAAAAATATACACTCTCTCAGCCCCAGAAAAGCCATGACAAACCCCCTGTGGAGATTTTGCCAAGAAAACCCCAAGAACAAGTAATAACAACAATAATCAATATCATCATGGCAGGCAGTGAGGGGCTGCCAGCGGCGGTGGCAGCGGCGGCAGGACTGGCCTGGGGCCGGTCCAAAGGCCTCGCGGGGCCGCATCCGGCCCCCGGGCCTTAGGTTGCCTACCCCTGCATTAAAGCATAAAAACATAACATACAAATACAAGCATGACAAACCAATAATCAACAAAAGAAAACACTTAAATATTTAAATAAAATCCATTGTTACTTTCTATTAAACAACTTCCTGATCAATTGGTGTCATCTTAGTTTTTGAATCTTTCTAGATTTTCTCATGTTTCCGAAACGTAATACATTTAGGCTTTATACTTTATGACTAACTCTGTATGTATAGCTTATTGGTTCTTATAGTGTCAATTTTAATATAATATCTTTACCCTTATCTTCAGAAGTGAAAAAAGAAGTAACCATTATTTTTCTCCTAATACAAATTACTTCATAAATATTCCTTTGCTTCTTAAACCAGATTCCATCCTCCCCTCCCCCAATGTTTTCAGACATAACCAGTCCTCTCATATTTTTTCTTGAGTTTTCTTTCATTATGGCTGTAAAGGTATCTAAATCTATTTCTTTTCTCAGCTTAATTATCCATTCCTCTTCCGTTGTTGTTTGTTTTCTTTTCCAGCATTTAGCGTATAGTATCCTCGCAGAGGTAACCATATATAATATGAGAATACTTTTTTTTTCTATCATGGTATCTAACTTACATGTCATATTTAACAAAAAGATTAAGGGGTCAAATAGTACTTTTCTCTGCAATATCTCCATCACTAAACCATGTATTTTACTCCAATATTTTACTGCTTCTTGACACTTCCCCCAACTGTGAAATAAAGTTCCTTCTGGCTTTTGGCATTTCCAACAGTTTGCATTTCCCATTTGTATATTGCATTAAGTTTTGAGGGGCACATATACCATTGATACATCATTTTGAGATAGTTTTCTTTAAAATTTTGCATAAAATTCTTAGTAATTTTCCATGACTTTTCCCAACTTTCTAAGTATATATGTTTCCCGACATCCAGTGCCCACTTTATCATATAATGTTTGATGGTTTCTTTTTCTAGGTCTCTCTTTTTTAGGGTCTTATAATATTTTGCTATATGTCCTTTTTCCTCATCCAGAAAAATCTTGCCCAACTCATATTTGTCTTTTGTTAGTCCTGGGGAGTTTTTGTCCGCTTTAAAACATTCTGTTAATTGATTATACATAAACCAATTATTGTTTATTTTTAATTTATCTATAGATTTCAATTGTCATCTTTTCCCAGTGTTATTATATCCTTTTATTTTATCCAAGGCTTGCTTTTGTTTTTAGTCCTATGAAAAAAGGCTTCTTAAGAAGAGACCCACATGGGAATTTCTCTGTAATATTGGTTTTTAATTTTTATCCAGACTTTTAATAATGCTATTCTAATGAAGTGGTGATCAAAATCCTTATTATCTTTTAGTTTATTGTACCATATATATGCATGGAACCCATATATTAAATTGCTGCTTTATAGTGATAATACTCTCTCATTGTCTAATTTGACCCAATTTTCTATCCAGTTTAAGCAAGATTCATAGTAATACAATTTTAAGTTGGGTAGGGCACAGCCTCCCTTCTCTTTGTCATCTGTAAATAATTTCTGCCTAACTCTTGCTCTTTTACCTTCCCAAAGAAACTTTGACAGTTCTTTTTGCCACTACTCAAAGTACTTCTTGTCAATTATAACCGGTAAATTTTGAAAAAGATACATAAATCTTGGGAGGATATTCATTTTAATGGTTGCTATCCTTCCTGAGAGAGATAAGTGAAGTTTTGTCCATTTTTCCATTTTTCTAAATCTCTCTTTATCTCTTTCCACACATTTTCGTAATTGTTATGAAATAGGTCTATGTTTCTCTTTGTCAGGAAAATAACCAGATATTTCACCTTGTTTTCTAACATAAACCCCAATTTGTCTCTTGATTCTGCTTTTTTGACTGTTGCTAGATTTTTAGATAAGATTGATGTCTTGTCTTGATTTACCTTTAGTTCCAATACTTCGCCATATTCTTGTAGTGTTATGATTAGTTGTTTTATACTTTTTAAAGGATCTTCCAAAAGACAAATCAAATTGTCAGCAAATGCTTTATTTTAAAGCTTTGGCCTTTCACATTGACATCTCTTATCTCTGGGTCTTCCCTTATTTTATTATTTAACACCTCTTGAACAATTAAGCAAAGCAAGGGTGATGATAGTGGGCAACCCTGTCTGGTGCCCTTTTCTATCTTTATATATTTTGTTTTTTCTTCATTTATTATTAGTTGAGTTCTTTGTTCTTTATGTATAGCTGTTATCCAATTTGAAAATTTATCTCCCATGATCATTCTTTTGATTGTTTCTGTTGATTGAAATAGAGTAAGAGCCAACTTACTCTATCAGAGACCTTTTCTGCATCTATTAGTAACATGGCTATTTTTTTTTATTATGATGTTCGAAATGTTCTGTGATATTCAGCACCATTCTTAAATTGTCTTTTATATGTCAGTTCAGAATAAAGCCACTTTGATCTTCATGGATCCTTTTCTTCAAGATCTTTTTCAATCTTTCTGCGATAATTACAGCAAAAATCTTATAATCTGTATTTGTTGAAGAGATGGATATATAGGTTCCTATGTCCTGTTTGTCTCTATCTTCCTTAGGAATTAGTGTGATACATGCATCTTTCCATGCATCTGGCATTCTGTGTTTGTATATGTCATTTAGCATATTCTTTAAGGGTACCAGTAGGACCTCTTCCATGTTTTTGTAATAAATCACAGATAGTCCACCAGAGTTTTGCCTAGTTTCATTTTCCTATTAGCATCCAGTATTTGTTTGGTGGTAATATTTTGATTTAATTTTGGTGGTAATATTTTGATTGGGCCAAGCCTGAAAAGAAGAAGCCCCTCCCTCCATCCACCATCATCAGAAGGGAGAGAAGGCAGAATGCATGCTGTATTAATCTTATTATGTTTATTTCAATATTGTATTTATTTTATATTTGTAAGCCGCCTTGATTGCTTAGGCAAAAGGCGGGATATAAGAAATAAATTATTATTATTATTATTATTATTATTATTATTATTATTATTATTTCTACCCCAAAGAAACAGAATTGTATTTTGTTTCCAGTTAAGAAAGAACAAGATTCAACCTTACTTCTATCATGTTATTTCTGTCTACAGAATAGGCTAATTTAGGGGGGAAGCAGACGAGTGCTTCCAGGATGCCGCGAGACGTCAGTGAAAGTGCGCCCTAAAAGCATAGGGCGCACTTTCACTGATTTTCCCGCCGCAGCGTGTGCGGACGCTGTGGGGGGAGGTTGCCCTCGGAGCGCTGGCCATGCGGAGGGCCGGCAGTTCCGAGGGCAACCTCGGGAGGAGGAAGGGGCGCCAAGTGTGCGGCTGCCCCTCCTCTTCCTTGCCTCGGAGACGACTCTATTAGTCGTCTGCCGAGGCCCTTACTAAGTTAACCTCTTTAGCTTTTTCAGTAAGATTAATTCCCTCCAAATATTCAACATAAAGTTCCCTTTAAAGATTTAAGTTGATTTAAGCAAAGTTTATAAGTACCAATAATGAATTTACACAAATATACAAGAAAATATATGCACACACCAATTTACACACAACAATAAAATAGTAGAGCTTAGAATGTTACTTTTTAAAAGAAAAGTAAATTTGCTCATTCATCTAATTACACAACAGGTCATTATTTTATTACTCTTATTGCAGTCCACATCACTGTTCTTATTATTCCATTGGAAAATACAGGAAGATGCTCATCAGTTTTCTCATGGCCAATTCAGAAATGACACCTTGGAGAGTCTGAGAAAAATACAAAAGACATTATAAAGCAGTCCTTTCTAAAGCACCCCATGAAGTGGCACCCATCTGACTTTTCCTCCTCCCTTTCCCATTGCTTAAACTGAATCAGCATGCACAAAAATATATTAATGAGTAATAGGAATACAAACCATTCATGTTCCATTGAAAATAGTGAATTACAGCCATGTGTGCTACAGAAAAAAGCAACTGCATTCTTGTTTGTAAAAAATGACTAATTATCAGTGTAACTAATTAGAACAATGAATTACTTCCTAGCTCTATTCAGTACTTGAGAAATGAATTGTTAGTAATTGGTAACAAGGACAGGCTGTCATAGTACAGTGCTGCCTAACTGGTGTTTTGTTCCTAATTTTCAGAGGTGGGAACAATAATAGAGCAGTCCAATATAGGCATCTGTACCCAACAGGAGACACAATTATCACAGGGAAGTTATGACTGCATGTGGGCATTTGTGCATATTTTTGTGGACATGTTTTCAAAGTGGATGCATTTTTGTACATATTGCTAAAGTATGTATCTTTTATATTAACTAATAATGTATGTTTGTGCACATTTTTCTAGTGTATAACTTTTGGCCATGTATGTTTTTAAAATTGTCCATGTGATTCTGTAGACATTTCCCCCTCTTAAACATATCTGAAATGTAAATTTATCAAATGCAAGAAGCATCCATCAGACCTCTTGGGAGATCCTAAAAGGATATTTTTGGATACAGACATGGATCAAATAAATTTCTTTCCTATCTCTAATATCAACTAGACAAGTCTTTCCATAAATCACTGCAGTGCATAGAACTAATTCATAGGTCAACTAAGCTGGTCAGAAGTGTGCTGGCTGTGGGTTTTGATAGGACATTGCACAAGATGCCTTCTATGAGACTAGCAACTGACCAATGGGACTCACTTTTCTAGCTCCTCATGTTATCAGTTACATTAAAAAGTAGTTTTGTCTACTGATGCTGTACTGCTATTGAAGAAGAGCTTCAAGTGTTAAGACCCCATTTTCATTCTGGTCAACATATGGGAATCCTATTTTGAGTTTGGAAAATATTTAAAAGTTCACTCTTCCAAAGAATTCTGTATAGTAGCTTAAATCTCCCTGCAAAAGCTTTAAGATTTCAGTTTTTAAAATTCTGGTAGTTCTCATTTTAATTTCTGGTTAACACTCAGAATAAATTTGAAGCATAGAATTTCTGAGGTTCTATAGCAGCATGGAGAATTTTCCATAGATCCACAGAGGTGTGGTGAAAAGGAGTTACATGGTATCAGTGGAATATTGGCTAAGTAAAGGAAATAAATAAAAGTTAAAGTAAAGGAAGTAAATAGAAGTGACTGCTTGTCTTGTAGTGTAGAAGTGTGAATGGACCTCACTGGTGGTAGCCAGTAGTGGACTTTCACAAGGATTGGTACCTACAGGCCTGTGTGATAACCACAGAACAGGCCAGAGTGGGTGGCCTCACACTCACAGGTAAGTGAGTACATGTTTGCACCTTTACCCATTTCCAGAATTTTCTTCCATCATTTTCTAAAGTTATTCAAGCCATTCTTTGCCTAGTTATTTTCAACTTTCTTTTTCATAAACAGCCTGATTTTCTCTTTGTGTAACCTGCAATTCGGTGGGTTACAAACATTTACAGATTTGGAAAGTGGCATTTATACTCTTATAGCTGCTGAAGCAATTTCATATTTGGTAAACCTTGGACCTTTTGATACTCATTTCCGAAGTCTTTATAAATCATTGAGGAAGATGATGCACGTGACAAGCAGAACCTTGGCACAGGATGGGGCTAATTTCCTCTGAATGCAGAGATTAATGATACTCTTTTTTGGGGATACAAAGAAAATCTCTTTGGCAGACAAACTTTATTATGACACTGAGAGGGAGGGGAGAGCTCCAGTCTCATTCGTTTTCTCTCTATGGGTGTGCTTTCCCTCAGCAACTATTTTTCAGATGACAGAATGAGCCAAAAGAACCCTGCCAGTTCCTGTTCAGTGGTTGTGTTGGAGGGAGAGAGATGAAGGTAGTCCAAGTCTCTTGGAAGGAAAGTTCATTCTACAAAATGAAGAAAAATTGGCCACTCATGCCAGAGCTAAAAGAGAATACCAGTTTCATCTTAGCCCTCACTCAAGCAGTTCAGCCCTATGAATACTTGGCAGCCCAAATAGTAAAGTATGTTAAAGCATATACTATATTATAGGAATAGGCTGTCCTTTGCTTTAAGGACTACCTCCATGCATTCTTGGCATAGATTGCTGCTATTCCAAATAGCCCTCCAAATGTTGCCATCAGCCCTAGCATAGCCAATGGTGAGGAGTGATGAGAATCTCAGGCAAACAATGTTTCAAGAGCTGCACAGTCCCTAGCCCAGTAGTATTTCAATTATTGATATGTTAATGAGTCATCCATTAAAAAGTATTTTTAATATATATTATTATAGTGGAATTCTATGCCTGTTCTTTTGCAGAAGAAAGTCACATTGTATTCAATAGGTGCCTACTCCTTAGTTTGCATGTATAGGAGCTCAATGCCATCTAGTTGATGACAGAAATCCCCCAAATACTATTACTGCTTTCTTGCCCATTAACTGCTCTCTATAATGGTAGATTCATATAAAACATTTTCTGAGGATAATTTCATGGGGATCTATGTGTATGGATGTAGGCAATGCTGCTTCCCAGTTATTCCAGACTGTGCTCAGCATGCTTTTTTGCTTGTGCCATTCTAGGTTGAATTCAGCTCAGACACGGTGTTTTGCAAACCTTCCTTTAGATTGGATTTAGCTAGATATAGTCAATGCACAGTTGGGATTCTCTCAATACTCAGATGCCAGTACCAGTCACACAGCTAACTTTAATTACATACTCAATAGTTACAGCAGGGGTGGGCAGTGGATCTGGAGCCAATTTTTCTGCCTCCAGAGCTGCAGGGACTGCCAAAAATACAAAAACAAAATAAACAAAACCTGGAAGTGGCTTGATGTACATTTCTTATTTTTGAAAAACGGGCATTTTTTATGTTGTAAGCTCCAGGGGAAAGGACACAACCTATTTAAAAAGTAAATTGCAGCTCTTGCATTTTTCTCTCTTGAATTTGCCATTGAGGTGGGGTGGGGTAGGGTGGGGTAAGGGTAGATCAAGGGAAGTCCAGGGCATTTGGAGGGGTCAGATAGTGCTAAAACAGTTTGGGGGAATATTATATACCATTATAGGGCTGCACTTTGATCACTCCTTTGTAGAGGAAGGAGAATGGTTACTGTAGATAGTCACCATGGTTTTCAAGAAAATGTTTCCTGGCAATTGTAGAAAATGCTCTCCAATGGCTATCAGAACCAACTCTTTGTGGTTTCAGTGACTAAAGTACAGTGGTTTCTAGACTACAGTAGGGATGGAAAAAAATTAAAAACATTTGAAAAGTGGTTGAGGTGAAATATGAAGAGAAAATCCTGATGAGATGAGTGGTTCTGGATTTACTCCATGCAAAAGACATTTGAGAATTTTTTTGCATGTAAAACAGAATTTAGAAAATAATGTTTTTGTCCAGAAAGCAAGTTTCATGTGTAGAAAACAGCATTTCTTTACAGGAAACTTCTTTTTTATATTAAAATGCTACCCTCCACATTCATGGAGATTAGGGGCGCAAGACACCCACAAATGTGCAAAAAATGTGAATAACTCCCACCCATGAGGAAGCCAGTAAAAGGGATGGAGGGCAGGGAACAGGAGTAGCAGTGCGTGATCCTCTTCTTCGACTGCCCATTTCCCTTTAACTGGATCCCTGCCCCTTTCCTGGGTGGATGGATACCTGTCTTCCCCAGGCACCCATCCAACTGGGAAAGGGGTTCGGGGGCATGGTTCCACCCCTCCCAAGCCTCTTTCTTGGGTGTATGGATGCCAGGGAAGACAGGCACCCATCTGCCCAGGAAAGAGGCTTGGGGAGTGGATCCATTCCTTCCCCCTTCCCGGTCGGATCAGTGCCTGGGGAAGGCACTGATCTGACCGGGAAGGGGGAAGGAATGGTACACGTACCCTTTTTGGCTGCTCCCTCTTGGGGCTTTTTCCGACTGGGGGGGAAGCCCGGGAGGCAGTAGGAGTAGGAGTGTGTGTGCACATGGTGCCTTGACCTTGCAAATAATCAAAATCGTGAATGTCAAAGCGGAGGGACCACTGTATATTCTTCTTTTCTTTTTGGGGGGCAGAATAAATCTCAAACTGTGAATAGTCTTTAAAAACTGCAAGGTTTTGATTACCTCCTTGCAGCAAGGATAAAATAGTAAAAGCATTTGTTCCTGCTTGTGAGAATGAATTTTACAAAGATCCCTATACTGAGGTCTCCAGATGTTGTAATCTACATCTTCCAGAAATCCCGACATGCTGGCTGGTGTGTCTGGCAGCTGATGTCCATTATTTTGCCTCCCAAGTATGAGAAACATTATTGTTGCACCTAGTGCCAATCAAGTCTAGAACTATTCGATTGGATTTTCATTCTTGCTTTGACCTTTCTTCGTCTCAGACTTCAGATGGCGTCTCTCCTCTTAATGACTGTCTAAGA
>CM034706.1:68899180-68920236 GCA_020142125.1 Phrynosoma platyrhinos | reverse complement strand
CCATAGGGTTGCCATGAGTCGAGATCGACTTGAGGGCAGTTAACAACACCAAAATGCCAGGCTAATCATATTTTATTTTTTGACAGAATTACCAACTTGGCAGATGAAGGACATGCTGTGGATGTAGGATATTATGATTTCAATAAGGCCTTTGACAAGGTCCTCCAGGATATTCTTGCTCACAAGATAGTAAAATGTGGGCTAGGTATATTTTAGCTGGATTTGTAATTGGTTGAGCAACCAAATGCAAAGGGTGCTTATTAATGGCTCCTCTTTATTCTGGAGAGAAGTAACCAGTAAGGTGCCACAGGGTTTTGTCTTAGGCCCAGTGCTATTCAATAGCTTTATAAATGACTTGAACGATGGACTAGAGGGCGTGCTTACCAAATTTTCAGATGACACTAAATTAGGAGTAGCTATAACCCAGAGAACTGGATCAGAATTCAAAATGATCTTAATAGATTAAAAAGCTGGGCAAAAAATTAGCATAATTAACTTCAACACAGAGAAATGTAAGGTACTTAGGGGGAAAAAATGAAATATACAGATATAGGATGGGGCATCTTCTCTAAGCATGTTGTGAGTTTTGCATCTCTTTAGGGAAATAAAATGCATTCTTGCTATAAAAAAAACCTGGTATTTCATACCTCCCTATAAACTTGATTTTTATGTTTTTGAGCTTGCTTTCTAGGTCTTAAGTGTTGATGACTGGCTTCAACACCCCAGATTTTTCTTGTGATTTATATCTTTCAACACGTCTTGGGCTGGACACCCCATTGAAATAGAGTATTCCCCTCTGACAGCCCTAGAAACAGTGGATTAGTCTTTATAAAATAGGACACATGGTTATCTCAGTACTAGTGAAATGGGTGAGCATGTTTTTAGACCCAGCTCCGAAGGGCTCTCTGCCAGTGGAGGCTAATGGCTATGATACAAGTGGGGCAGTATGTTTTCTCTGTGTTTTAGTATTAACTTTAAAGGAATTACCAAACTATTGAGCCCTGTCCCTAAATAGATATTATGCCAGTAATCTCACACCTGGATTAGTGTTACATGTGTCCCCTAGGGTTTCCTAGGGAGATTAGCCTGAAAGGGAGAGCTAGTGCAGGATACAGCAGTCTGAATGCTCATCAGGTCTCCTTGCCTGGAAGACATTATACCACTGCTACATGAACTACTGTTATTGCCTATCGGTTATCAAGCCATGTTTAGGGTATTGCTGAAGAGCTCTGGACTAGGATGCCTGAAAGACCACATTCCCCTTTATGGACCCACAAAGATGGCCCCAAGGCTATCTGTAGTGATCTTCCTTGTGCTTTCATGGCTGCTTCACTCAGAAGTCAGCTTGTTCCATCATAATTTGAAGTCTTTTCTTTATTTTTGGTTTGAGTTTCATACTGTATGCTGATTTGTCATTGTACATTTATTACTTCATTTGTAGCATGCTACAGATGATATTTTATAAGCAGCCTAGAAACATGCTAAATAATGTTTATCAGACAAGGCAAAGGCACTGTTGGTCAGTTGCCCCTTGTTTTGGAAGAGTGGGATTTAATCTGCTTCAGTATAGCCTGTAGTCTCCCTAAAGTTTTGAAGCTGCTGAGAGGTTCAGCAGAGCCAACAAGGACACACTTCCTTTCCAGTTTCTGGCATAGGTCAATCACCAGTATGACCAAAGATGTCTCTGTCCCATTCCTAGGCCTGAAACCAAATTGAAATGGATATAGATAATCTGTCTCACTTAGGAACCCATGGAAGTGGGAAGCTACACTGAATTACTTGTCCAGAAATAAAACATTGGAAACTGGCTGGTAGTTGTCCAAAATGGTGGCATCCAGGAAGGACTTTTTCAACCATGGTCTTATAATTGGCTTCTTTAGCTGTGGTGAAATTTTGCTTTGTTTTAGTGAAGTATTGACCACTCCCTTCACTCATTCAACTACTCCCTCTCTGGCTTTGTTAATAAGCCATGTAGAGCAATTTTATTTGCAAATCATGGGCACATTGTTCATTGTGGGCTTTCGAATGAACAAAGTGACAAACCCTATGCCCAAAATGGGTTCAACACCTTGGATAGCTCCTTTAAAATTTGGACTGGAACGCAACATAAAAGAGCCACCTGACCTTATGGCTGGTGCTCTTCTTGGTTCCATTACTGTCATTGATGCTTAGATGGTGCAATGCACCTTTTATCAGCTTAAGCTGGCATCCAAACTATGATCCAGAGATCCATAACATAGCACTACTGATCCATGTTCTGATAACCTCCCATTTGTACTATTGTTATGCTTTGAATCTAAGGCTATGTATTTGTATTAAATATTTGTATTAAAATATAAGGGGAGTTTTAAGCAGAACTAGATAGTGTGAGTGTATGATGCCAGTGTTGTGTTGCTGGCACTGGCTCAGTCCATTTGCAAGCTCAATTCGAAGGGGTTTTCACCTATAACACACTTCACAGCATGGGACCTGACTATTTTATGGAACACCTTCTCCAATATGTACCTACCCATGGTCCAAGGTGGGGACACTTCTGGGGGAGGGCCTCTGTGGCGGTGCCACTCCCCCATGATCAAACATTCTCTCTGGTGAAATATGCTTGGTGCCATATTTTCATAACCAAGTTAAGACTATTTTTGTTCTCCAGGTCTTTTCAAATCTTAATCTTAATCCCTATTGCATGTTGATGGCTTTAACTCCCACTTCTTAGGGCCTGAACAGACTGCCAGAAATAATCCATCTTGAGACCACTTTAACTGTTCTGGCTCAGTGCTAGGGAATCATGGGAACTGTAGTTTTTTCTGAGACATTGAGCCTTCTCTGTCAGAGAGCTCTAGTGCCACAATAAACTACACTTCCCATGATTCCTTAGCAGTGGCCTCAAAATGGATTATTTCTGGCAGTTTGTAAAGGCCCTTAGTTGGATTCAGTTCCACGCTTTTTTACTGTGTTGCAATCATGTGGATTTTGTACTGCATTTTCATCATGCTGGCTGGTGTTTGCATTTGTAATTTTATTGTGTGGCTTTTGTATTGTGATTTTAGGTCTTCATTATTATTGTTTTTCTGTTTGACAACTGTGTGACATTTAATTTGTGTGTAACTTATAAACATCAAAAGCAACAACATAGTTATGCCCTCTGTATCAAGGTGCCTATTTCAGGTAATATTTCTCTCTCCAATTACATTTTTTCCTATTACAAGAACCACAAGAGGTGGTTTAAAAAACAATGTTGAGAGAGTGTTAAAATGCTTTTCCAAATGTTGAATCTGGGACCTTGCCTTGTAAAATAGTGTTTAAAATGACCAGGAAAAAACACCATTAAAAGAGGTGTTACTTCACCATCAGAGCAATAAGCTTAGAAAATATTTTATTTTGAAGGAAGAACGGTTGCCGCCTGGAAAAAGTTATTCAAGAAAAATCACCCTGATAGCCTTTTGGCTGAAGAGCGGGGTATAAATACTCCAAATAAACAAATAATAAAATAAAAGTCAGCCTCTGAACTGCAGAAGGCAGAAAGGTAATACAGTTTGCAAACCATGCTGTTGTTTTTCCCCTTCTTAACTGTAGTCCATCAAACTGTCCTTGAAAGCTGGGCCTTATTTTGGTGGAAGGTTTATCCTGTTCAGTAATTGCCAACAGCCGCACAGCAATTATGGTCCCAGTTAGTCATGCCGTTGTGGAGTCTGAGTGACTCAAAGCTTTTTAGTATGAAACGTAGTTTAATCTATTCATGAAAGATTTTTGAGTTAATACTCAAATGAGAAGGGCCAGAATAATGTACTTTAATAGCAATGGTTACATATTGTTGAAAGCACAAACAAAATACACTGGTTAGAGTCCTGTTGGTGTCATACGCATGTGTAAGTTCTCTTATGCATGCAATTTATATTTTTTTGCCCATTGTGAAATGGATATATTTAGTTAACAGTTCCATAAGAGAGACACCAGACCCAGCACCATCGGGCCTAGAATAAGAAGAAGAACCTTTACTTCTTAAAGGACAGGTGGGATTTGGGATGTTAATGTTCTGTTTAGATTGTATTAATATATCTGTATGGAAATTTTAATGTTGTAAGCCGCCCCAATTGCTCTACAGAGGAGTGGGATGATGATGATAATAATAATAATAATAATAATAATAATAATAACAACAACAACAACAACAACAATAATAATAATAATAATAAGCATGTTTGCAGGCCCACAGTCAGTTGCTGACATTCAGCAGAAGGGTGATATAGCACCACCATTGTGTAATAATGTGAGTGTAGATTTATACTATGCAAGAACTGTGTGATCTTCAGAGTTTTCTCTTTATTTTGTTACTGTTGTGTTCTTTCAAGTCGTTTCTGGCTTATGGAGACCCAAACACAAGCCTTTGTTCACTGCCTTCCTCTCAGGCTGAGAGTTTGTGATGTGCCCAAGGTCACTCAGTGGACTTCATGGCTGAGCAGGGAACTGAGCCCTGGTCTCCAAAGTTGTAGTCCAACACTCAAAGCACTACACTCTTCTCTTTATTATATATTATTAATTGTTGTCCCATAACTAGATCTAGCAGAACAGCATGTACATTGTGAGTGGGAAAACCCCTGTACAGGTTGTATGATATTATTTGTAAAATTGAGTCACTGTGGATTTAGGTTCAGAATCTCAGAGAGCTAGTGCAAAACTGATGTCAAGGTTTAGGCAACAGATAAGTAGAAAGGAGCTTAATATATGGAAATTCAGACCATCAAGTGAAAGGATTTTTGAGTAAATACTCAAATGAAATGGGCCAGAATATATTTTATGAATACAGGGTCCAAGCAGATTCAGTGGAATAAACCATCTGGCAACGGGGAAAGCAAGAACTTGGGTGATCATCAGGTGCATATCAGATAGGGGGGAAGAAGGGCAGAGTAACCAGGATGCTGTTGGTGACATATGCTGCTATTACCCCTGCTTAGGCTGCTGTATCCTCTGAGGGACAATGCAGAAAGGATTATCCTGCACTTCCTTGCACCATGTCCCTTGTTCTAGCTATGTAACTGTAGCTGAGGGGTTTCCATCTTCATTGGGTGTACAAGGATAGCCAATGAGTAGGTACATATTTGCAGCTATCCAATGCCTGAAGGTTGTACTTACTGATGTTGAACTTATTGCATCTAGGTGAAAGTGATGTTCAGGAAGGAGAAACAAGCCAATTGCTTGACAGATCTGTATCATCTCACACAAGTCTTTGAAGCTGTATAGTTAGTGTCCCAATTTGCACCTTTCTGTATTCGGTTGCACTCTGATCCCACCCCAATTAAGAAATAGTAAAATAGCCATCTCTTCAGTATTGTATTCCATCAATAGATCAGGAAGTGGATTGAAATGCATGACAGTTCTGATAAAATAGATCAGTCATTGAGGTTCTTTCCCTTTTTATGCGGAAACACAGTAACCCAGGTATCACTTTGAGAGCTGCTGATTGTACTTGATATGTCTCATCACCTTTTCCTTAGCAGGTGTAAAAGCAGCTTGTGTGTGTGTCACTGTGTGAATTTCAGTGGGAAAATAATGTAAAGGGTCACTGAGCCCTTCCCTACATGCATCAGATTTCTACATAAAATCACAGCTGCAGTGCAGGTGCACAGGGATGAAAATATCTCCAAAAGACTGATTGAGTGGTGTGGAGTGTTTCATCATAAAAATCCAAACCAGTATGTGACATAGTCCACTTACCTAATGGTTTGAGTTTGTACTATTGGATTAGTTATGTAAATTGTACTCCCTCCTGAGTGATGCAGGAGGTAGGTCCTACATTTCAAATAAGTGAATAAAGGTAAATAAACTAAGTTTGTGTTATAATATTTCTTAAATTGTACTCCATCCTGAGTGTTATGCGAGGCAGGGCAATAATGAAAGATTCACTAATATAAATTTCGGTCAATATATGGAAATTAAAATGTATTGGTTTTTACTTTTTTCTTCTTCCTCTTTCCTTTCAAGATCTACTATGAAAACAATGTTTGTGTCCTATGTAACCAGTATTAATGTTTATGTTCTACATTCCTTTATTTTTTTTTCTTTTAAAACCAATAAACATGGAAAAGAAGGGCCCAGCAGCATCTTATACATGCAACATTCCAAAACTTTATGTATGTTACTCTTGTCAAATCATTGGCAATTGCTCTGGTCAACAGTCTGATAGGAAGAGAAATAATGTAGTAGAGGGAGAAGCCTGGCTCTTGCTTCCTGTCAAGGTGCTGTACATAAAGAAAACTACATCTGTGATACCCATCAGTGCTTAATTCAAACAGCATGGGGACAAATAAACCTAGGAGCTATCCCCAAAGCAAGTATTCAAAAAACTGCATTGTATATCTATGGCTACTTAAAAATACAGATTGTGTCTCCCTTATCTGAAATCTTTGGGAGAAGAAGTGTTTTGGATTTTGGGTTTTTTTGGATTTTGGAATATTTGCATATGCACAATGGGATATCATGGAGATGGGACCCAAGTCTAAACATGAAATCCATTTATGTTTCTTATATACCTTATACATATAACCTGAAGTAATTTTATGGATAATATTTTAAATAATTTTGTGCATTTTTTTAATGTACACTGAACATTCAGAAAGCAAAGATGTCACTATCTCAGTCACCCATGTGGACAATTTTGTATTATTTCAGAATAAGTGAGACTCAAGCTGTACCTATTTTGTGCTTATAATCATGACTTACAATCATGTGTTATATTTGTCATTGTAAATGATAACAGAAAATTCCAATGAATTAGCTCTTTCCCTTACTTTTTGATGTATTGCTTTCCCTTATAATCAACAGGCTGTCTTCAGAATATTTCTCCACAAAAATAGATTGAAATGGTTTGACATAGGCTGTGTCTAGACTACAGAAATAATCCAGTTTGACACCTCTTTAACTGCCATGGCTCAATGATGTAGAAATTTGAGAATTGCAGTTTGTAGTAGCACCAGAGCTCTGACAGAGAAGGCTAAATGTCTCACAAAGTGGTGTCAAACTGGATTATTTCTGCAGTACATATGCACTCATAGATTTTCTTTCTGCTCCTGTTTACAGTGAATGACACATTGCCATCCCCTACAAGTTGTGTGACCATCACATATGCTTCAGTCAATGAGCACTGATTTGTGTAAAACGGACAATAACAGTGAAAGCTAGCTTATACTGGCAAAAGTGGTCACACTTCCTATGCTTTTTTACCTGACCATCTCTTTGAATTAATCACCTATTAGTTTACTATAACCCATCTGAGATGGAAAGCAATACATCTTGTAGCAACTTAAAGACTAGCAAATTTTATTTGGCATAAAGTTTCATGGTCTATGCCTTGCTTTGCTATGATGGGGTAGGCCAGTGGTGGCGACACCTCTGCGGGCATGTGTGCTGTTGCCCCAGGATAGAGTTTACCAGAGTTCCTTACTAGAAAGTTGGAGGGACATGGCACTTTGCGACAAATAAGTGGGTTTTGGGTTGCAGTTTGGGTACTTGGTCTCTAAAAGGTTTTCCATCACTGATGTAGGCAATAGTCCTCAAATGCATATGCCCAAGAACATCTGGTAGTGTTTGAGATGCCACAAAATTTTATTTGTGTGTGTTTTTGTCTGTCATGGCAAAAACATCAACAAACAGTTCAGTGGCACTTTTACAATTTCCCCACAACAAACTAAGATAGCTAGCTCCTTTGACTCTGAGCTAAGAAATGAATCAGTTTGTAATGTGATGTGGAATGGCTATGCCCCAGAGATTTGTTGAGGCTCCTGTGAGCAGGGCCCACTCGGTAAAGAACTACGGTTTACTGCAGCAGTTATTTGTCCACCCAGCTCCGTCCTGTCAGCCATGTCCCTCAAATCCAGATTTTCACAATTTCATAGCTCCCTGCTGCAGATCCTTCAACCTGAGCTGACATAGGTTGATTTGAAGGATTCATATACACATACTCTGTGCTCTGATGTTGAGCTATGGCCCTTCAGGAATAGGAACCGCCTATTCCGCTGCACTAAAACAATCATCTGAAAGTCTTTCACAAGGTTTAGTTTTAGCTGGAGGCACTTCTATGCCATGAAATGCTATATATTAAATGAGATTTTATCAGATATGTAATTATTTATTAAGCTGAGAATCCAGACAGGGTAAACAAATGTTTACAATATAATACAATAAGCATTTCCAGGATTTAATAAAAATGATTGTCACTCACTGTGCTTCACAAAAGATTTCTTTTTAATGAATAAATAATTTGATGAAATCAAAAAAATATTTACAATATAAACAAATGGGGGAAAAGCTTTGGATATATTAATCTGATCATCCTGTCTTTATTTTTTCTCCATTTTCTTAATGGACTTCTGTCAAGCCTGTCCTTTCTCAGACAATACAAGTTGGACAGAAAAATGCAGCTCTGCAAAGTTAATGTGGTCTGTTTGTGTAGCTATTAGTTTGGTTTAAGCTACAGTGGCTTTGTTCTATTAGGAGCAAGTAAGATACAAATATAACTAAAATACATTTATCAAAATGCTAGACGGCATTCTCCACAGAACAAAAATGTACACTAGGCTCTGACGACAACAACAAAGGATCACTGGCAAGAAAAGTACAACGGAAACATAAAAATTTCTTCATTAGAGTATAATTGTGCTCTTTAGTTTACCAGATGACTAGGCTGGTATATCAAGTTGATGGGTTTATATGATAGTGGTTTTCAGCCACAGAAGTGACTGTGTGTTACTGTGGGATTGTAGGTGTCTCAAGCAGCAGCCATACTGTGGAAAATGGGCAGTGCAAGCATTTTGTTTTTGGAAAGACTCTCTTGGGCTCTTAAAAAGAGCCAATATAAAGCAATAGAAGCGTAACACTGAGAGGTCCTTGTCTCTCTTACACACAGATATCATGAAGCAACTTGCTTTGATCGTGGCAGTGAAAGAGTTTGATCCCTTCACATTTTTTTTTGCCATCAGCCAGAATTCAAGTACTCCAAAGCCACTTCATAGCAGAATTTATATTGATCCTGGGGAAAAAAACAAAAACAAAATATAATGTCAATTGTAGCAGGAAGTACATCAAGGACATGTTCTATTAATTAAAATTACTTAGCACATTATTTATTTTGTTGGTTGTGGTCAGTGTGAATGAATTTTCAAATCTTGTTTACAATGGCAATGAGATTATTCACATGCGGAGAATTGATAAGCAGAACACCTGGCCATATGGGTTACAGAAAACTGGGGCTAGTACTAGGGTTAAGATGGCTATCTAACCCAACCGGCAGGCTTTTAAATGCCCCAGCAGACAACGCATACTAAAAGGAAATAGAGGCAAATATAAGGCACGCTCTGGAATCAGTTGTAGTTTCTCCACAGGAGATGTTCATTCTTGTCTACCACAAAAAAATAGCATCTCTCTTTTTATCTTAATTATTTATTTTATTTATTTTAGTTTAGATCCAAACTCATCTAATCCAGTTGCCTCTTGTACTTTTGTTTGCCAGAACTGGACCTTCTCAAATATTGTTTTTTTCTCCCCTGTGTTCAGAATGGACCTTGAGTTTGTTTTAGTTCTGTAATGGTTTCTGCACAAACTCATACTTTTATACATTTCTGCTCCTGTTCCCTTTCTCCAATGCATCAAAGGTCTCTAATTTTCCCCAACTGCACATCTATTAGCTCTTCACCTTTACAGATTTTTCTAGATGCACATTTTGTGTCAAACAAACTGGACAGTGACAAAACTCCTGCCAGTGTGAACCTGTTGGAAGGTAGATGAGAAAAAATATAGCAAATGACCTATAAACAACACCGCCAAATACTTCATTTAGCTATCCAAATAGAGCTTTAACAACATGCCAAACAATGTCTGATAGTGGATTTTCTCCTTGGCTACTTAAAAAGACAGGTGCAATGCTACTGTTTTTACAATAGTATTCAACAAAGTAAATCAAATTATCCTGAGGCTTTGATTTTTCGTGTGTGTGTGTGTGTGTGTGTGTGTGTGTGTGAGTGACAGTGTGACAATAGTTGGCATTTCAACAATTCTACATTTAAAAGTTCCATAAAGCACTCTACAAGGAAATAATTGCTCTTGGCCCTTTGTTTCTGAACTCTTTTAATCTTTCTGCAAGATAGAAGAGCCATAATTAAATGCAATACTCTGAATGTCAAACTGAAATTCACAGTCTTGATAAATATTAGGAGATTAAGCTATTTATAAAATATATAATTTGAAAATCTGGCATTTCATTTTACATGACTATTATTTCTGCCATACAAAGGCTGCTCTACATGTGGATTGCACTGCCATAACGGAAAATTAATAAGGATGTTCTGTTCAAAGTTTTTTAAGTTTTCATAAAAATTTTAGCATACACAGAACACGTCTCCTCAGGAAGAAAGCAGTGTAAAAATACTTTTACAAGTCAAGTGATTTCATTATCCTCTTTAGAAAACAACAGGCTTGCTTTTATGAACAGCTCTCAGTATAAATCTTGAAAATGTTGCTGTGCTTTCTGATAATAGAAAAGAATTTTCTACTTAGTGGTGCAGTTTTAAAGAGCTCATACCAGAAGGTCCACCATATTAGGCTTATTATTCCTCAGGGTCTTCACAGCATGGAATACATCAACAGCTCTCTGGTGTCGCAGCATTTCACAAACAATACTGATTGCGCAAAATGTCCCACTGCGGCCTCCTCCATTCCTGTAAGAAAAGCAGCAAAACGACTTGATTATTTTTTTAGCTTGGTGCTCTTCCTTTCAGTGTTCTTTCCCCTCAAAGTACCAAACTCTTAAAGCCTCCTCACTAAATAAGTTTATTCATATGTAGACAGAACAATAGTCATTAATCAGTCACCCCCATGTGGAAAGATAATGCTGCAATGAAGCAGAAGTAGTATGTGTAGCAGTGAGTCTCAAACTTTGGCACCCCAAATGTTGCTGAACTACAACTCCCAGCATACTTTACCACACTGGCAATCTTGGTCTGTGTGTGTGCTCTCTGGGAGATGAAATCCAACAACACATGAGGACCCAGATTTGGGAGTCACTTGAACTACAGAGCTGGTCCTAACATCAGAAACTGACTCTTTGGACTAGTTTTTTCATCTCCTTGGCCATTGTTCCTTAAGAAACAATGACTTACTTTACAAGTTGATTGTTGGACTATCATTTTCAAAGCAAACTAACATATTGGTGTATATACACTTACATGTATGTACACACAGATGAACCTTTCCTGGAAGGTAACTAAAAAGGGTTAGAGACAGACATTTAAAAAAGCTTTAAATTATTTATAAAAATAAAATCCAGCTATAATTTTTAATTTTATCTAATTGTTTAAAGTACAAAAACAAGGGAAAATGTTATTATTATGGTCCAAATCCAAGTCTATCTGTCATCCTAGGAACTAGAAGCAGTGATGTTCCTTGATGACCTTACCCTTTCTTTTCCTTTGTGAAATTCCTCAACTTTGTGCTATTTTTTTGGGGAACTCAAATTATTAGTCTAACATAGGCAGTTATGATGTCTTAAACTACATTAAGGACCTTGTAAGTGTCTCATATTCACATTTATGATTGTGGCACCATTGTCACAACCGCAAATGCCCCTAAAACCCAGCTTAAAAGCCAGGCAGCCATACAAGTGAAGGAGTTCTGTGGTGCTGGCAAGTGAGGTGAAGGGTGCTGAAGGAAGACATGTCCAGTCCCTTCTGTCAGTGAGCTGTGATAGGGTAGGGCAGGGGTAGGTAACCTTTTTGAGCCGGGGGCCGAGTTGGTGTCCCTCAGACAATTGGGGGGCTGAAGCACGATAAATAAATAAATAAATAAATAAATTTAAAAATAAATACAAAATAAAAATAAAAAAATGCATGCACACTCTCTCAGCCCCAGAAAAGCCATGGCAAAACCCCTGTGGAGATTTTGCCAAGAAAACCCCAAGAACCCCAATATCATCATGGCGGGTGGCGGTGGCAGGACTAGCCTGAGGCCGGTCCAAAGGCCTCAGGGGGCCACAACCGGCCCTCGGGCCTTAGGTTGCCTACCCCTGTGGTAAGGAGTTGGACTTGACCCTGCAAAGTCCCTGCTTCTGCTTGCCATACTGTGGCTCACTGGTGGGAGAGGATTGGAAATGTCATCCTTCAGCACCTGCTCACCAGCACAGCAGAATTCCTTCTCGCAATATAGCTGCCCGGCTTTAAAGGTGGGTTTTAGGGAGTTGGATCAAGAGACAGAGAGTAGCTACATATCCTGTGTGGGATCTTCGCCAAATGTTTAGAGGCCAATCCAGATAAAATGATCTTGTCCAACGGTAAGAGATCCAAATGAGACAGGATGGTGTGCTGTCTTATTTCTTGGAAGCAAATGTTTTCTCTGTTGTTCTAAACCACAATTATGGTACGGCTCTTAAAAATATTAATACTAATCAGGAATTTATATTAGGAGAAGGGGAGGGGTTGGACAAACCTACATCCTGGCCCTAATCCCTTAGCAATGTTTGAAGTGGAATATTGTGTTTGCCCTAAGAATATGACAGCACAAAGTGTTTTGCTGCAAAAATGTGAGGCATAAATGTTCAGAAGCATGATTAAATATGGCATTTAATAATGTTTCATCTCTGGTTATTTTTAATCTTCAAGAGAATCTCTCTCCTTCTGGAAACTCTATTATTTCCACAGCTATTCTAATCAGCATCTTTAGGCAGCACTTCATTGAAAATAATAAACCTTAATAATTACCAGAGAGCAGACTAGTTAGCTTGCAGTTCTTTAAAGGCAGCAATGAACAAATGGTTGATTTTCAAAGGACGCCACAATATGGCACATCTGTCACATCCAGACAGCATGAAAAGAAAATGTTCCCTGCTGCCAAAATACTGGATGATATTGTGCCATTCTTTGAGCATTTTAATTAAAATAAAGTCATTTAAAACAATTATTTTGGAGGGTAGTTTTTTCTTTTTTCTGTGCCGCCTTGAAGTGATGTGCATGTGGGTGTGTGCATGAGATGTGGTACAACCATTTAATAGCATGAGTAATTGAGAGAGATAATATCAATTTGCATTAAAAAGGACCTCCCAGATGTGGATCTCAAAGCATTAATGAGCTAATCCTCACAAGATAAAGAATTAAAATTTTAATTCAACAGGTAGGAAAACTAAAATACAATATGATAAAACTATCTGTCATGATCAGCTGTGGTAATTTTTCAGAAACTTTTTAATGGAAACACTTGAGAAATATGTATATGCAAGATGCTTCCTTTAAAAAAAACCTGTAGTCTTCTGCCCAAAGCCCCCAAATTTGGCTTGGGACTAACTGAGATTGTAACCCAAATCAAACATGGTGTCATGGTGTGTACATTTCTCCTTCTAAATTAGTAATCACATAGGATCCAAACCAAAACTGTTTAGGTATATTGTAATCCAAACAAAATCCTCTAGGCTGCTTTTCAGCAGGTAAGAGATGTTGCTACTGACCTCAGCCTGCTAAAATCATTTCAGGTGGGAAAGATTTTAACTGGGACCTCCTCTCCCATGGCTGCTATTTTAAGTGGCGAAAACATCCCTATGGCCAGATACATCTCTCACTGGGCTAGATGACTTCTAAGTCATGGTGACACCTTTGCCTCAGGTGGCAGATTGGGCCCAGCCTGTTGGTAGACTATGCTGTGGAATGAGAAAGAAGGCCAAGGGTACAGAAGCCATGAAGGAAATAAGACTTAGAGAAATAGACTGCTCAGGGCTGGTAGGTTTTCTCTGCCTTCCCTTGGCACTACTACATGACCCTGGAAAAAACTGCAACCAATAGCAGTAGTGCATCAAGAGGAATTTGACCTGGGGCTGGTGCCCAGGTAGACTACAGCACCCCTATCATGACTAATGAAAATGTATTAAAACAAATAACTGAAACAGTACGTGATATATTAAACATATATGAAAAAAATAACGCACTGTGATACTACTGTATAAAAGGTATGCAGAAATGGTAAACACAACTGCTCATAACACAAGACTGTAGAAACATGCAGAGAATCTGTGGGAACACATGGTAATTCATCTCTGCATCTCTGCCCCAGTGCAGTCTATGAATAGCAGAAAGATTTCAGAAGATAGTCAAACAGCCTGGGCCTATAACAAGTAAAGAAAGGCCAACAATCACAGAAACATCGGGCTAAATACAATCCTGTCTACTAATAACAGAGAGTATGAACACATATATAAAACAAACTCTGGGCCTTTGCAGACTGCCAGAAATAGTGCACATTAAATTGAGGCACTGCCCTGGCTCAGTGCTAGGGAGTCATGGGAATTGTATTTTTTTCTGAGACATTGAGCCTTCTCTGCCAGAGAGCTCTGGTGCCACAATAAATTACAGTTCCCATGATTCCCTAGCACTGAGCCAGGGCAGTGCCTCAATTTAAAGTGTACTATTTCTTACAGTCTGCAAAGGCCCTCTGTCTACTCATAACATGAATGGGACACAAATAAATTCAGGTTCACATAAATAGGTAAAAAAGTAGCAAACATTTCAGAATATGTTATACTTGCAAAATTAAAAAAAATTTTTTTTAGATGTTTACAGCTAAAAATTCCAAAACATATTTGGGCCATAGTACCCAGCTGCCATGTGACTTCCAATTGCATTGCTGTTGCAGGACCACCTTCCGACTTCTTATCCATTTTGCACTGCTGCCAGGACACCTGTCACACTCCCTTCCTTGCCATTGGGCCTTTTTCACAACCCTTTGCCTTTCCATTGCTCTGTTTGCTTTTCATTTTCCCTCCCCACATCATGACAGAGTCACCCATTGCCACTATGTTTCCTCAGTTGACCGGCTGCCAGTCCACCATGGACGGCTGTAGCATTGGCTTTGGCAAGAAAGCAGATGGTGGTATTAGCAAGGCTCTCAAAGTATCTGCTCACAGTCAGGCACTGTGAGTAAATTAACCTTGGAGACTGTGGCACCACTACATTGCAGTAATAATTAATACTTTGAAAATTATTTGCTGTCAAAGTAGTAGCCAAGCAATTTGAATCTTACCTCTATATTGTACCAGTTTGTCTTAGGTAACCTATACTGTCTCATTCTCAGCTCCCCATCTTTAATAGGGACATAATAATGCCAGCTTACCTGTTAAGTTTTATACATGATTGTAAGAATTACAATTCAATAAGAGATGTTAAATCCTATGAACACTTGAAAATTCTGTACTGGGATTATTATTTTAAAGCCACATAAGCTAGTGATGATCACCGTAGAACAGCATCAACTTACAAGCAATGGACAACTGTACGGCCTTCACCTCCATTGTATTCTTCTTGCCACTTGTCCACTTGACGTATGAGTTTCAGAAAAGAGCGCTTAGACACAGGAGTGTCTCTATACATGGGCCATCCCAGGAACTGAAATTGTTGCACCATTCGATAGCCATCCTGGGGCTGTGGGGACCCAACCAACAGGAGAATAAAAGGACAGCATTATTTATTCTACAACTATATAATATCACACACTCCAATCAACACTCAATGTTCTTAAGGTAGATTGCTACTACCAACAATTTACTAAAAAAAAAAATTACATTTGGGAGTTATGACTTGGACTCTCAAGAGCTATGAAGATGATATTCTAAATAGCTGAAAATACAAATATGTTGGAATGAAACAATGGCACACTGCAAGCGCCAAACATGCAATCAAGATTATAGCAATCACAGGCCAACAAAGTGACATTTGCAATACTGTTCCAAGTATGGTTTCTGTCTTTTCTAAGATGTGTTTGCTATTTTAAAATTTTCAGAATGAGCTTTCATTGTGTGATGACTGATTGTCAAAAATGCTAAATCAAGCCTTGTGCACCCAAAACAACCCTCTCTTCACTAGTATTTCTCTTCAAATATGCATTTGATTTTATATAATGTAATCTGAATAAAAAAACCCTAGTAATTTATACAAAAAGGAAAGAAGAAAAACTAATGAATAATATTGTTTTAAAAATTATAAAGATTGTGAGGTTGATAAAGGATTCAAGTGGCACTTTGATTTTTAAAAATAACCAGGAAGCTTAGCTTTTTATCTCTATCTTGCAGCCCTATGACCTGGAAATGTTGCATGCTTAATTCCTTTAAGACTGCAATCCTCTAGTCCCAAGGATGCATCCTTGGAGCCATAGGATGGAGCAGATCTTCCCTCCAAAGCCTTTGGTGATGCTTGGAAGAGATCCAATGTCAAGTGGCCCTATGTCCACCTGTCTTACATTATTATTTGATTTTTTTATTAAATGATCAATCATTTCATATTATTTATGTTCTGCCTTTCTCCTGGTGTGGGACCCAATGTGGCTTGACTTACAAAAATGCTAAAACAAAAAAAAAGTAAAAGCCTGATAATCAAACAAGTTATGATATTCAAGTGGCATGAAATATTTTGAAAGTATAAACTCATTTAAAAACATAACAATAAAGTTAAGAGAAAGAAATACAACATACCCTCTCCCCATAAAAATGACTCCCTGAAACAAACTACAGTTGCCCTTCTGTTTTTGTGGACTCTAAGTCCGCATCCCTTGCTTGTTTGCGGGTGGCAAATGGAGGGGGACAAAATGGGGTGCACGCAGGTGCGTGCTGCCATTCGAACCTATCAGGCTTGAATATTTGAGGATTTCTGTTTCAAAATCAAAAACGTAGGGGCGACTGTAATTATTACATGTCTGTTAGAATAGAAATGTCTTTGTCAGCTGGCAAATGGAGGAGGGAATACTCTGATCTCAGAAAGGGAAAAAACATGCATTTGGGAGTGTGGCAAGGGATTTAAGGAAGATGTCTATAGGCTTCAGAGTTCTCTTTGTGTCCAACTGCACACTTAATGTAAAGAGAAAATAAGACATGCCCCTGAGTACATCTAAAATTGATTTTTTTTAAAAAAAAACCTCCCTGTGGAGGGTGGCAAATGAAATCTGCTTTCATCACAGCTCTGATAGCAAAAGCCCAGCAAGGAAACTCCAAGAGTGGAACATTCCTATTTCCAGCCACATTTCCTTTAGGACTGCAGACTAAATAAATAACCAGATAAAAGGACTCGCAAATTTTGATGTTTGACTAAAATTCTTCTTCTATTTAGATGTCTTCAATAAGATATCCCACAAATGGTAAGAAACAATGGCAACAATGAAGAATAATCCTGAATATGAACTTTTCTTTAAAAAACTTTGGAGAATAGCAGAGAATGACTATTAGATAAAGTTGAGATTTCTAAATAATGCATTCTGTGCATATATTTTGCTTCTCACAGGTGGTATTGTTTTTAAAGCATGATTTTATAAATTAAAAATGTTAAAAGGCCACATGGTTCAGTAGTAGCAATACAAAGGAATACCACAAAGCCTCAGACCTTGGCATTACCTTGGCTACAAATCTTCACATGTGAATTAAATAAAAAATGATCAGTTAGCTTTTTGTGAGCTTCGGTATCTTCCAAGAAATAGAAATACAGTAATAAAGTTCATATAGATATGCTGTAAGATTTTTTTTTTAAAAAAACATTCAAATTCTAAGTTAATTTGCTTGGAAGAAATTTCTGTATTACAACTTATTTCAAGTAATGTTAGCATCACAAGCTTAGTAATTTTTTCACATCCATAGCAAGGAGTACATATTTGTAAGCAGAATGAATCAGGAAAAGATGGGAGAGTCTTAATGAAATCAACCCCCTTTCATTCCCCCCATTTTTTTTTTATTTAAGTATATATCCCTGTCCTCTAAAACCAATAACTGATGGGAAAGTACAAATGATAAGGCTGGCCCCTTTACTTTGGCCTTTTGCCGGCAGACATTTTTATTTAAGCAAGCCTTTTAAAATCCTGCAGGCTTGGTTTCACTGGGGGATGGGGAGGGGATTAGTTTTAGATTATTATCATTTTTAACTCTGTTTTAAATGTTATATTTGTAATTTTTATGGTTTTAATTGCACTATTTTAATTGTTATTTTAATGTGTTTTTATATATGTTGTTAGCCGTCTTAGGTGCCACTTTGGGAGAAAGGCGGGATAAAAATAAAATAAAATAAAATAGGCATTTAACTACTTCTGTTCCCCACCCCCTAGAATTCAAACACTGGGACAAACATCCAGGTAGCTAGTGATGATGGTATAAAGATTATTGAATAAATCTAGTTAGTTTGGTGTTTGAGAGTTCACTAATTTGACTTATGTCTAAAATGGGTCCTTACAAATCACCAGATACCATATTAAAATTATTCTCCTACTCTAAACATAATGAGTCTACAGGATATTATGGCTACATTCAGATATGATGCTAAGCCACATTCAGGTATGATGCTAAGCCACAATTTAACTTTAAGAGGATGAACCCCAGCAAGCTTTGGGATCACTGAGATGGCACATTGAGCTTAGAAGAGGTGCTTTCTCAAGTAATGAAAAAGTTTGTTGGTTGCATTATCTGGTTGTCCTCAACTGCTTATGTAGCATCCAGTTTAATTTCGTTTGTAACAAAACACTATTACATTATCATTAGAAGAAAAACACACTTAATTTGAAAATCTAATATCTTTAAAATGTATTACAAAAGAGAAATATGCAAATTGGAAGAAATATGCATTCTTGTTAATGTCTAATCCTCACTTCCTTCTCTGTTTCTTTTCCAGAGACTGGAAAATTCTGCTACATTTTAAAATTAACTGTAGTTCAGTGTTTTAAGCTATGATTATGTATAGTTCACGTTAACTGCATCGAGACAAAACGGAAAACTGTGGTTAATCTAAAACAGAAGTGAGTGTTTCTACTCCTTGCAACCATGCCAGAGGAATAGTGGGAAAGGGAAGTGTACAAGTCCATGACTTGCTATGGCTTGTTCCCATAATGATGGTTTAATGGTATGTTAGTCAATGGTGCTTCAACTCTTTAATGTCTTTGCCATTTTCTTCTACTATCATAAGTAAAATAAATGACTGAGTAAGGTCCTTACTCTTGATGCATTATAAATCCGGAATATCCGGCTGATAATGTCTTCTTCTAAATCAGCAGAAACAAACTCCACCTGAATAGGCCCATGCCGATGAACCCCATTCTCAGGCCAATATTGTGGACATAACTGTAAAACAAAGAGAACAATCCATATTTATTCAACATTATCCAGAAAACCTTCTAAGCATTATCTTAAAGCACAATACCATATACGTTAACTGACTTGTTATGATTCATATACAGATGGGGTAGGCAAAATACCAGAACTTGGAAGTTGCAACCCGACCTCCAAATCAATCAATCAATCATCATAATCGTCATCATCACCATCATCCTTTTAAAAACCTCCTAAACAATACGAGAACATTTTGAATGTGGAGAGGGAAAAATTCTTGTTAAAAGGTCAAGATCCTTTTTAAAGCATATATAATGATGTATTTTCCCCCTTCCCAGCTCCATATCTATTTCATGTTACTCTTCCGAAGTTTAGAAGGGCTTTAACCTTGGCACATTTCAATGTGTTGCCCACGGCCATGCTGGAAGGTAGACTCAAAAAAACACCTTTTGAATTTCGTTTTTGCCCATGTGGTTCGGGCGCTGTTGAAACCAATGAGCATGTTCTACTTTATTGTCATTTCTATAGGGATATCCGTTACCAACTGATTAGTCCACTATTGAGTAAATTTCCAGATAAAACTGATACTTTCTATGTACACCTCCTGTTAGATAACAATGATCCTACAGTATCCCACAAGGTAGCTAAATTCTGTTATATTATTTGTAAACTACGCCCTCAATTGACAAATGGATATTTAACTACTATGTAGTAAGACTTGCCTGTATACTGTATATATATAGTTTATTATTTTATTATTAGTTTATATTTTAATTTGCTATTGTCACACTGATACGCTTTTTGTGCGATTTTGTTTTTTATATTGGTCAAAGACCGAATAAATTGATTGATTGATGTATTTTCATGAGCAGTGAAGACAGCCAGTTTTGTTGGGTGTTAGATTAGTGGTGGTTTTTCTGGTAGCTTCCCTTGTGCTTAATCAGAACACATTCTGGGAGTGGAGAGGGTGAAGCTATATTTGGGCTGGCCAGCTTGTAAATTGGCCAGAAAAATGCTTGCATAAAGGAGCACGTGAAACTTTGTCACTTGTAAGAAGTGCTGCCCTTGAGGTGCCCAACCTGCAAAGAGCCTAACAAGAATAAACTACTACTACTACTACTACTTCTACTATTACTTTTCCTCCTTCTCCTCCTTCTTCTTTTGCACAATTTATTTACAGATTTTTATTCTTCATGAAAAAATATACCATTTTTGTAGAAGAAACAACACAGGAATAATTCTCAGCTTCTCAATAGCAATAACATGTACATTTCTATAACACTTATCAGTGAACTCTAAGCGGTTTACAATCTGTAAGCCAGTTGCCCCCAACAAGCTGGGTACTCATTTTACCAACCTATGAAAGGATGGAGGGCTGAGTCAGCCTTGGAGCTCTACCTGGAATCGCACTCACATCTTTGTGGCTGCATTACCAGCATTTAACCAATGTGCCACCTTTAAGCTCTGAAGGTAAAATCCTGCTCACACTCATATGTTTATATATTTTACTGCAATCAGTAGGATTTATTATTATAAATGAGAGTATATAGTTGCAGTATGAACATTTCACATATGATTCCAGTTTGTTTGTTTTTTATTTACAATATTTTAGACCACTCTGAACAAAAATGTTTATCAAGTCATTTTTTAAAAAAAAATTAAAAACTCATGGACACCTATTTAAAATATGTTTATCAATAATTTAATTTTAACACAACACAAAAAAGAGTAAAAATCTCTACTGCCTGGGTAACCAAAAAGTCTTTACCTACTTCATGATAAAACTAGGTAGGACATGCATTGACTTCTCTGAGGAATGTGTTCTATCAGTCAAGAAATCTGCTTTTGGTAAATTCAGTCAGTCACAAATTTATTAAAATCCACAGATCCAATATTTAGGCATTCAGTCAAGATATGTGGAATGCTGTGGATATAGTATATCTTGATTTCAGTAAGGCCTTTG
>CM034706.1:68872039-68899080 GCA_020142125.1 Phrynosoma platyrhinos | reverse complement strand
CTATGATTCTATGATTCTATGTAAGTTCAGTCAAGATACACAGTATAAGTTCTCAAAATTCCCCACAATAAAATTCCCCACAGTAAAACAAGAGGAGAGGAAGTTGCTAAATACAACTCTAACTAACTCTAACTCAAACTCTAATTCTAACTCTAACTGTTCCTTCTTACACAATGGTTTTGATCCTAGCTGCCTCAGAAAGAAATGTCAACTACAAGAATGACATCTGGGTACTCATCTTCCAGCAAGAATTTTAAATAAAAAAGGTCTGATCTTCCATTCTGGCAAATCTACCATGAAGTAGTTCTATGAAATATACATTGCACTTGCCTAGAGACAGGCTCACCAAATAATTAGCAATATGGAAAGGGCCATTGTAATGTATGTGCATTGTACTAGGGCAGGACTTCTCAAATAGTGGGGCGTGCCCCCAAGGGGGGGGCGCGAGGCTCTGTAAAGGGGGGCGCGAGGCTCCGTAAAGGAGGGCTCGTTTAACAATTTTATAGACAAATGATACTATTTACAGTCACGCGGGGGTCGCAAAATGTTTTCTTCTTCCTAGGGGGGGCATGACAGAAAATAATTGAGAAGCACTGTACTAGGGGAACAAGAGACATAAGAACACTAATGCAATTCACAGAAAGCTATCTCCAGTATCCTTAATTTAACAGACTTAGGAACAATATTTGAGCCCAGGTTAGAGAGAAGGTGTGAAGAGAGGCCAACAGATGTAATTTTCTTTGCTACACACTTGGACTAGCAACTAAGATAATTATCTTGTGCCATATGTTTAAGGAGAACTAAGCCCTTACCAAAAACTATAGCCTTCATCCATAGCTTGAGGGCAAGCCACCAAGCTCTACTAGATAAGGGACTTTCCCCCATTTCCAGCAATAACACACATTTAGGAACACAACTGAAAATTGAAACCATGACCTCAGGAATTATTTTTTATATAATTCAGGAGATACTGGAAGCATATAATAATTGTGCCAGTTTTTGGCATTAAACAGTTTAATTGCTGATGGAATATAGAGGCTCCATTTTGAGGAAAACAATATTGAGTTACTGTGGATGAGCTTATTTGTGCTTTCTTAGAAATATACTCAATATAAGGTTTCCATGTCAAGGAAAGATGGAACATCAGCCCCAGGTATGTAAAGCTTTTTACCTGTTCCAGGATATTTCCATCTGAAATTTAGAAAATTTGTTCTCGGAAACCATTACTTTGGATTTTCTGCTTTCAGTAATTAACATTATGCTTCCCTAAAACACATAGAATCATAGAGTTGGAAGAGTCCACAAGGGCCATCCTGTCCAACCCCCTGCCATGCAGGAACTCAAAATCAAAGCATTCCCGACAGATGGCCATCTAGCCTCTGTTTAAAGGTCTCCAAAGGAGGAGATTTTGGAGCCTAGAGCAGAGCTACATTGACAGATCTTATCTTAAGAACCTTCAGACCTCCAAATGCTCATGAGCTGTTATCCCCATCAGACCTTTTCACTGGCCATCCTAGCTAGAATTGCCCCAGAAAACGTCTCCTTGGAAGTGTCACTGTGGATGCTTATGCACTGCAGTCTCACCTGTTCTCTATAGTTTGGATTTAAGATCTAGATAGAATTGAATGGAGTTTGGAATCTGGGGGACCACTAGTTCCCCAATCATCTTAAAATATAGAAGAATCACAGAGGAAGAGATGTTCCTTGACATTTTTGGTGCCAAGACTATGCAGATACCTATGTCAACACCAACTGCTTAAACTGGATCAATGATTTGAGTTTGGCTTTCCCCAATTGTAGCCACCTTATTTCACATAATTTCATCCAACTAGTTGCTTGCTACTAAATTCTTAAATCCTTCTTGACATTTAGAGTGACAGTTTCAGATACTCAACACCAGTTAAGGAACAGACTGTGACAGCATGCAGGGGTGCTGTCAAACACTTCAATCTGTTGGGCATTATGTGATGCACAAACACTATCAAAGACCCTGTCACTCTCCTCAGGGTATGGTAAGCATTTGGGATAGCTGGATAATAAACTTTAAATTCCCAGAGGCAAAATTTTGCTCTCTGTCCAGAGATACTGGATATATCAGCATTGCCTCAACTTCTACGGATTTTTATATCTGTGAATGTCTTTCCCCCCTCTAAAAACGTGCCCCAGAAAATGAAAGTTATGGGAAATAGTAGCCAGAAGGGATCACAGACATTACAGTGCTGTATTCTGGACAATTTAATTGTCAGATAATATTGTGTAGGTAGAATAGCCTTACAGGGCTTTTAAATCCTTCATCTCTTGGTATTCTAGACATCACTTTATCAGTGAGCCACAGATTCTTTAACAGGGCGAAAGAAAAAGAAGAAAAGGGGGGGAGCAAATGGAGAAAAAAAAAGAAAAGGGGGGGCAAATGACTACAAAGAAATGTACTTATGTGGGAATTATTGTGGCAGAATTTGCAGTGAATATATACTGAAAGGAAGCAGGTGAAAATGGCAACTTTTCTTGATACTATGAGAATGGAGTTCATAATGGCCCCCTTTGAACATAACACTAAAGTATGGTTCCTTGCAGGGAAGCAGAACATTTTTGCCCTTGACGATCACATATAATGCTGGCTTGGGGGCCTTATATGTTTGCATGAAAGCACAAACACACATTCCAGTGAATCTTTTGTCACCCTGGGGTTAGAACATTTTCTCACCACCCTCAACCTCATCTTTATGTAAGAAATTGATAAGACATCAGTGGAAATTTGGGTATTCTTAGGGTGTTGCCCCAAAGGTCTTTGGAGAGTACCACGTGGCTGCAGATTAGGCACTTCTACTGTAGTGCCCAAACTGGCCCAAAATTGAAAAATAGAGAGGCACCAAATATGGGAAAAGACGGTAGGAAGTTGGCAAGTGCATAGACTTATATCTCTTGAGTCCAATCAATTTCGAACCTAAGGGCCAAACTAGACATGGTTAGCTTGGCTGTTTAAAAGACTATGGCTGGCATTCACTATGACAATTATGGATTTTCAGCCTTGAGTTACAGATCCATAACTTCCATGTTCAGTAAGACTACGCAGTCTTATTGTAAGACTATGTAAATACCCACTCCATACCCTAACAGCCAGCAGCCAGATTGGATAAAGGAGATTTGTTCAGTTGCTGATTGGGGCACAAAGTGGATTGTTTCCAACTCCTCCTGCCATCAAATCAGGTTGTGGCAATCAGAAGCACACCCCTGTTGCAAGTCTTTGTCATACCCAGGCTTGCTGGCAGGAGGAGTAGGAAATGTACTCCTATCGGCAGCTGAACAAACCTCTGTTGTCCAGTCCACCTACAGGCTGTTAAGGTAGGTTGATGGATGGGGTAATGGGCCAAAAGTTATGAATACATAACTAAGTAGCCAATGTAGAATATTGGCAAACAATGCTACAAGCATGTTTCCCAACCTTGGTTTTAATTCACACCACAAAAGTAACCCAATCACATTGCACAGGTCAGAATGAAAGTAGAAAATTTAACCCTTCCCTCTCCAGCCACAATCTCAAAAACAATCATTCCCCCCTACTTTGCACCATGAAGTATTCATGTCACCAGAAAACATCTCCCTGGAAGTGTCATTGTGGATGCTTATGTATTGCAATCTCAATGAAAACCACTTGTTCTTTTATACTTTGGATTTAAGATCTATATATATATATATATTTAAAAAACAAGTATGTTGTAAAACAAATGGTTATTGGTATGTCTAATCTGTCATACATTCTTCTTCAGTGGCAGACTCCTCAGAGTCACTTTGCAACAGACACACTGGAGACATTCTATCTGGCTGGCCTTAAAAGTGGCCCAGTGAAGATTTCAGATTCTAAAGAATTTGGCTTAATAAACGTATTTTTATGCATCTGGAGGCTCTCTTTCTCTTTGCTTCCAACAAGCTGCTAGAGTAAACCTTGGATTCAAGCACTTCTCTCTTCCCCTTCTCTCTTTAGGCTGAGGTAGTTACCAAAGTTCTTCATTTTGGTTTATTTAAGCCAGGGGTAGGCAACCTTTCCCCTTTAAGGGCCGAGGGACTTCAGCTCCCAGAATCCCAGGAGCTATTGGACAACATGGGACTATTGGCCAACATGGCTGAGGCTTCTGGGAGCTGAAGTCCCTCGGCCCTTAAAGGGGAAAGGTTGCCTACCCCTGATTTAAGCCATTGATGAAGAACCTTTCTCAGTTCAAGGGCACCAAGTCCTCATAGCAAACCTTCCAGGGTCTGCCTGCAAGTGAAGCATAGGGCTAAAGCAAATGGTGAGTAGGACCTCTACCTTGCAACTATTCATAAATATACACTATTTGTATACATCTGCAAAAGTACAGCTATTCACAGACGTCTGCACACACCCATTGTTGCATGTCAGACACATATATACACCCAGACCTTACCACTTTCACTCTTCCTATTAACCAGTTAGGTTTGAAAAAAGGCCTCCTTAATGGTCCTGGCAGTTTGGCTCCCAGGACCAAAAGCATTCCCATCCTTACTTTAAATATGACTATTTCAAACAAAGACTTAAAAACTGGTTTATGGATCCTGGTTTATTCAATGGTGAAATTGGAGCTACTGGGGAACTTCCAATGGTAGACATGAACATTTCCTATTCCCTTCCTACAAATATGCCAGAGGAGGAGAATGAGATAGCATGCAAGCCCAAGTGCATGTAGCACAAAACTGCATTTTCAGTAAACATGTCACCACTGTGTGATGTCAATGCATACAACAAATCCTGCCAAAGAAGTAATACCTGGGGTGGATTTCTCATCAGCAAATCTCTCCACTGACATTTGTACTGGCTCATGTTCCTTATTTACAGAAAATCATGGAAGATAGTTCTATCAGTGGCCATTAAATGGGAAAATAGAGCTTCAATTTACAGGAAGAATATCTGTCTGAGAGTCAGAGATGATTTTCTCCATTATGTGTGCTTTCTGCATCATAAACTTTCTAAAGTCAGCTGACTTGTAAAGATCGAATGTCAAACTAAGGGCCTATACCGACTGCCAGAAATAATCATGGGAATTGTAGTTTATTGAGCCTTATCTGTCAGAGAGTTCTGGTACCACAACAAACTACAGTTCCCATGATTCCTTAGCACTGAGCCAGGACAGTTAAAGAGGTCTCAAGATGGATTATTTCTGGCAGTCTGTATAGGCCCTTCGTGGTCCTTCCTACCAAACAACACACAACTTTAATTTGTGATCACATTCTGGGAGCTTTGAAAAATTAAACATTCTGGGAGCCAAGGGATGGGTCTCAAATGTTCATGGTATCTTCTGCAGATTTCAAAATACTGGACTAAATCTAATCTCATTCCTACTTAGTGTAGACTCACTATAATGAATGGGATTTGATTGTCATTAACTAAAGTTGCTTTGATTTCATTGGGACTACTTTAAGGAGGATCAACACTGAATTTTGCCCATTGTTGCCATTCTGCAGCGTTAAACTACATGCTGTGCACAAGTGGCTCATGGCCTAAGCAGGAGGGTTTCTCCCCATTTCAGACTGAGGCATGCTATAGTTACTAACCTCATGAGTGTCTATTCATTCCCTAAACTCAATACAGAAATAATGAAATATGTGGACAAATGAAAAATGATAATTAAGAATTAAAAGTAAACGAAAGAATGAAAGTCATGACTTTCACTGAAATCTGCTCTCTCCTTTCCCATGTTACTCTTTGAATCTGGACATGTATCCTTAAATTATATGACAGTCAGCATGGTGTAGCAGTTTCAGTGTTGGACTAGGACTGGCAGACAAGGGTTTGAATCCCCATTTAGCCAGGGAAACCCACTGGGTGGCCTTGGGTAAGTCACACTCACTCAACAAACCATCTTTGAATAAATCTTGCAAAGAAAACCTTAAGATAGGTTTGCTATAAATCAGAGTTGACTTGAAGGCATGTAACAACCCCTAAATTTACATCTTGTAATATGCTCTGGCAAAAGTATCAAAACAGATGTAGTACATTACAGAAAGCATAGTCCAATTGTTTTAAAATGTAGCTAGGACCACCAATGGAAGGCTAAAACAGCTTGCATATTCAAACATGGCTAAGAAATTCAAATGTGCTTTTTAGTGGCAGCTAAAAGTCTTGCATCCCTTGAGGCATCCCTCTTTCACTCTGAAAATAACCACCAACACACAAACAAGGATTTTGCCTTTTATGCATTTCCCTGGGGACAGGTGGATGTAGTTGGGATACAAAAAATATGCTAGAACATTTGCAATTTGTACTTACTGACTTGCAGAAGGGATATTAGTTATGAATTTTAAAGCAAAAATAACAAAAGACCTCAACTGCTAAGAAGAAGTTTTCCTTCAGTTATTTTACAGTATTAAAATTATTTATGGGGAGGAAAACCACACAAAATAACATAGACAGAAGATTAAGCAGGCAATGTTCAATCGTTTAGCAAAGGTATGTAATTAAAAAAGAACAGATCACGGGGTTGAAATATAGAGGATGGGAGTTAATAATTGTGCCTATCCAGTGCGAGCATTTATTTTAGTTCTTCATGAGTTGCTCTAGTTTTATGTCATGATGAGCACTCGTACTATAGAGCCTCCATTCATGTGTGGGGCTTAGAAAAGGTAGGTTCTTTTTAGACTGCAGCTTCCAGTATCCCACAGGCATCATAGCTATTGACCATATTGGTTTAGGGATTTTATGAGTTAAAAGTAACCTTCCCAAGCTCAAGGTGTCTGAAATATGTTTCATTTGGTCCTTTGACTGCCTCATATAATTGTTTCAAACCTAGGTCTCTAGGAGGGAGGACAGGATATAAATCAAACAAACAGAACATGATTAAACAACTAGAAACCCGTCCTCTAAAAGTGATGTGTTTTGTCTGACCTAAGAAATTAAAGGTCTATTGACAATTATTACACTGAAAAAAAAAATGTTTGTTCCCATTTGGATACCTTCTAGCATTACCTTCAAAAGGCTATGACTCCACTCTTTCTTCCTTAATGGATTTTTTTAAAAAGAAAAAGGACAGAAGAAAGAGTGGGGAAACATTGGAGAATTATGACTGGAACATCTTGCCTGGAATCTCCTGTAAAATCCCATTGAAGAAGCAGGGTGATTACATGAAAAAAGATTCTTCTGAAAAGATTCCAAGATTTTTCAGGATTTCAAGGTAGAACTGATTATCAGCAATTCTTTGAGCTACATATTCAACAATAATTTTTATGGCATAACACAAGAAGCATTCTTGGCTTTAAAAACTGGCAACATTTATTGAAATTATGAAGAAGTTTACTTTTTCATAGTAAGATTTTTTTAATACATTGTAGACTACAATGAGATGTCACTTATGATGTTTGTATAATAATTATAGCAACATTTGAATAAAAGTAGAAATATTGGGCTAACTTGAATTCTCCAATTTTAAATCAGTTTCTTTCTGTGTTTATAGCAGCAATTATCTGTTTCTTTTTCAAACAGGTCAACTGCTATTGTTTTGCCATGGTCTCTACTGGGATTAAGAAGTTTGTAACCATTTTGCTTAGGTCAGCCTTTCTTCCTCCCATTCCTAAACAATGTATCAATTTCAGAATGCTTAAATATAAATCACATATCATTTAATAAGAAATTAGAATTATGTCTGTCCATTATAGAACAATACTGTACTATACAAAGTACAGTTTCATACAATACGTCTTACAAGTGTGACTTACTTGCGCTGGATCTACATCATTCAGCATAACTATTGATGTGCAGT
The DNA here is from genome assembly GCA_020142125.1 of Phrynosoma platyrhinos. Classification (NCBI taxonomy): domain Eukaryota; kingdom Metazoa; phylum Chordata; class Lepidosauria; order Squamata; family Phrynosomatidae; genus Phrynosoma; species Phrynosoma platyrhinos. The sequence continues at coordinate 68,891,314 of CM034706.1, read as the reverse complement.
GATAGTCTAGAACCAATCTCCAGAAATCTTTGACAGTATTTGGTAAAGGATGCTGTGTAACTATAAAGGCTGAAGGCTGTTTATAACTCTGTAAAACAAGGGAAAAAGTAATTCAGTCATTCTGCAAACACAGTCAGAATTATAGCTATCTTAACATAAGGTCTACTGCCATAAAGGTACCCTGAAAGTATGGTATTCATAAATGATGGAGGTACTGAATGGCTTTAGAACAGCATGGAAGGGAGACATCATACATGGAAGATGCTCAGGCATGCCTATGAGTAAAATTTACTAGGATATAACTCTGGGAATATTCTTATAAAGTGATTAACAAATCAAATCAAAATCAAATAAATATCAAATGTTTTCTAGGAAGGTAATCCCCATCTTGTTGCTGAATGAGGAGGAGCACTTGAGGTTTCCCACATTCCCACCCTCTAAGTAGTAAAAATATAACAACAATAGATTTAATAATCATATGCTACTTTTTTATGACACCCAAAATCTGCCTAAGGCAGTTGCCTTACTAAGCCTAATATTAGTACTAACCATGAGTCAGAATCCTTGGGGATGATTCTGCCATGATTGGTGTGGTTTATTGGGAAGGATGTATGTATCAAATATGGACGTGTATTGAATACTGAAATATTTGCATGAATCATGTATGGGTCCTGTGTATAGGAAATAGCAGAATGGACAAATAGCAGGGGGGTAAATGGTAAGCAGAGTGAAGGAGCTTATAGTTTTATGACTCCATCATTCCTGCAGCAATTCTGGTATATAGAGGAAGAAAGGACCATTAGCATTTGCTTTGATCAGGATCGAAGGCCAAGCACCAACAGTCAGGAAGAGGGGCTGGATAGTTTGCATTCTAAAGCTATGGTATGGGACAGGAATTTTCAGTTCTGGTCTGGAAAGAATCCTTTACTGGTGATTTCTGTCTTGATGTCCAGAATAAAAGTCTTGTTTTTATCATACTAAGATGTTTTCCTGGTTATTAGGAACTGAGCCCACTGGTTCTGACACTATGCTTGCTAGACTTAGGAAAACAGCAGCAGCAGTTGCTCATCTGACCTTAAATATCTATGGGAACAATTTTATTCTTACTAGGCAGGAGTAGGACTGCTTGTAAATTCCTCCAAAGCATTGGATCATGAAAATACTCTGACATAAAGCAAGGATGGGTAACTACTAAGAATTGGGGGCCCACATTGGTCATTCCACAGGACCTCATCTGGCCATGCCCAGTGTTGTTCCCCCCCTTAAAATAATTTTAACCCCCCCCCCAGGCCCTAGCTTCCATGAGAGTCATTTTCACTTTGGAGGCTCCATGGGCTATTTCTGGCTCATGAGAGGTCTTTTTGAACCAGGAACTAATCTAGAATGTAGCTTCTAATTTATTTCATGGTAGAAAAAGAGTATCTACTGGAATTAAAACAGCCCAGGAGGCCTGTCAACACATTCCAAATTGCCCCCACACTCACTACAATGCATGAGAGGAGCATTTTTAGTCATCCTCCCATATTTTACAATTTTTTTGCTAGGTGTTCTGGGGTGCCCCAGGGCTGAATGTATCCCCTAGAAGGACCCTTCCCCAGTCCTACTGACTGAACCCTGTACACTGAAAGAGTGCCACTAATACGAGGGGCAGTAAGTGGATGGGACACAGGTGTGGTGAGGGAGGAATTAACCTTGTCATAACTCTTGATTTTATCATGCAGATAAAATTTCAAAACACTGCAGTGCAAAGGCTAGTGCCAGCATTACATAGTTGCAAGAGTATGCACAGGCAACTTCAAAGTCAGAGATGATACAGTGGCTGCAAAACAAGTCCAAATGCAGCAACACCAATAGCTATTCCCAGAGTGTGTCTAACAACTCTGATGCTCCTACTCAGTAATCATGAAGTTGCTCTCTGATAATGCCCCCACATCACCATCAATGGGCGGCTACCATAATTACACCACCCAATCTGGAGATAAACTTTCCACAGCCCTTTATTACTACCAGGATAATGCTTAAGAGAAAAGGATTGCTTTTACAGGAGATTGTTTAAAATATCTTCATTCTTTTTCCAAAGTCTGCTTTCTTGGCATATGTGTATGTATGTGTGACAGCCTTAATTACTATTGCTCTGAAGTGTCAGAGATACTCTACAATCTCTAGAGAGTGTGAAGCATGTTTAAGTATCCTAGTGAAACCCTATTAGTGCTATTAAAATTTCCATTGCTGCATTTAATGGGGGCGGGGGGGGAGAGAATCCTTTAGGAAATGTTCATTCAGTCAGAAATGAAGAGAGTGACGGAGGTAATGGCTGCTGTACTATCTATGCCAACAGGCAACTGTTTTTTTCTCTGTTAATTGCTATGAAAATTAGAAGGAGCGAAAACTAAAATACTGCTGTAAAGCTTATTATGCTGATTAGCTGCCTTAGTGATGTAATGGGTAACCTTGTTCTGTTTAGGCATTAATACTCAAGCTTTAGATAAGAGACACGCAAGCAGTTTTCATTTGTTAAAATGCCTTTACCATTGACTAGCCCTCTCAATAAAACTTTTGGGTCTTAACAGTTATATAATATAAGTCAGATCTTAATGTGTTTTGAGAGTTTAAAGATTTGGGGCTAAATCCAATTGTTAGCCTGAAACAGAGCAGACCCATTAAATCAATGGGACTTATGTAAGTGTTGACTTCACAAGTCTTATTCATTCTTGGGTCAGTGGATATGAATTAGATGCTGCTCACAGGGTTTTTGTTTTTGACAGGGCAAGATTTGGTCATTTTTCAGACTGTAAATTTGAAAGAGTTGAGCTCCTTTTGTTGACTCTGCAGCTTGATGAACAGTAACATTCCTCACTAACTATTAATCTCAGGACAAGGGCTTACATCCATTAGTGCAGCATTGATATAATTACTGCTTTCTCCATCTATCGTGATGAGGAAAGGCAGGCATCTGTCGGGGGGAAGCACATCCATACATCGGTTCTTCTCGTGGTTCCGTGGTAAAAGTGCTATGCTGCAATCCTCCACACGTAAAGTTGGAGTCACCATGTTAAGAGTCTACAAAATTAAAATAAAAGCCAAGTTAGAATTGTATGGAAGAGAGGCTTGCACAGGTAGCTGAGATCAATACATTTTTGCCAGTGGATTTCAAAATCAGATATTTAGCATGGTAGCATGGGCTTCCAGAGAGACAGAAGGAAGGAAGGAAGGAAGGAAGGAAGGAAGGAACGAAGGAAGGAAGGAAGGAGTTAGTATGGTGAGGGCTGGCTCTGTGGTGCCATGAGAAACTTCCAGCCTACAACCAATCAGTAAGCATTTGGGTTGGAACACTGAGCTACACCTTGGTTCTGGATGGAAGCCATTGTGCTACCAAATGAACCACTTGCATAAAGAAATATATTTAATGCTGGAAAAAGTGGAATAGTGGTCTCTAAAACTATAGGCCAGTATCTTCAACATAGAAATTCAAGCAGAGCCTGAACAGTTCTTTTTTCAGAATGAATGCATTTAACTTGTTACAAAGGAATCCAAAAGCAGATTGTTACTATTCACACACACACACACACACACATACACACAAGTGGGGGAGGGAGATTTCATTTTTTTCACTTATGAATTAAATTGCTCAATGTATTGTTCATTCCTCCCCCCTTTTTTAAAAAAAAAATCAATAAAGTAGGAACATGACCTAAAACTAACAAAAAAAATCCCCTCAATATGCCGCACAGCATTTTACTTACCTATAAATAACAATGAATAAACATTGTTATATGAAAAGTAGCAGAGATGTTACTAGTAATCTTGTTTGTATGCAAAGGAAACATAATAAAGGAATAATTCAAACTGCCTATTAAATACACACATGACCTCAAGCTCCCCGATGGCAAACAGACAATATTTGACTGTTTAAAGAACATGCCCCTGGTCCATCACTTACTCTAAACTCTTCTTTGATTTGGCTTGAATTGGTCTGAGGATCCAGTTTATTCATTTCATAATATACAGACCGAACTTGAGAAGCTGGAACAGAGGTATCTCCACACAGACAGGCTTCCAGTATTGCATCATGTATGAATACATACTGTTCCTGAAGAAGCAAAGAAATACAAGCTCAACAGGGGTATGTTAATAACATTGGGAAAATGACAGGTATCCTATGATATTGTTTAAAAGAGTTCCAAATGTTACTTTCAGCATTGTGCATGCCTTTGGAAACCTATTCATTATCATGGCACTATAGTCTGGTATTGCACTGTTATTGTAATCCTATATTGGGGTTGCTGTAACCTTACCATTTTTTCTTGTCTTTTGGCATGCATTGCCATCAATACATAAATCATACCCAGCACTGTTTTGTGTTTTACATCTCAATCACAGCCAATTTCTGGAGTCTGGGATAAATCCCATGTTACTTCCAACTAGAGCAGCTGCACTGAAATGAAAATGATTGTTTAGGTCCAACGAATGTGGATCTTTTCTAGATGGGTTAATACTGGATTTTGCTTTTTATTGCCTGGTTTTGTGCTGAAAAGTGGTAAATTCTATGCCTTCTGCCTATACAGTCTTGCTAAATACAGATTGGGGATGACATGACAGAATGCCTCTTCCTACAAGAAGATGCCTATATACAGAAGTCTGGTCTGTCAAGGAGAAGACTAGACCAGAATCCTTTCTGATAATGTCAATTTTTCTGTGTGGAGAAAAGTTTCTGTACAGAGGAACAATCAGTAATAGATAGAACATTCAGTAATAGGTAGTAGAGCTGAGACACAGGCTTACAACCCCTGTCAGATTCAGGTTCATACCAGGATGCCTGCAGGACAAATAAACTAAAGCTGAACCCAGACAAGACAGGTGTCAATATGCAATATACAATAGTCAAAGACAGAGGACCCATTTGCTCCAGAAGAAATCACATTCTCCTTGAAGGGCAGGTGTGCAGTCTGTGCTTTTCACCTTGCCAATCCAAATAACATTTTATTTCCCCTTAGCCCCCTCTGTGTCCACTCCATGCCTTCTGTCATGTTGCTGCGTATATCTGGAACATCTGCCTTCTACTGACTAGCCTTTTTTCATCTCCTTGAAATCCTTACTTTCAAAAGTGCTGCAAAACTCTTCTTGAATCAACCTCAGTTTATCTGCCACTCCTACAGTCATCTCATAATGCCTTTGCTTCATGCTTCCTACCCATTTGTCAGTCTTTGATCTCTCTCTTCTTCTTTCATATCAGTCTAATTAATTAATTAATAAATTAATAATGAGATTCTCTTTTGATCAACTCCAAGATTCTGCTCTTCTCTATATTATTCTGAAAATAACCGCACAATAGGTCAGGATGAGAAAGAGCGAACCGTACAAGGCTACCCACTGAGTTTCTTCAGAGTTCAGTGAGGCTTATCTCTCTCAAGACCCATCACTAACTACTACATCACACTGGCTCTCTCTTGTGGATGAGCTCTCTGAATGGAATAATCTCTACGTGATGCACACAGCTGGTGCTGAGGATTATCATAAAGTAGGGGTAAAGCTTATAAAACATAGAGTAATTTAAATTCCACCGCCTAGTAGCATAAACGTGCATTTTTATTACACATAGTATGAAAATTTGAACAGGAGAAGACTCGAATACCTCAGTTTGCACCATGTTAACTCTTCGAGAACGAAGTTCTCTGACGCAGTTGTATATATCTACAACACCTTCTCTTTCTGCCATATCTAACATAATGTCTATGACAATGAAACATCCTGTTCGGCCAGCCCCAGCACTGTAAAGATAAAAACTCAAGTTAGATGTTCAGAAAATGAGTGGTTGAATCTGAAAGCATATTAGTGAATGAATCATAAAGCATATTAGGAAGCCTGTACATTTTACAATATGGTTAACAAATACTACATATGCCTGCACTAAACATCACTGCATAGTCTACCACCATGGAAAAGTACAGCTCCAACTTTCAAATTTAAAGATCACAACTTCTTAATAAGAATCGTGTTACAGATAACTGTGGAGGACAAAGTGGTAGCTCTTCAAATATTGTTTAACTACAGCTCTCATCAGGCCTACCTTGCTCAGCAAGTCATGAGGGATTATGGGATCTACAGTTCAATAATCTATAAGGGCCCACTCAATTCCCCATGCCTGATTTATGATGATCACGAAAATGATTATGATTAAAAAAAAGAAAAAAGAAAGAAAGAAAATGATCTGAGGAAGCACACTTAAGTCCATGAAAGCTTATGCTTCCAAGTTCATTCTTGTTCTCATTTAGTCTCAAAGGCATTACAAGATCCGTTTATATACTGATCCAGACCAACATGGCTATGCCTTTGAAGAAAATGTCAGACCATGTAGTGTTAATCATCTAGCCTAAATTTGTTCAGTTCAAGGGATAAAATCTGGCCAGTGACTTTCTCTCATCTAAGGAAGTGAGCTCCTGTCACTAGTCCCGGCTTTTGCCAACCTAGCAGTTCAAAAGCATGCAAATGCAAGTAGATAAAGATACTTCAGTGGGAAGGTAAAATCATGCTGGCCACATGATCATAGAGTAATCTCTGATAATGCTGGCTCTTCAGCTTAGTAATGGAGATGAGCATTGCCTGCTATAGTCGGACACAACTTGACCTTGTCAGTGGGGAATACCTTTACCTTTAAGGAAGCCAGCAGACCTTTTTCATTCCACTTACCTGCAGTGTACAACCAGTGGGCCTGCATTAGGTGGACTTTTGGATTTGACTTGCCGAACAAATCCTAGAAGTCCTGTTGCATGGTAAGGCACGCCATGATCTGGCCAGCCTGTGAAGTGGAACTGCCTGATTTCTCGTATTTCGTGGGCACCTCTCTGTATTTGTTAAACAAAAAGGCAAGAGATAAGTAGCAGTAAGCATTTTAAAACAGCAGACCTAATCAACACAGGCCTCCTTAAATTCAATAAGTATTTGAAATTTCCCTTCTGCCTTCAATTTCTTTTGCCACAGAAAAGGAGGAAGGCAACTTTTTAACTAGGAAAATGTGGCCTTGCCATTAGGGGGCAGTGGAATACTACCCATAAAGTTGTCTGAGAAATGGGTTAATTTAAAGATGTGGTAACTTTAAGAATGACATTAACTAGAACCATTCTGAGAAACTGCATTTTTAAACACTCACCTTTTCTACTGCAAATGTTCGAATCACATATTCTGCCAGGAGTTCCGTTTCTATTAGGGTAACTTTAATGTCTTTATAGATCTCTGTGTCATCTGGCCAGTATTTACAGCACTTGACCTTTCAGAAATTAAAAAAAAAAGAGAGACATATCTTTCAATTTAAAGTATCCCAAGAAAACCTTTGCAGCAATGTGTGATATACAACCTAGCTGTACATGAAACAGTCCTGCTGCCTACACAAGGAAATGGACCATTAGTTTTAAAGAACATGAACCATTTTCAGATAACGCTTCTGAGTTAGAAATGGGAATTATTTTTTGTTCAGTACAAAGTGAAAAAAGAAGGATGAATCACATTATGTCATTCATTGCTAAGTTAAAATAACCATTCATTTCCTGACTAGTTCCTGCCCCAATTTCATGGCGTATCCAGAGGGAAAAAGAAAAAAAGGAAAACATCCTCTAGCAGTGGATAATTTGTATTTCCCACTTTCCAGAAAAAGCAGACTAACCCAAGTTCTTTCTCATGGAAGGAAGAAAACAATGTTTCTGAGATAAAATAAATGTTCAGAAACCCTTGTAAAAAAGAAAAGAAAAGGGGGGACACTTATTTGAGAACAACATTACACAGGACATGCGTAATTCAGCAATGCTGTTTTGAGATTTAAATGACAAGATTCTGTTTCGGAGCTGAAATGGAAACCCAGGAAGAATGGATAGCCCATTAGTCCCCTACTTACATCCATCCATCCAAAGAACATTTCCTTCCCTTTAAACCTCAAAGAGCTCTCTCCCTCCAATTCCTGTTGTTTTCCTTATCACCCACCTTTTAAAAGCCTGATGTCATGAACTCTTTACAGGTTTTTAAAAATTCATATTTTTATTAACAAGGCAATAAAGGCATATTTATCATACAGATCTCAAAAAGAAATCAACATTTGCTGATCTTACATTAAATAAACCAATATACTTCATATAGCCTGCTTGCCCTAAGTGCGGGCTTGCCCTCCGTGGATTTGAGCATCCGAGGATGGCAAGCCCCATTGGCCCTAATGGTGGCACAAATATGCAGCTGTAGCAACATGCCACCATTAAAAAGCATGGCACTTGGGGGATAGTGTGACTTTTGGCATCCTTGTGGGGGGAGTCCAGAATGAAACTCCTGTGCATACTAAGGGCTGTCTGTGTGCATGTGTGTGTATGGCATATCCTAATTTATATGGATATGACTAATAACCAATGACCTAAACAATATAATAAACTATTCTAGTTCCTAATCTATTCTGGATTAAGGTTTAAATGTATCATAGTTGCCCCTTCATTGCTTCACTATATCTGCTATATCTATCTTATTACTACAAACACACAAACACACAAACAAACACACACACACCTAATTTATTTTTCTTCTGCTAACTGTATACTGCAGTATTTAATAGTGCAAGATGTCATTATTTTTTGCCAATTCTTCTCCTGTAACAATATTACATAGTTCTAATTTTCTTTGTATTTTCCCAACAATTTATTATCCAACATAATTGTTAATTAGTCCATTTCAGCCATCTCATACATTTTAAAAAGCCATTCTTCTTCCAGTAATATTTCTGGATTTTAATTTAAATTTGCTCTGTAAAAATTGTTGTGCTCCATCATGTAGGAGACCCAACAGGTGGAAACAGCCTTGTCCCACACTGCCAATGGATGAGCAAAGATGTGGGCAGCATGAATCGCCCTGCAAGAGATGGGGCTTTTCAGTATTCTCGTTCAGCCCTTCTTTTGCATTCAATACAAATGTCTTATGTTTCAGAGACAAAAGGATGTATAGGGTACACACGGTGCTTATATGTACATCCCTCCTACCCCTTGCAACTAACTTTTCACTCTTTAACGGCTGTCATATTGATGTAGGTGAAATAAAGGTGGCTCGAATAAAATTCCATTCATAGGCACTCAGTTAGGCTGTATTTGTCATCAGAACATGGAAAAGTTATTTTTTTGGGTGACAGTTCCAAGAATATCTGAGAACTGGGAATGGCTGAAAGTGCCCTGTATTTTGTAGGTGTGTATGTGTGTGTGTGTGTATAAAGCATACAGTCACATCTCTGTTCAAGGCACCTTGGAGGACCTGCAATTTTGTGTGTGTATACTGCATCATGTTCAGTATCATCTTCAGATAGCCAGATGAATACATCTGAACACCAGATGCAAAATACTAAAAGCACTAAGACATTAACATTAACAATGAGGGCTTGGGTTTTTTTTTTTTTTGGTCTGTCTGGCATTTCATTTCCAGTTCTTCACCAATTCCAGAAACTCCTTCTGGAAAATTTCAAAATGCTCTACAGTGAGAAAAATAAAAACCAGAAGAAACACAATTGGAAGCTCATTGTTTATCAGTCTGTCTGTTCTTTTTGAAATCCTGACCAATGGCATTGTTCAGATGTCCAACTTAAAGGTTCACAGAGCTTTGTTTCCATTGTGGAGTTGCTATTCTCCAACGGAGAATATGTTTTCCTGTGCATTGTTTAGGAGAAAGAGAACTTCCCATTATCCCCCAATGGAGACAAATCACCAAAGCTGGGTTTGTGACCCCCACCATTTCCCTTTGCTTGTTGTTTCCTCTCTCCTGTAGGTAGAATCTGATCCGTACCAGGTCCAAGGCACATTCAAAAAAGGAAACAGCTGCAGCACAAGGCCTAAATCAAGTTTCTAACTTTAGCACAATTCCTTTTGAGATGGGCACTTGCCATGTTCCATTGTGCTCATTTTAGCTGGCTAAACAATTTAACTCAATTGCTTGGCTCAAAAAAGAAACACAACAGTGCAGTCTAGACACTCTGGCTTACTAATATGTTCCTTTTTAATAAGCCATTTCTCTACCCTCTCTGCAGACTTCGGGTGTGCACAGACATCATGTTTTTTTGGCTTCATACTATGGGATTTGTCAGTATGTATCACCAGGATATCCAGCGTCTGGCTTGCAGAAGATAAGTAAGAGAAAAGCTGGAGGTAACAATAACCCCTTCTTTCTACATGGCAATGTCAGCTTGTTTTCAGAAGAAACATCAGCTTGCTTGTAACTTAGGCGCTACTCTTCTACATCAGGTTAATTTATTTCTGAAAAACATCCTGGGTTTATTAACTAGAAAATAGCCATCATTGTGATGGGTGAGGCGTGTGTTCAGCAAGGGCTTGTATATTTCAAGGATCAAGGAATACCTCTCTGTGCTCTGCATACAAAGAAAAAGAAAAGCCACGGCTCAACAGTGCTTGTAAAAAGTACATTCTTACTTTATGACTCAGGCTGGACCTACATAAGGGCCGCAAGTATCCCTGCCTTGGTTTGATCCCTTTACTGTTACACATACCTGTTTTAATCCAAACTAAAACTAGTTTGGAAAGTCACATAGGACCCCCATTAAGTAGCCACATCAGTGCAAGAGGGTGTTTCTATGGTGTGCACATTGCTGTATTGGCTTATGCCTGGTTACATGACCCCAGTAGCTGTGGCATTTTTAAAATTCATGTAATGCATGCACATATTTGCTTAAACAAATAGACTTTGTTTTCCCTTCATTATGATTGCCCACCTGTATTTCTATAAAGTGAAGCCTGTAGAAAAGAGGAAAGAGGTTGAAATGCCAACCTGCGAATGTATGCATACAAACAACAGCAAAAAGAACAGAAAAGGCAACACCACCTTTTCTGGACACCTAAACAAACAAGGAAGCCATCAGCACTAATTCTTTCTCAGGTTCCATGAAGGATTCTTACTAGCCCTACCTGGAGATCCTGAGGAATGGATGGGGACAACATACTAAAAATGGCCTCCAGAGACTGTCAGCATTTCCCATTCTTTTATTGAAAAAATCTGGCACATTTTAAGGGGTTCATGGGCAGGGTCTACCATCTTTAAAAAAGTTCTTTGTATATCAAAGAGAAAATAGTGCAAACCATTACCAAATAAAAAAGAACCTGTTGCTTCCCTGTGGTTTTGGGACATATCATTTTCCTCTTATGTTTAATCCCACTTTCCACATAAAAGATACTCAGAAGTCTGTGGCCACGAATCAGAGGCAGTGTTTGTTTAAAGGTAGTGCTTTCTCTATTTCTTTTAAAACACACTAATACAAACAATGAAGCTTCCAAGAGCATACTGGTACCTCCCTTCTCCAGTTTTGTAAGCATTCTCATTTTGACAACAATCGTATCAATATTCACTAGGTCAGTTTGCAATTAGAGGGAATAATAGAAGAAATGAGAGGAGCTAAATAATTCTTAATTTTTGTTCAAACATCAAATATTAACAATTAAGAAGAAATACACTCCAAACTGCAATTATAATTGCATGGTAATTTTATGTTTCTTAATCCATGGATGCTCTCTTTGTGGAATAACACAACATGTTCTACAGGAATATTTTGTTGAATGTTTCTAACGCATTTTTGGCTTATGGAGACCTATCATAGGGTTTTCTTGGTACGTTTCTTCAGAGGGGGTTGCCACTGCCATCCTCTGGGGCTGAGAGAGAGTGGCTTGCCCATGGTCACCCAGTGAGTTTTTATGCTTGAGCAGGGAATTGAACCTTGATTTCCAAGTCAAAATATATTTTTGATAGGTGGAAAGGCCATGTCCTGATCTCTTTGCTATGACCAAAGTCCCATGGCTGTGGCTAAAGTCTCCCAAAAATTGCTGCTGTTATTCCTCCATACGGCACAAAATCCAAACCATCTCCTACAGTCTGCATAGCTTTGTATCTTCGCCTGTTAGCCTTATTACAGATTCAGTTACTTAGCTACACTAGAATGTAACAGAAAACCATCTTTTCACATAGCTCTTCTGTGTATTGTATCCACCTTTTTTTTATTTCATTGTAGCTATGTATTATGAGTAGAGCACCCTCACCATTGGTTAACTTAATAAACAGATAATTAAAATAAAAATTAAATATTTTCAAGCTGTGGTTGGTTGAATCTATGAATAGACAATCCATGGATACGGAGAGATATGCTGATTGTATAAGAGACATCATTTTACTATGACATTGTATATAGTGGGATGTAACCATCTATGGACTTTGGTATCTACTGGGGTGATGGTCCTGGAATCAAACCCCAGCGGATACCAAGGACCCACTATACAGGTATTCTAGGAAAGAAAACCATGGTTTGAAAGCTATAAAGGGTGCATGTTTAGTGTCTTTTGTGTTTGACCTCTAGACACAGCAAAGCTGATTGGAAATGAATACAAACAGTATTGAAATCATAATGGTCCACAGATGCTGTTACTCAAATGGCGTAAAGTCAAGGGAATGTTCTCGTTCTTGGATTCTCCAGATCTGCACTTTCATATCAGGATTCCTAGAGTTTATGTACAGAATATTGGATAGGGATACCTTTTGCCTTAAAAGTGATGTTATGTGACTGTTTTAAAAAATATACCTTTGGATGCCTATGGTTAATTACTGTGCAGAATTCTATACTACAATGCTGTTATAAAGTATGGTTGTTTTAGCTATTGCAGAAGATGATACTCATCTTCAAACCAGGAATGCACTGGCTTCTTATTGACATTTCAAGGCTCTGGTTTTAATATTTAGAGTCCTAAAACTGGACTGGGCTAGCATTCTTAAGAATCTGCTGCATCTCCTATATCCCATCATGATTGCTAAAATCTACCAGGACTGCAGTCTTAGCACTGGCTGGAATTCACAACTGCAGTCGCAAATGCATCACCTAGCTTTACAGATTTGTAACTGCGTTGTATTCTTTATCCCTACATATCCAGTAGAGCAGGGAATACTTGGGATTGTAAATGTCCCCCAATCCTAGTTTATCAGGCATCAGCCACTGTGAGTGAGGGAAGTCTTTTCTCCTTTTGATTGGGGCATTGCAGACTGACATTTGAACCTCCTTCTCATGACTGATCTCTGATGTGAGGAAGAATTATGACAGGGATACTGCTCATGGCTGTTGCACCAGAGACTGCACAAGGGAAGAGGTGGAAATGTCTGTCTGCTGTGTCCTGACTGACAGAAGAACAGACCCCCCGTTGCTTACCGTGGCTGATGCCTGGGGGGAGAGGGCTGTGAGAAGCCCATTAGCTACGCAGCTGTGGTAGTTATGTAACTAAGCAGTGCATATAGAATTCTGGTCATTATCTTTATGTATGACCATAAAGAAACAGGTACAGTGGAACCTTGGTATCTGCAGGACACACACCCCTGGACACTAAAATCCACAGATGCTCAAGTTCCATTGTCCCCAATGGCGGTGCATACATACGGCCATGTCACCATTAGGGACAATGGGAATTCAGGTAAGCCTCCATTGTTCCCAATGGTTGTTCAGCTGCATGCATGCGCTGTCACTGGGAACAATGGGGGCTTACTGTCTGCGGATGCTTGAATCCAAGGATGCCAAATCTGTGGATACTGAGATCCCATTGTACTTAATAGTGGGCATCCAGTTGTGGAAATCCATTCCTTTAGAGAACTGTGAAAATCTGAGCCCCAAAACACCTTCTCACAGCTCTTTGGGAGGACCCAGAGATAATTACTTGTCACTTTTTGAATGACCTGTAAAATGTATGTATGTATATGAAGTTATTATTATTTTTCCCAAAACAGAACAAAATACAGTCTAAATAAATTAAGTAAACCAGATATGTAAGGTTAGTTTACGGGTGATGTGGAGTATGTGTATATATTAAATATTTTCCATTTCACACTTCTGGATTTTAGAGAGCTTTACAATACTTTGCCAGATGAATTCATGCATCATCCACCTCCCATTTAAATTTTTGAGCCTACTGACTACACTGTTATCAGTAGAAAAGGTGTAATGGGTGATTCCAGGGACCTTCTGAGAGAAGAATGCATAAACTTACACAGCAGTAATACAGATTTTGATGGAACTCAAAACACTGAGGAAATATTTGGGTGAAGGAGCTTGTTGCTGAGGCTATCTGAATACTAAACTGTAACTCTTTGCGCTGGAGTGTAACTCTAATGATCCCCAGCTGCTGGGGAAGGCTGCTGCAGCTGGCTGTACTAAATGGTTTCAGACAGGCCTTGAGGGGAAAAAACTGATAAGGAAGCAACTATTAACTATTTAGATACAGAGGATTATTCCCTATAATTCTTCTGGGTGGAGCAAGACACCCTTGAAGCATCTGTGATGTACAACTGTCAAAGAAAATACATTGGTAGAATAGGACCCTAAGTCTGATTGTTCTGAAGCCATACAGATCAATTTGGAGGGTCAGTGTTGTTGCCCATGTTACTCTTCAAGCTGTGGTTTCCTTGAGAGCCCCAGCTGTATATTAAGATGCAAGAAAATATAATAATAATAATAATAATAATAATAATAATAATAATAATAATAATAATAAATTTTATTTCTATCCCGCCCCTCTGCATAGCAATCGGGGCGGCTCACAGCAATTAAAATACAATAGTTAAAATACATTCTAATATCCCAATATGAGAAGACTGGGCTCATTTACTTTACAAAGAAAATGGATTATTGTTAGTACCCCTTCTGGAAGGATGCCTTGCATATATCTAGTCTCACTCTCTATATCATACATACAAACGACTTATCCACTTATAAGATACAATGATGTTCCCAAACACATATCCACATGCAATAAAAGTAAATTGAGAGGTGGCCATCATGTACTTTGCAGTAGTTAGCAATCAGGAGTGGTGCAGCAATTCATGCTTCTTTATTGCTGAAAGTAAGGCTTATATATGAACTGGCAGCTAATTAATCTTGTAGCTGCACTAGGCATTTAGAATTACTTATAGGCTATCTATAGTAGACTTGATATTGATAGTGCATATGAGGCCACTGGCTGGGCAGTTTTATACATGCTAATTTTAATGCAGAATTAAACTTGTACCGGGAATGATGGAACAGGCACACAGAATCTCATATAGCATTTCTTGGAAATGGGACTGAATATCCAACAGGCACCTCAGTCACACACATAACTATTGAGAAGCTCAGAACAGTTTATCTAATGTGGCCATAACCACAGGTTGCACAAGGCAAGCAGGGCAAATTCATCTTGTTGTCATGCCTCTGATCTATATTAACAGATTACTTGTGTATATCCAATTTCTTGAATGGCACTAATGAACCCTCAGGGCACTGGGTGTATTGGAAGCAAATAAGATTGCAAACTACAGAGGAGACAGCAGCAGAAAGCTAGTTCCATTCCTGGATTTGAACATATATTTCAGTTAACTTTCTAGTATGTATTTTATATTCCTAAAATCCCCCCAATATTGTTAGAAAAATGCACTGGTTTTGCTGCCCCTCCCCTTGAGAGATACCTGTGTCATCTTCTGGAGATGATGTATTGGTAAACAACACAAATATTTTAAGGGTGTCTAGCTTTGCCATAGTACAATTTTAGGGAATAATGGGTGTCCTCATTTTATATGTAAATAGTTAAACAGCTTCTTAGGAAGATACCATACATTATTTATTTACAATTGGCACCACACTTATCTTCCTAAAAGTATACTAGGACAAAGGCACAAGCAAATTTTAACCAAACAGATGTCTGCACCAACTTTTTACCAAAAAGAGAAACAAGGCATAACACAATCTCATAAAATACACATACAAACAAAATCTTGATTAAGTCATTTGAAAACACAACTAAAATCAAAGCAATAAATAAACAGTTTCCAGCCAGTTAAGTGCATCTCCCCCTTTCAGGAACAAACCAAAACAAATTCCAAAGCTCTTTCTGAGCAAAAACAAAACTTGTTTAACTGGGCCGACTCTCTTCTACTGTACTGTTGACTACTAGGAAAAGTTTGTAGCTCTTTTGTATTGGGCTAAAGTTCTTCCTGCTGAAGCCTTTTGTAAAAGGGAAGAACAAAAACACCAGCCAGCAGAAGTCATTTGTGTAGTGTATTACATTTTAAATCTCAGAACTATCTTTAAGTGGCTATGAACAATGCCTACATGCTGATTCTAGATATGGCTGAGTAGTACAAAAGAAAGTATCACTAACAATGTACTTGAAACCAGTGAGTTCTGTAGTAACTAAATATGTATGACTGTATTTTCATACTAAGACATGGTAACTGGACCGCAACATGTCCAGATCAGGTCAAGGACAGATGCCCATTGTATTAAAGGGTGGGGCACTCCATGTTATCCATAAACTTTTAAAATGATTTTGGGACTGACACAGCTATGCTGCTAAAGCTCATGGAGATGTATAGGAAACACAGTAGTTAAATGTTATTCTGTGTTCCAGTGTCAGTACAACTAATGGTTCGCTCTTCAGTTTTGTCATAAAGCTTACTGAGACTGTGTTCATAATTATGGTAGGGCACTATGTTGAGTGATAATCTCCAACAGCCAGAGATGGTTGTCATTAGTAAGTGTGGCTATAAGGATCTGTTGGGATGCCTCTCCTTAAGAACACTGATTTTTTTTCTCTTCAAACAAAAATCATGAATACAAAGTTGGGTAGATCTAACTGCTAGTTACAACCATTCCTGAAGTTCAGCATTAAGTCCAGAATTATGTACTAAAGAAAAACCACTTGTAATAAATCCCATCATGTATACTGATAAAAGTGTGTGTGTATAGATGTGTGTGTGTGTATGTATGTATTTAAATGAAAAATTCTTCCTTTTCTTTTGTCAGAAAAAGGAAATAATTTCTTAAAGCTTCATCCATCTTCCACTGAAAACTTCTGCAAATCTTGCAATGTGTATCAAAACAGCAGCCTTTTGAGGAATATGGCACCTAGCAAACTGCAGGCACTAAACAAGTAGCACTGGTGGTGTGGCCAGTGTCAGTTGACAGTCTACTTCAAGGCTCACATCAACTGTGAAATCACTAGTCAGCCTGAATCAACATATTGGGCTCCTCTAGACTAGCAATTTGTTACAAACTGTGTTGTGCCATTTTGAATTCCTTCTTGGTGCTTCTTGTCTCTCTTTGCCAACCCCTTATCCAAGTACATCCCAACCCCTTCACAACCTTCTTTTCCTTCTTAAATGTAATGTAGGATCTTGCTGTCAGCAGGATGGGATTCTATCCCTGCAAGGGGTAAGATGGTAGGAGGGAAGAGAGATTGGGAAGTAGCCATTAGCTGCTCCTCAAAGGATAAGAACCTTGGGAAAGGAGGGGGATTTATTGTGTCTCAGATCATTGGTCCATCAAGCTCAGAGCTGTTTACACTGAATGCCATAGTTTTGTAACAGCATCTTTCCCAGCCAAGGGGCAATCATCGACACCAAAGCAAATACCACCAAATACCAGCTTAATAAAAAAGAATTTTCCTTAGGACACATATTCTCCTCGTGCCTTTTCTAATCTCCTTTATTATAATTTGACATGTGACGACAGGTTTGGCACCACAAGTAGATTGGCCCTAACACTGGACTTATTTCTTCTGTGTGTCAGCAATTCGTGGAGATAAATTAGAATATTCCCGAGTTTTAGTGTGTGAACTACTCATAGGGTAGCAAAATGCCTCAAGCCATCTTGCCAGACACTCAGGGGCTTTGCAGACGGCGAAACCAGGGAAGGGGAGGGGCAGCCGACGCTGAATGCTCCAACCCCTTCCTGAGGATGTCATCAGAGCACCCACCATTGGACATGGTGAGCGCTCTGATGACGTTCTTCCAGCACAGCATCTGGACACGCTGGGCCAGAAGAGATGCGCAGCATCTCTTCGGGCGCCCCTTCTGCCTGGTCTGGAAGGAGCGCTATTTTAGTGCTCCTTCCAGGGCTGGCAGAAGAGTGGATTGGGGCCGAGGCGGGGGGCAGCCTTGGCCCCAATCCTCTGCTTTTCAGAGTGGCCCACGGCCACCCGTCTGCAAAGCCCCTCATTTATGATTTCTGATCCACTATCAGCATTTAAGATCCAAGGACAATGTTTACCTCTTTGTATGTGTGGTAATTCCCAGATAAGTTATTTGGATACTTTTAATCAGTTTGGTAGGGCTTATGGAACTTTATGAATTTCAATATACACAGCATCACTTACTTGTAAAAAAGAGTGTGTTAAAAGAAGGGAAATCAGTCAGACCTTTGGTTCATGTTACAAAGGACCATATTCTGCATCTATTTTATGCTGTCTTGCTCAGTGAGGAAAGCACTGTAGATCTGGGGACATCTTTATTAAACGATTACAAAAGAGTCTATCTAGTGTCCTGAAGGATAACAGCCAATTATTCTCCCCAAGGATGCCTTTCCTGCTATGCATGATGGAATAAAGCCAACTTGTTATTTCTGGTTATAGGTTTGAAAAGCAGAAATCTGATTTGACTGGTAAGACATATGATCCTATTTACTGATGTGCCAGATTAAAGATGATTTTATACTGATGAATTTCATAAAGCTTCCTCTTTTTAGCAATCTATCACATCTGTCTTCATTTTTACTGGAAAACTATGGTTGCTTACTTTTTTTTTTTTTTTTTAAAGAGGTCAACTGTAGGATAAATGACTAAGAATACCATGGATTATACCTGTGGTTCTTTTCTTCTCCAGAATTAAATTGCTGTTTAAAAGCTTTATTGTTAAATTATTGTACCAGCCTCAGTTTTCATATAACAAAGTGATATGGCTGGGGTGGGTTGGCGGGGAAAAGACTACACATATAGCCTGAGGTTGGCACAGATGCTGGCGAAACGTCAGAAAGAAACTCTTCTAGAACATGGCCACACAGCCCGAAAAACCCACAAAAAACCAAAAGTTTTATTTATTATTATTTTATTTATGCAGTATCTTTCTTGCAGTCTCCAGTATAAGTTTTAGTTTTCATAGTGCAATCCTATGCATATCGTTAAGAAACTTCATTGTACTTAATAGGCTTAAGACTACCCCTCTTCCAACGCACACCAAATAAAATTTTTAAAAAACCATCAGATTTGATTTCCACATGTAATTTTAATTCAAATGCTTATGACATGCAGGTACTTAACAGTAAAACTGTCACTTATAAACATGGGGCTGTTTGTCATCAAACATGTAAACATAAAACAGTGAGACATTTAGCCTTCCTGTCAGAGAACTCTGGTGTCACAACAAACTGCAGCACCCATGTTCCCTAGCATTCATTTCTGCAGTGTGTTTTGGACCTTACTT
>CM034706.1:68850422-68862790 GCA_020142125.1 Phrynosoma platyrhinos | reverse complement strand
ACAGCAGCATTTAAATCTGGACTATTTTTTTAAAGTAAGGTCCAAACCCCACTGCAGAAAGAAATGCTAGGGATCTGTAGTTTTTTGTGTTTCTAAGTGACAGTTTTCCTGCTAAGTACCTGCATGTCATAAGCATTTGAATTAACATTACCATATTGAAATCAAATCTAATTTTTAAAAATTTTTATTTGGTGTGTGTTTATTTGGTGTGTGTATGGCGAGTATATCCCAAACTCTATATTTTGGCTGGAAAAGTTGGGGGGTCGTCTTATACGCCGGAAAATACGGTATTTTAAATCCTTTGCTTCAGTACTGCTGAAAAAGTAACATGCCTTTGTGCTCATGATTCCTCTATACACGCTGCTTCCTCAAAGTTACTATTAGGGTAAAACATATTTGCTGTTGTTGTGTGGCTTCAACTTGTTTCCGACTTGTGGCATTCCTAAGGTGACCCTATCACTGAGTTTTCCTGGTTAGATTTATTGAGAGGTGCCATTGCCATCCTATAAGGTTGAGAGATTGTGACTGGCCCAAGATGACCTAGTGGGGTTTGATGGCTGAGCAGGGATATGAAAACTGGTCTCCATAGTCATAGTTCAACACTCAAACTAGTACACCATGCTTACAAGCAGGTATTTGGTCTGTACTCCTCTGTGGCTAATAGCAGTTTTACAGAGGGGACTTCCATTAAAATAAATGCAAAAGGGGACATAATCCCTCCTTTCCAGATCCAGACTCATCTGGCTGTTTTTACTAAAAGAAAAAAACACTAGGAAATCCAGTCTAGTCACATATCTTCCACGTCTCGTGTAGTTTGGTTCTGGGTAGGGATCTGAATTTAGTGCTCTACCATCGAAGAGTGAGACTCTAATCACCATAACCACAGTGACTCTTTTTAGCCTACTTACAGTATTCATGGTGTGAATGACTCAAAACTAAACTGGTGAATTAACAATAAAGTTGTTGCTTTTTAAGTGCAGAAGAAACCATTATGGAAACCACCTCAAAGAAAACATCACCCTATTTACTGGTCTACTGTACTCTCTTGATTTAAAATAGGGGGAAAAGTCCCCCATGGCTTGAAGCATTCTGTACATCTAGCATATCTTCATGCTGTTGACTTGTTATGGATTATATACGAAAAATAACCATTCAGATATTCTTACCCTTCCCACTTCCACGAGATTTGTCACCATGACTATGCTTGCTGTATTTTCATGCCAGACCATTCTCCAGAAGTCATATATCGTCTCTTGCATTGGCCCTGAAACAAAAAATCAATCCAACGATTATTTCCTCATGCTTCAGTATTGGAAGATTTGGCCTGTACTCCTTTATACTTTATATCAAAGTATAAAGTTGGAGCCTTCAAAGTTTGACACTGCTGGAGTTTACTTAGATGACCGGTTGTGTATCTGTAGGTTCATCAGGTTGGGTTACTAAATCATTGATGTTTTACTGTATTGTTTGCTAGCTTATTTGAGTATAACTATTTTTCTCCTGAAAACAAAGGTGAGTTGGTTATTGAAAATTGAAATTGCATTCTTACATACACGACACACATCCAAGTCACAAGGATTTGCATCTGAGTAGACATATATAAAGATCACATAATTGCAGGGTATTTAAGTTATTCACTAGGGCTGAGGGGGAAAATGGTATTATTTATTTGAATGTAAAAATCACGTTTAGGTGAAAAGCCTCCTCTTAAGATAAAACAGTAGCACATATAGTACAATTGACTCAACAGAAACACACAATGTTAACATTTTTAAAATTAGTTTCAGACAAACCAAGACCAGCAGCCATGTACTTTTAGAAAATCAGACTGGAAAAGGAGGAACAACAAATACAACTCAAAGATGGATCCAATAAAGAAAATGCACCAACAGTGTGCTCACCATAACAAGAAACTACATGATGCATTAGAAAAGATGATAATGGTTGGAAAAGTTGAAGTCAGTAAAAAAAATAAAAATAAAAAATAAAAAAAAAAAGAGAGAGAGAGAGAGAGAGAGATTGTGTTATAGGTGGATAGACTCAATCAAGTAAGCCATTGCCCTGAGTTTGCAAGACTGATGATGATAGGGTGACTTGGAGATCTCTCACTGATAGGGTTGCCAAGGGACCATTCACACTACACAAATAGACTATTATACTCCACTTCAAGTCCATAACAGTATCCTAGGGAATCTTGGGGTGTATAGCTTGGTGAGGCATGGGACGCTTTGAGTCTAAATGCCCCTCCGTAACCTGCCAGTTTCAGGATACAATGGGATGTTGCCACAGTAGTTAAAGTAGAAGATAGCACTATAATTATATAGTGTGAATGAGCCCTACAAACCAAAGCTGTCTTGACGGCAATTAACACCACGTGCTCACCAACTTGAACCAGGCATGTGTTCAGGAGGACTGAATTCTGGTCCCAGGGAGGCACATATAAATTAAGCTATCTTTCCGGTAACTTGATGCCAAGTCCTTTGTGGCTTTAAAGGTCATTGCTAGCAACTTTAAACTGTGACTGCCAATGTATGCACATTGGTACAGAAATCAGTGTTATATGCTCTTGACTGTCTAACTCCTGCAAGAAACTAGTGGCTACATTTTACACCAGCTGAAGCTTCCAAATGGGTTTACAAGCAGTCCCACATGGAATGTGCTGCCAGGAACTGAATCCCTGTAACAAGGTCCACTTTCTCCCAATAAGTTTTCAGCTGATGAATCATCATCACCACCTACAGTTCCACAGACAACAACTCCAGGAGAGCTCTTAAGCAGAACATCTGGTGCTTCAGGAAGATTGCAACCCCATCCAATACTGGTCTCACACCACCATCCAGATCAGCAGGTTTCTTCACCCCAAGTGCCTTTGCCTTATACAGCTTAAGCCTTAGCTTATGTTTTCCTCATTCATTTCAAAAAAATGTATCAGACACTTGATCAGAATCTCCATAGTTTCCATACAATGAGTTTGGAGAAACAAGAGGAGATTTGCATGTCAGCTGAAAAGTGGCAACATCCAAACAAGAGATCCATGGTGCCATCCACTGGGTTAGTACTTTCAGAAAGTGGCAGAGCCACTGTAACATCATGATCTCTGGTCCAGAACCAGCTAAACAATAAAAAAATGTATTATGGTTGATAAGCATGACAGTAGCCATAAGGTCCATCAGAATTAACAGACTGCATTCCCACCATGAAGAATATGATTGTCTCAAAACCAGTTAGGAAACCAAGCTAGAATGGATCCAAACAATTAGCAAACATCACCAGAAAACGAGAAGCCTTCACAATTGCTCCAGTTTAGGGTACATCTACACAGTAGAAATAATGCAGTTTAACACCACTTTAAGTGCTGCAGCTCCATCCTTTGGAATCTGGGGATTTGTAATTTTACAAGGTCTTTAGCATTCTCTTGCCAAAGCATGTCTGTGCCTCACAAAACTACAAATTCCAGGATTCTCCAGGAGGGAGTCATGGCAGTTTAAGTGGTGCCAAACTGCATTATGTCTACAATGTAGATGCACCCTTGCTTAAAAATGGTGGTTAACATACTGAGAAATATCCAGAATTAATTATCCAATATTTATCCACTGCTTTCCTGAGTGCAGTAGGAACTGGGCCCTTAGAGAAAGATTGAAGTCCAGAGGGTAAGAACTGCCTTGGAAATTTTTAATACCTAGGGAGGGCATGAGTCCCAACAGTAGGTGGTAGGTCTCAAACCTCCAAGTAATTTATCAATATTATTACACATAGATTTTTTTGGGGGGGGGAGGGGAGGGCAAAGGGTGTAACATAAAAATGCAGTTGACATATCAACTGTTTCAGTGTCCTATAATGCTCTCCATTTTAATATTCCTATTTGCTCTATTGATCTAATTAGGACAATTCCCAAATTGCTCTTTCTGAAAAGAGACAGTTTTTTTTTAAAAAAAACAACACATTTATTATTTTGACAGCAATAGAGAAAACAGTTTAAATGCCAGGCTTACCAATTATCCTTACTGTAGATCTTAATGAGAGAAACACATTTGGGGAAATTAATTAAATAAATAATCAGTCAATCTGCTAGTTTTTAGGAATTCTGTTGACACATACCGTAGTTAAATCTCTTACACACACACACACACACACACACACACACACACGAGATACACAGAAATGACATGTATTACTGTTGAATGAATATTTCTGTTTCAGGGTGGTATCACATAAATGTTTTGGAAATGTTTGCCAGTGTCACCTTCCCTCACCATATATTATGTGTTAAAGTAGATATATGTAAAATAGGTAACATCTTATACTATCTTCCAAAGTCCTTTTATTATCTTTCGATCATCCTGTGTAGAAAATGCCTCTTGTATAAAACTAGTCTTTCTCCATTCTGATGTACTTCATACTGAAAAACCAGGTGCAGGATTTTGGAGTTCATCCTAGGAAAAACAATTAGCTAGTTAATGAATTGCTGCTTGGACAAACATCATAAGAGACGCTGCTTTTCTCCTTTTCACAAGGCACACAACAGTGTCTGTGCATGAGTTTGCTCTTAGACAGAGGCAATGTGCCTTCCAAACAGTAATATAATGCACATACTTCTACAAGGAGTTATTTGTTTCTAGGTACCACTATATTTGACAGCAGTCAGTGCACTGCTTGGGGGGAAAAACCTTGCTTCTTTATTTGTACAATTTTACAATGTTAATGTTTGCACTGTAGCTATCTATACACAAATGAGGAGTATAGACTAGCAGTATTGAAGTCTAATCCCAGTGCGTACAACAGGGGTGGTCACTGATTTCCATTTATGTAACAGTAAGTTATAGCTTCTTTTTTGCCTCTGAACCAGATCATAAAGAGATTTCTCAGGAAAAAGAAGACACTGACAACCTAGAAATATAAGCAATCCAATGTTTGATTTGGGGACTCCATGACTACAACATCTGCTCAACAGTTTAAGCCTTCCTGTTTCCAGTTCCAGACTCTAATTTTGTATCCCTTGGACTGATGAAGTTTTGGAGAAATTGAAAGCATGTATAATTTTATAGCAATTCAAATTTAGCTTACTGTCAAAACCATGAATTTGTTTTTTTCTCATGAACCAGGTACAGGTAGCTTTGTAACTGGATGATTTTTCTGAAGCATGCATTTCATGAACAGGGAACTAAATCATAGCAATATTACAAATATAATTAAGAGAACTGGTAAAGGGTAAAAAGAAATGACACCTCCCAATTATTTAGGAAATGTCTATAACACTTTTTAATCAAAGTTTCCAAAGTGATATTCAAATAAAAGCAAAAGTAAAGCAACTAAAATTAATTGTTCCCCTTTCGGGGGGAGCCTCATGAAACATAAACAGCTTGCTGAAGATATTCAAAACTAGATCATTTAGGACTTGAAAGGCAAAACTGGGGACTTTTAATTGGACTTTGGAACAAATTGGTAATAAATGTACAAGTTTAACTACAAATGCAGTACAAGGCCAAGTAATGACCATTTTTCTCTACAGAGTATTGGTTTTCTATACATATTAAAACTTCCAAACTATCTTCATTGAGAACCCCATATAGAGTTTAGTACAATTATCTAATATGGAGATAAAAACTGAAATCACAAGAGTTGCTATTTGGGATGCACACCTCTAAGAAACATTGCTATTTGGGAATCCATGAGCAAAAATAAGTGTAGAATTTTGATGTTAGCTGCCCTCGAGTTGACTTCAACTCATGGCGACCCTGTGGATGAGACATCTCCAAAATTCCCTGTCATCGACTGCCCTGCTCAGGTCCTGTAGGCTCTGGCCCATGGCCTCTCTATCAAGTCAAACCATCTGGTATGTGGTCTTCTTCTCTTTCTACTTCTTCTCTTTCTACTGCCCTCTACCCTTTGCAGATGGTGCAAAGTGCCGTCTTCAATCCCAGGAAGGGGAGGGGCAACCGGACACCTGGCACCCCAAACCCTTCCTGAGGACATCATTGGAGCGCATGTCATTGCACACGACGGGCGCTCCGATGATGTCCTTCCGGCTCAGCGTCCGGACACGCTGAGCCAGAAGAGACACAAAAGAGCCACATGGTGTCTCTTCGGGCGCCCCTTTCACGGCTTGTGGAAGGAGCATTATTTTAGCACTCCTTTCCCAGGCGGTGAAAGGGAGGCCTCAATCTGCCTCGGCCCCAATCTGCCACTTCCCAGGGTGGCCCATGGCTGCCCGTCTGCATCCCCCCCATTGTCTTTTCTAATGATTCATGCCTTCTCCTGATATGGTCAAAGTACAACAGTCCCAACTTTGTCAGCCTGGCTTCCAGGGAGAATTCCGGTTTGATCTTGTCTTCTTGGCTGTCCACAGTATCTTCAGCAGTACCACATCTCAAATGAATTGATTTTCCTTCTATCTATCACCTTTCTTCACTGTCCAACTCCTGCATTTGTACCTTGTGATGGGGAATACAATGGCTTGGACTATCCTCACTTAGTGTTCAGAATGTTCCTTGCACTTTAGGATCTTGTTTAGTTTCTTCATAGCTACCCTTCCCATTCCTAGTCTCCTTCTGATTTCTTGACTGCCCTCTCCATTCTGGTCTAAATCTGATCCAAGGTGTGGGAACTCTTTGAATATTTCTTGTTGTCATGGATAAATTCTTGCAGCTCTTCTGTGGTCATTATTTTTGTTTTCTTAATGTTTAGCATTAAGCCTATCTTGGTGCTTTTCCTTGACCTTCTTCAGTAATTGTTCCAGGTCCTTATGGGTTTCTGCTAGTAGTACTGTGTCATCTGCAATATCTTAGGTTGTTAATGTTCCTTCCTCCAACCTTCACTCCTCCTGCCTCTGACTCTATAAGCCTGCTGTGCAAACAATATTTTCTGTATACAGGTTTAATAAATAGGGTGATAGTACGCACCTCTGCCTCACCCCTTTGCCAATTTAACAGCAGTCTTTTGAAGGAATTCCAAACTATGAACTCAAACCTTTACAGAGTGCATAATCCTGTCCATACATTATTTTTCTGATGCCTTTATTGTTGCTTTGTCAGACAAAGGGTCAAAACAGATGGCCTGAATGACATGGTTTCCCGCCACGTTTGGGGCATAGCGTTTAGTTGACACATGCCCCAAATGTGGTGGGAAACCGCATCAATGCCACATCTTCAGAAAATAACTGGGCCAAAAAGGAGCAGAAAAATCTGATCCTTTTTGGTGGCTTGGCTCAGGACCAGAGTGGTAGCCTGGATTGGGGCCAAGCGCAAGCAGTCGCTGCAGCCCTGGAGTGAACGGTGCTGGCACAGCCCTGCTGCGGTTTTTTTGGCCCATCTGTTTGGGGACAAAGTCTACTATATATGTATTTATTTCATTTGTATGCAGCCTTTCTCCCAAAGTGGGACCCAAGGCGGCTCTCAGAAACAGTCAGTTAAAAAACTTTCACAATAAAAAACTTTAAAATTAAAACCACCGCATAAAGCAGCATAAAATCATTTAAAAGACATACAAAAGTTATATAAACACTCCATTAAGATAAATAAAACACCACATTAAGAAGCATACACATTTAAAGCCTGCTTAAACAAAAAGATCTTTGCATGTCAGTGAGAAGAGAGCATGGAAGGGGCCAGGCTAGCCTTCTGTGGAAGGGAGTTCAGGAGGGTGGGAGCAGCCACTTTGAAGGCTCTCTTGTGTCCTCACCAAGTGAGAATGTGATGATGGTGTGACCAAGATAAAGCCTTCTCCTATAGATCTCTGAACTCTGGAAGGCTCATATGGGGAGATACGGTCTTTCAGACAGTCATGACCCAAGTCATATAGGGTGTTATAGGTCATGATCACACTTTCAGTTGTGCCCAGGAACAAATTGGTAGCTAGTGAAGCTGTTTTAACAAGGCAGTTATAATAAGCAGGTACAAAATATGATCAATTACACTCCTAGAACCCTGCCCATCTTTACGAAGTCATTTACTTAACACTTTTACAACACTGTGCAATTAGTCACTTATTCATGAGAATGCTACCACTCTGTTCATTTGGGGACAAATGGATAAAATTATTAGCCTGCTCTCACTAATAAATGAGTGCCTTACTTGAAACATTACAATCCTTTTTAAAGTTAAAACTAGGATAGCCTGCAGTTGAAAATATGCCACAACTGTAATTACTGTTGAAAAAAAGAATATTCCTGTAAAATAATAGATGCAAATGACATACTACATCATTAACTAAGTCGTAAAGTTGACATGCCCACTTATTTTAGGGTCTATACATTAAAGAATAATAAAAACCAGCTTCCTACATTTCTAACAGTAACTTGTTGAAGTGTGATTTTACTGGCACTTGAAAACATATAGCTTGAGACCCTTCCTTGCATCTTCTGGCCTGTTTTGTCTCAGTGTTCTATGCTGGTGAAGAGGAAGAAGCTTTGGGCTTTGCAGAAATAATCCAGGTTGACACCACTTTAACTGCCATGGTTCAACAGTATGGAATTCTGGGAACTGTAGTTTTGAGCTCTGATGCCACAAAAAACTACAAATCTCATAGCATTAAGCCACAGCAGTTAAACCTGGATTATATTTGCAGTGTGAATACTGCCTGAGAACTCAGAGCTATGAGGTCTGTGGAGTGAGCAAAAGGTTTTGTAGGTTTTGTTGTCAGTTAGGAAAGGGGTCAAAATTGACTTGAAATTGGCTAGAGTACTTCAGTTGTTTTTTGTTTGTTTTTAGATGGAAGGGAAAAACCCTCAGAACTGTAAGAAGAGAACACCCATCACAAGTTTGACTGATTGTTACAGGGGTAGGCAACCTTTCCCCTTTAAGGGCCGAGGGACTTCAGCTCCCAGAAGCCTCAGCCATGTTGGCCAATAGTCCCATGTTGGCCAATAGCTCCTGGGATTCTGGGAGCTGAAGTTCCTCGGCCCTTAAAGGGGAAAGGTTGCCTACCCCTGGATTATTAGGATGGAGACAAATTTATTCACACTTGATAAACTAGCATGTAATCCTGGAATGCAATTACCCCTTGATTTTTGGTGTTCTAGAAATTAGGTGATACAGTTCTCTGATCAAAAAATACAAAAAATGTTAAGAAAATGGCATTAAAATTTAAGGAAGGTAAATGTTGGCAAAATATGTTCATTAGATAAATTTTAATGTGCAAAAAATGCATACATATTTAGGTTTGGACAAGGATCACAAAGTAACTGCAAATATGGGTACTGGATCCAATACTATAGAGCAGAGGTAGGCAACCTTTCCCCTTTAAGGGCCAAGGGACTTCAGCTCCCAGAATCCCAGGAGCTATTGGCCAACATGGAACTATTGGCCAACATGGCTGAGGCTTCTGGGAGCTGAAGTCCCTCGGCCCTTAAAGGGGAAAGGTTGCCTATTCCTGCTATAGAGCAGCAACTTCACCCTTTGTTTTAAGAACAAATTGCTCCCCAGTTCTTCCAGGCAAATGTCCAGGTGCTAGATTCTATTCTCAATGCAGAATTCATCTTCCATATCATCTACGTTCATCTGGAATAACTTCAGAACAGGCTGTCATTAAAACTGAGGGTGGAGTTGTTGCTCCACAGTTCCAGAGCCATTGCCCGCACCTTGCCAATGGAAGATATGCATGAATCTCTAATTCCATTCAGGGAGAGAAGATGGTTCCGTGTTTCATTTTCCTTATACTTACATTTGTGGCTGACATCATATTACCACTTTATAACAAGCAAGATAATAAACACCAAAGAGACACAAATGGACTAAAACGACAATAGTAAGAATGTTTGTGGAATTGTGACATTGTGATCTGTGGTACTGTAGCTTGGATGCTTCACTTAAAGAATTTATTTGATAATATTTTGGAATTTTGTAGTAATTTTGGGCTCAAAGTTATGTTCATGCTATTTATGCTAAGCCCCACTTAGATTAGTGGAAATTAAGTTTGCATGACTGCATGTAGGATTGTGCCATTAATCTTTAGAGAATACTATCTTCAATAGATTTATGTGCCTTGGGAATGTATGTTATATATCATGCCAGAAAATAGATCTTACTTATTAGCAGGCAGAGGTGGAGAGGGGGGATATGAAGATAAAAAGTAATTTTGTAAGGTGAGAAATCCCAGTGGCTTTGGAAGGAGCTGGATCAAACTTTTCCTTCAAGATAATTCATCATCAGCATCCTCCCACCTGACTTTTTTCATGCATGCTGGCATTAGTTTCTATCACAGTCATTTAGGAATGAGTGACGAGGAAAATGCTCTTTGGAATGTCAGCTGTGTTTTCTCTTCATTTGTACATCTTACTGCAAGACACGGGTAATTAAAATAACCCAGGGGAAGTGGAATTTAATGGAGATTTTGCTATCTAGTCATTCTAAATGTTTTCTTGTACTTCAGAGAGCTACCAAAATTATTTTGGACTCAGGACATTCACAGGAGGGGGAGCTGTCTGTCTGTCTTTGAAAGTAATTCTCTTCTATCCTATTTCTCTTTCCCACTTGACATTTTTCAAATTATTTTCTGACATCTGAATAAATTATAGCTCTGTCACTTGTCTCCTATAAAACTGAAAAGCATTAAAGGGCAGAGAGGGGTACAGGATTTATTGTCATCAAGAGCGGAACAATCCGATTCCAAAGATGTTGGGTAGGAAGACAGAGACAGTATAATCACTATAATCACTATAGGAACCATGTTTATAGATGTATACACAGAGTACAGTCCACCAAGCCTCAGTGCTATGCAGCCTTGATTAATTTCATGGGGCAAAATGTCAGCAGTCTGTGCAAGTGAATCCTGCAAAAATAAACAATCTGCTTTGCAACATGGCTTGGTATATTGCTCATTCATGAATGAGAAACTCAGGAGTGAAACAGACGGGCAGGAAAAAGTGGCATGAAGCAGCCTTTTCTGAAGCCACACTGAAACCCCACCAACCACACCACCAGTTCCCAAGGCGGCTGGAGTGTGCATGTCATGACCACATGGCACAGCTTCAAGGTACTTTTTTTTTACTGCCCCCCCCCACCATTCCTGCACACCTTCACAGGAGTGAACTGCCAGTGACTGCCATCCCATTGCATGGCCATCCCTGTGAACCTGCACACATTTGCATGTGCAGGCTTCACTAGGACAGGGCATTAGAGCAGAGGTGTGACCATGCAGATGCCAGCAAGATACAATCATGCCTCCCTTCATCCCCCCCTTCACCCTATGCCCCCTCTTTGACTCTGTTTTGTGTATGTTGTACTCATCTCCATGAGAGGTTCCATGGTTTCTCTTTTGGGCACTTCCATCTGCACCACTTGTGTACGGCAGCTCTGTTCCTTTTAAATGCGCTCCTGCAACGGGGCATTTACATGCACAATTAGGATTAGGGTTTGGAAAAAGAACCCCTTTAGAGCCGCACTGGCGTTGATGCATTTATATATGTATATGAAGCTGTGTGCTTTCTGGAAAGAAGCGGGGGAAAACAGCTTCCTTTTGAAGCAGCTCCCCCCCCCCAAATAAAATGGGTAGAGGCTGCTTTCTGGCTGGCTTCAAAGCGTGCGTCATCTAAGTGCCCTGCCTTGAAGCTGGCCTGAAACCTACATATTTTGCCCATCTGTTTTGCCTCTCACTCTCAACCATATTATGGGGGAGGAAGGGAATACAGTGTTTTTGTGTATTAATACAATGACACAATCTACTAGGAATATCGTATTTTACCATGGGAAAATTATACTGTTTTTGCTAGCATAAGACTACTAAAAATAGAAGAAAAGACAAATGTAGATGTATATATCCAATGTGCACCACTCTCTGTAATTATTAAATGAATTTAATGCCTCTTGTGTGCTATGCTTTGTAATAATTAGGGTTGCCAGCTTACTACATTTTCAATTTACTGTGTTACTTTTAATTGCTCTGGTAACTGGTTACAACAAATATTACCATATCTTAAAAGCAGTTAAATTTTAATATTTACAGAGGTAATAATTTCTCTGCAGTAATTAAGACTGTAGTAAGGAATGTCGCTCCCCTTTTGATTATGCCAACATATAGTGTTCTTTTCGTACCAATTTCTTGCTTGCACAATTTTTAAGAGTACATGATGAAAACACAAGGCTTTGGCCCTAAACACCTGACATAATGATTATACTTCAATCCTTATTACATTATAATCTTCAGTAATCCCAACTTAACAGTTCACTTTTTTGGAGTGTGTGATTCTTAGAATATTTCTCCTCTAACCTGCCATCCAGCTAAGAATCTATTGCTATTTCCACTTGGTCCCTGGAACACTCAAGGGGAGTATGGATACTAACCCAGGGAAGGACAGGTTGCTTACCTGTAACGTTATTTCTTCGAGTTCTCTCCCTTACCTCCCTTCTGTGTCTAGCCTTCATCTCCCCCCCCCC
>CM034706.1:68784460-68822707 GCA_020142125.1 Phrynosoma platyrhinos | reverse complement strand
ACTGAAAATACTTCTCTGCATTGTCTCTCTAATAATAACCTCTACTGCTTTCCAGTCTTTCAAGTACTGAAGTATTTATTTATTTCTTCCTTTCTTTTTTTATTATGGTGGTTACTCCAGACACAAAGATCTGTATATCAGTGGACAGTGTTGTCAGTTACTAAAAGGAATTTACACAGTAGTACAATTATGCTGTCAACACTTACATGCAATGATATTCCCATATCTATTCTTCATTCGGTTCTCATCTTTTTTAGCCGAATCCCATGGTGCAGACTGTCCTTCAAAGAAGCTCTGTTAAAAAAAAAAGAGGAATGGGGAAGAAAATAAATCAATCTGAGGAAAAGAATATGTACCAAAAGAAGCACTAAAGATAACAGAAGGACATGGGAAGAAAAGCCCCCACAGCAACTGTGAAAAAAAGGAGGCAAAGACTGACTGTTTTTACTTATTACCAGATGATGATATTTCAATAACTATTACTAATACTTAATATTTAATATTAGCATCATTTTTTTAATAATCAAAGTCTCCATACTACTCTAAGAAAGAGGAGACACTATTAAAAGGTCAAGGATTACACGGATGTATGAACAGGATACATGGGGTAATGACAACAAAGAAATATGAAAAGTATTTAAAAATCATGCTGCAACTTTTTGAGGTCCTTTCTATTAAAGATAAAGTTCAAGTCACCCTGATTGTCATGGATCAGGGAGGCTTAATATGGTGTAAACTTTCAAATAATACCACCACCGCCCCTGAGCACAACAGAATTATCTGACCTTGGAAACTAAGCAGAATTGGGTCTAATTATTACGTAGGTGGAAGATCACCAGATACTTTCAGGCATGGGCTAGGAAAGAATCTTTCCTGAATTCCTGGAGAGCCACTGGGTTAAATATACTGGGCAATCCTGAATTAGTATAAGACCATTTCTTTGTTCCTTGTGTTCACAGTACATCAGGTCTAATTAACATGTAGATGTCCGGGTGGTGGGACTGGAAGTATAGTCCAACAGTATATTTGGGAAACAACAAATTCCCCTGCCTTGTGCTACATTTTCAGGTTAGGTTATAAAATGCCTTGGGCACATACATGCCTTTCAGACATTTAAAGATTGTCCAGTGGACCAGATAAACTATTACCTAACACAGAATATGAGATATGGTGTTGTTGTTTTAAACTGATTTAAAAATTTAAATATAATTAATTGTAAATGTAATTAATGACCAAAAACCCTTTCCTAATCCTAACAAATGATAGAGTACAACTCAGAGCAAAGAAGGAAGTTGTGTCATATCAGTTATTTTCATTTATTGTTATACGTGTTCTAGTAGTTTCTGACTTATGGCAACCCTAAGGTGTTGCTATCATGGGCTTTTCTTGACAAAATTTGTTCAGAGAGATTTGCCTTTGTCTTCCTGAGGCTGGGAGAGTGTGACTTGCCCAATGTCTCCCAGTGGATTTCCATGGCTGAGCAGGGATATGAACCCCGGTCTCCAGTCCAATGCACAAACCACAATGCACAGTCCAATGCACAAACCATTGTGTCCAATGCACAAACCACTACACCACGCTGGCTCACTCAAAAATCCCATGCCATATGAATAATAATTATTAGTGCTTCCCATCTTCAACGGCATCTGGCTGTAGCCAGCTACCTATCATCCTGAATGTTCCAGAACAGAAAGAGAAAAGACACAGCTGTGTATCTCCAGTTAATTCATATATTAATTACCAATAGTACAGTCCTTAAAAGGACACACAATTTTTTTGAAAGCACCTAGACAGAAAATTGTTCCCTATATGAAAAGCCTAAATATCAATTAATCTTTTATCTGACAATCCAATTTTTAATTGGATGACAAATTTAGCTTGCTGAAGATCTCAAATATATAACAAGTGCCTACCTACCACAACTGCAGGAAGGTTAAACAGTTGTTCCTAGAGCAACCTACGATATAGAATAAAATTGGGTACCACATTGGAAATACACATAAACCTTAAGACTTGTTACTTTTTTGTCACCACAAAAGAGGAGAGCAAATTCAACCTGGCCAAACCTGAACCATCATAGTCAATGTAGGTATGGCTCATTATGCCATAATTGGAACAAATGGAAGCAGACATCTCGTTCTTTTCCTGAGGCAAATGCACAGACTGCAGGAAGGAGATTATGCTCCTTTCTTTAGGCAAGAGAGCCCAATAAGACATAATCCAAGCAGTGAAGCCTGTCCACAGAAGATGAAGAAAAATAATACACATTTTATACAACTTGACTAACCAGCCTTTCTACAGGCAATACTATTTTTCATCATTTTTCCTGCAACTGATGTGCACATATGTTTTATTAAAAGCATGATTTGCAATACCTCATAAAATTTCAGGCAGGAAAAAATGTTTTCATTATGCACATAAGCAGATTTAATATTTACTTGACCGCAGCACTATATGATTTAATTGAGGTTATTTTAGAATTAATTAATTTGGATATGGAGTACACATTTGTCAGCCACAGCTTAGTTGTTGGAGGAATGGCATTCAATGATCCAGTGGTAGAAAGGATGCGTGCCTGAATCCAATTGCCCAGAAAAGAAAAGAAAAGAAATAAAATAAACTAAAACTCAGATTTATGCAGCCTAGAAAATTATGCCAAAAGGCAGGTGAAGAAACAAGGACTAAAATCTATTTGATATGCTTTAGATCATGAGTTTCCAGGGTAAAAGCAACTGGAATAGCACTAGAAATTTGGTAGTTAGAAATACCTATGATTAAGAAAGCAAGGGTGGTGTAGTGGTTTGAGAGTTGGACTGAGACTAGTACTTGAATCCACATTTAGCCACGGCCTTGGTCAAGTCACATTCCCTTAGCCTTAGACAGCAAACCTCCTCTGAATAAACCTTGCCAAAACAAAAACAAAAAACCCTGGGACAGGCTTGCTGTAAGTCAAGAGTCAACATCAAGGCACTTAGCAACAAGAACATAAGACAGTTAACATGTCTCATTTCTCCGGTTTGTTAAGGCCATACAAAACGGATCCCTTAAATGCAATTCTCATGTTACTATTTGTATGAGGGAACAGGCCTTAAGCGTTTAAATGAACCAAGGAATTTGGGTGTGCTTCTATACTGCAATGCAATGAGCAAACTGCTGGAAACATTAAACGAAAGTTTCTCTACTGCAAACAAGACATTAAGACTTAGAGCTAGTAAATGCATAACAACACTGGCACCAAAAGTGGTTGTCATCTACAAAGCACTTAAACATTAGAGCAACACTGAATCTAGTGTTATCAAACACCAAATTATACCTTCATGTCAAGAAAAAAAAGCACAGCCTGTACTAACAGCATAAGAGATGGGCAGTGCTGACAGAATGTATTCTAATTTAATAAGAGGGATTTTCCCCTGTCTGCCCTCTGTAAACCAGCATAACCCAGGACCAGATCTGGTAAAAGTTACTCTTTCGGGCTCCAACATACAGAAGCTCCCAACCAGCATGGCCAGTACTGTCTAAGTTGTTGGTTTTTTTACTGCGCTGCCTTCTTCTCTCAGATTGGATCTCTTCCTTGTAATCATATAAATACTTTGAATCTCCTCCTTGTAAACATGAAGGATTTTTGTCATTAAAAAAGCCATTTTTAAAATGCCAGACCCCATGAGATTTTTTGACTGATTTCACCTACATCTGTTTTTCATAGAGTTTATAGCCAACTAGTTCTGTTCTTCACTCCAGGCATCTCAGTTACTATTTTTTACAGCCTAAAGTACTACCCTTTGATTACCTTTCTTTCCTTTCCACTTGCATACCTTCCAACATTTCACAGATGAAAAACGAGCCACATGTAGCTGAGCCACACCAGAATGTAGTCAAAAAGGTGGGGCCAGGCAGGAAGGTAAATGTCATTAATGAGAAAGAAGTCACAAAACTACTATGCTGAGCCAGAGAAACCCTGGAAATATGTACTGTGTTTAAGAAGGGCAAGGCTACACCTGTCTTCTTTCTTTCCTGCTGGGTTAATTGAGTGCAAATTATTTTGGCACTTTGAACTCAGTTTGCAGCAACTGAAGTAAGCTGAGGACAAAAGGTAAAACTGTGACATTTTAAAAGAAGAAAAAGTGGGACAGCAGAAGATTAACTGGCCTATCCCTGCCAAACCAGGATAGTTGGTTGGGGGGGGGGGGGGGGAGGTAAGCACCTGATTAAAGATCAGTACAATTCATAC
Source organism: Phrynosoma platyrhinos (assembly GCA_020142125.1). Taxonomy (NCBI): domain Eukaryota; kingdom Metazoa; phylum Chordata; class Lepidosauria; order Squamata; family Phrynosomatidae; genus Phrynosoma; species Phrynosoma platyrhinos. The sequence goes on along the minus strand of CM034706.1, from coordinate 68,818,479 downwards.
AATCCTTGAAAACAGTACAGTATTAGGAAAATATGGCCCTGAGGAATGAAAAAAGTTGTGTGTGTGTTTTTTTAAAAAACAATGACCCCCCCTATCCTTGAGATTTCAACATGTTTTTGCTCCCAGGGCTGTTTTAGGTCCTCAAGAATCCAATTTGTAAACTGGAAGGAAGCAAATACCAGAACTGAATTCCTGGGAGGCACAGACGATCATGCTGAGTTTCCATGTGGGGGTGAGGCAGGGAGTGAAGCAATCTTCCAAGAAACTGTGGCGGGGGGCAATGTGACCCCTAATGCTGGCAGTGTCCAACCCTTGCTCTTAATTTATGACTGCCAGAGTTTCCAGTCAGCCCAATTGTGTATTTTTGCTATCTACACTCATGACAGAACATGCACATGCTGCTACCAGCAGGGATGTTACGCCATATTAGAGGATTTCTCCTGATGAGGCGATACAGAGGAACCATCTATTCCTGTAGACTCAGAGCCTCAAGACTGAGGATGGAGGATACTGCATCCCAAGAAGGGATAAGAGTAAGGGAGAGCTCTGGTCCAGAGCCAGAGGGAAAAGGCAGAGTTTCCTCCCAGCTTGAGAGAAAGTCAATGCAGAAAAGCCTGGGCGAGGCTTGTGAATGCCTAATGGAGTAGCCGCTGCAGCATTTGGCCACTCTCTGTATTTAGCCATAACTTCTGAGAGTCTACACGCTCTGTATGCATTCATTAGTACACATATCATGCCCATAAATGTACAGTTTGCAGGCATAAAGTGACTTTCAGAAGTGATAATGAACATGCATAGGAAAGACATGAAGCCAGAAGACATCTTGGTCCTCTTTATGTACCTTTAATTGATTGAGAAATGATGGTCTTTTATTAACAATGATATCACTGATGGTAAGAATGGCTGTTTGCTGTTGTAATGACTACAATATGCAATTGAATTTGCTGTTGTTAAGTGCCTTCAAGTAGTTTCCAACTTATGGCCACCCTAATTTTCTTGGCAAAATTTGTTCAGAGGGAGTTTGCCATTGCCTTCCTCAGTGACTGAGAGTGTGTGACTTGCCCAAGGTCACATCCACTGGGTTTTTATGATCAAGTGGGGATTTGAACCCTAGTGTCTATGCTGGCTCTCCCATAACAATGACTGTAGGTGCCCATTTATGCCTACAAAGGTCGCATTGCTGCTGTTGTTGTTAACTGCCCTTGAGTAGATCTCCAGGCTCTGAGTACTACACCCAATCCCTCTACTCTCATACATGTTTTCCATTTCATCCCTTGTAACTTCTGTATAGTTTTACAAGACAGAGTCTGAAATCTAACTAGCAGTTAACATCTTTCTTTCTTTCTTTAACTGTAACTACCTTAAGAATAATTTTTTCTACAGAAACCAATTTTATTTTTATAGACCCCCAGCTGCTTCGTGCTCTTTTAAATTCTAATACAAGCTTCTCTAAAAGGTAAGATTTTCTACATGGGTCTTAGTCTGCATTAAGCTGAAGAATGTACTGGGAGGAACAATTAAAATTCAAATTTAGCAACATACTCCCTGGCACAGTAGTTAACTGCTAACTTAAAGTAATCTGTCTTCTAGATTTATCTCTAAAACAATGAACAGAGTAAGCTAACAAGATTTTACAATTCTCTTCTTACAGGAAGAATTCCCCAGGTAAAATATACACATTTATGCTGCAATTAATGTACAAGGTATATTACTCCGATTTGTGTACCTAAAGTTTAGCCTTCCCCCTCCTCCAGAAATAAAAAGTGGTATCGGGGTGGGGTGGGGTAGGATGGATGGATGGATGGCTTCTCTGCAGTTTATGTAGCATTTTCATAAATAAATCTCACATGTTATTCTTTATAGAATGTAATTAAAGTGTCGTTTATGACGGTATCTCATATATTCTGTACTAAGTCAGTGAACCTTGGAGGCACTCATAATAGCAGAAAGTCTATAATACAATAAAATGAAACAACTCCATGAATATCAACTACCATACATTTTCAGAACCATCCCTGCGTGCTATGCATTAGAAAATTGAACATCCCACATAGACAAGCATATATTTTCTCTTGAACAAGATATCTTGTGATTCAATAACTTTCTCCACATCACCCTCCCTCCCCTCATCAGGTTCCAAAAGATGTACTTACACACCTCAATTGCACAACCCGACACTGCAAGTACAAAATGGTACCATGGTTTTTAAAACAAATGCTTCCAGTATCTGCAAATGGGATACATTATTACCCAGAAGGGTGCAGATGTCAGGATTATATATCATGTACTTTAGGTTTCTCATGCAGTATGGATACAATTTTCAGAGGTTTACTGCCTTAAACAATTCAGCTCCAGGAAACACAACTAGAATGCATACTGTGGAATAAAAAGGAAGATCAAAATGTGTTGCATCATTATTTAGGCTGAGTCTATACATTTGGCAAACTGTAAAGGTTTTCCTGGACTGTGTTATTTAAAGCTACTGGTAGGAGATGGCAGCTTGAATAGTAGCCCACAAAAATACTCCCTGCACATATAACTATACCATGTCAGGGTGAAGGACTAAGGTTCAATCTGACAATGTGGCACTCTAGCTTTAAACGTTATAATCCAGGAATTTGATTTTCCTGAATGTAGAGACATTTATATTGCTTCTGACTACTTTTTTGTTTGTTTGTCAGGATGTTTCATTAATCCATCCTAATACCTTACATGATCAAAGTATAGATATAACCTTACAGTGTTACGAGGATTTTTTTTAAAAAAAAATCTGACACAACTTCTAAGTGTGCCCTCTCATAATGATTATGCTCCCTCCCCATAATTTCCCATGAAATCTACCCTTGTTAGCAGCCATGGCTGATGGCTTCTTATTTTTAATTTTTTTTGGTTTGTGAGTAGTTCATCTGTTCTGAGGATTAGCCCATACATGAAAAAGAATATCCAAGGTGCTGAAACCTATTCCTACAACAGGTTCAGCAGGCGGGATAACTCATTTGAAATCCAGACTAAAATTTACAGTAGATTCCCCAGCCCAGTGACATGGAAATCTCTACCCGCCACACACTTTCAGTAATGTAAACTCAATTCAATTGACTTGGATTCAAGTAATAATAATAATAATAATAATAATAATAATAATAATATAAACATTTTATAATAAAATAATAAAAAAATAAAATAAAAAAGTGCCCACTAAAGGCCTAAGCAGACTGCCAGAAATAGTGCACATTAAATTGAGGCACTGCCCTGGCTCAGTGCTAGGGAATCATGGGAACTGTATTTTTTTCTGGGATATTGAGCCTTCTCTGTGAGAGAGCTCTGGTGCCACAATAAATTACAGTTCCCATGATTCCCTAGCACTGAGCCAGGGCAGTGCCTCAATTTAATATGCACTATTTCTGGCAGTCTGCTTAGACCCTAAGTCACTTCAATGAGTCAACACTTGACTCAGCAATAAATGAAACACTGGTTCGACTTGACTCACAATTTGTATATTTTTAGCAACTAACTTGCTGGTATCATTCCCTTTGAGCAGCAGGTAAGACCCAGCCCCAGAGCACAGTTCTCAGAGAGGAACAGCAAATGTATTCAGCAACGTGCTTGAGGTAGAAGGATCTTTCTAAAGGTTTTTGAAAAGATTTAGAAGGCTCCTTGGATATGCAGTGGGGACAGGTTGCCAAAGCCTTGCATGAAGCCCACTTTAGATTCCTTACCATCTCAGTTGCCTTCCTCTAGATGTGTTCCAGATTGTTGAAATCCTTCTTAATTGTTGGGCCCAGAACTGGACACAGTATTCCAGGCACAGTCAAACTGATTTCTGCACTCTGATTTTGTCAATAATTTCTGCAGTGCTAAAATAGTGAGCTAAGAAGCGCCCTCTCTCATTTGTATTATAAAATGTATTCTTCACTAGTTTTCTAAAATGTCAACACAAATGCTTTCATCATGTATGCTACTTCTCTTATCTAGCCAGATCTGGACAGTAGCAAAACAATGAGAAGAATTCAACCACTAAGCGCCCGAAATAACTGTCAAAGTGAAGTAGCCGCTATAAAACAAATGAGATGAGCCAGCATAAAAGCATAAAAATATACCTGTTTTTATTGTCCTCTTGCAAAACTAGACAAATTTCAAAATATTTCTATTTCCTACACTGTGTGTGTTTACTCCTCATTTGCTGCTGGGATCATCTACCATCAGAGGTGGACAAACTGTTAAATAATAGGTTTTGTTACACTGCAGCTCCCATCAACCCTAGGTAGCAAGGGCAATGGTGAGGAATGCTGGGAGTTGTAGTGCAGCAATATCTGAAGGACCACACATTGCTCTCCTTGGTCTACATGGTTTTTTTAAAAAAATATTCAAAAAAACATTCATACATATTTCATCTACAATAACCTGTGAAACATTCCCATATGTTCCAGTGGCATGCCAACTGTGCTTCCTCAAACAGTGAAGAAAATGGTGGCTGCCACAGCATTGCTACAAGGAGGCTATTTGACTCTTTATAAAACTAATGGCAGATGTGATCTTTGGCAGAGTGAGGGCACAGTACTAAGGGGAATGAAGAAGGACAGTAAAAAAATAAAACAAAGAGGCATACAATTCAATAGTTAGTGGAATTTAAGTAGACCTTAACATGGCTCACAAAGGGGGAGGAAGGGCATTTTTTTTTTTAAAAAAAAGGTGGGTGAGCAATCCTTCGTAACATGTAAACTGCAGGATGGAGGACAGACACTAAGGAAATAGAATGAAAAAGAACCAGTAAACACGTAAGTAGCAGTATTGGACTGCAACAACAAAAGCAATGCTACAGTGCTACAGAAATAAAACTTAATTTAATGACTCAAGCAACAGTGGGATGTGGTGTCACAATATGCCATCAATGAATCCAGAGAGAAAACATCGAGTAAGTATGAATAATATTTACACAGTCATATAAATGAAGAATGCAAAGTTTTGTCATGGGCAAACTGTTATGCTTCTGGAGCCCAGAAGTACAATGTAGACCAGCAGATCAAGCTTTCTGATGTGGGAGACTAACAATTCCACCCCCGTCCCCCACTGCCAAGGACAGGTACCACATTTGTCTCTATGGGCTACAATTGTTTTTCTTTCTTTCTTGGAAACTTGCCAGAGCCTAGCAGCCAATGGCTCAGGGCCTGGCAATGGTCCATGGGCCACCACTTTGAGTCGCAAGGATGTAGACTGTGCACAACAAATACATACTTGAACAAAAAGCTGTTCATAGAGAAATAATGATTTTCACAAGAAAGTGAAGTAGACATATATAACTCAGCATATCATAGTACAGCAATGATTCACATGAGAGCGAGTACTGGTAGCTGACTAATGACTAAAACTACTGACTTCGGCTATATACTCCTCCACAAAAGAACTAAATTGGAAAGAATGTTATGTTCCTCATAATTCCCCTCCCCAAATGCTAAAGCAGATGTCATTTTTCATGAAAACAGCAATTAAACAAAATACACAGAAGCTAGTCCCTTTCACAATCAAATTAACTATATGTTTGAGTATCGCACTACAAGTATTATATTATGCTCATTTCACATTCTAGCAATGATGGTTAATAGAATTTATCTATGTAACAGAGACAATTGTTATTGGGGCTGAGCCAAAAGTGTATTGCTTCTGGTGAGTATGTCTAGCAGATGACAAGGCTCTTCTCATCTTTTGGAGAATACTTTGTGCCTATTCAAAAAACATTATCTTCACTCTGAATTGGCTTTGTTTATGCTCAGTGACAGCATTTAAAAAACTAAATCCTATCGGTATGCAGTATTATGTCATCAGACAGCCAGCATGGCATGGTGGTTTGAGCATTGGACTACTACTCTGAAGATCAGCATTCGATTCCCAGCTTGGCCATGGAGATCCACTGGGTGACCTTGGGTGAGTCACACACTCTCAGCCCCAGAAAACCCCAGTAACAACTTGAAGGCACACAACAACAATACCAACTGTGTCACCTTCAAATACCTTACATCTCCTGGTCTGGGATTTTCCAGGCTACTCTTCCAGGAAGATGCAGTATTAGCAAGAAAAAATGGAGGCAAGCAGCAGAAGAGAAATGGTGACCATGAAAAGATGAGAAAAACTGGTGAACATCCTCACAAAGGTTTTGTACAGAGCACTGATTCTTCTCCCTCTACAAAAAGAACCACTTTTGACCTGCAAATCAAAACAGGTATGTGTTTAGAGAAATCTTGGAAAACTCCTTATTTGAACTTCAACTCTCATAATCTCCTGTCTGAATGGGTGATTCTAAGAACTGTAGTTCAAATGTTCCCAAGTTCTGTATACTATACAGCCCTAAGTATTATGGAGGGGACACACTAAAATTAGACATTCTTGAACATTAAAACAGCTTATTCTTCTTTTAAAATACCAATTCATTTTTCCTGAAACAATGAATTTCTGTCACATCAAGGTAAATGTTGCTTCAAGTACTCTGTAACACATGTTAGGCACCTAAATCCTTTCTATTTCCATTATCCAGGTGCTGTTGCTTATGTAACAAAAACTGCACCACTCACATACAAGAGAGATGTGTTGGCAAAACTGGGGGATGCCACAGTTTATAGAACTATTTAAAAGACCCACCCTAAAGACATCCCCCTTCTATGTTAATGAGGAATTAATGTGTTCAGTGGTTACAGAATGAAACTTTTCCATTTGGCAGGCAGCGAGTAAAAGCAGACTATCATCAAGCAAGGTATGGTGGCCTGTCTGAACAAGGCACTCTAAAACGAACATTTAGTCATCAAGTCATTTCCAACTTACGGCAAATCTAAGGTGAACCTATCATGGAGTTTTCTTGGCAAGATTTTTTCAGAGGAGTTTTTTTTCCTTTGTTTTCCCCTGAGATTGAGAGTGTGAGAGTTGCCCAAAGTCACCCAATGGGTTTCCCTGTTGAGTAGGGATTTGAACATTGGTCTCCAGGGTCAAAATTCAATGCTCAAACTGGTACACTACACTGGCTCTTGCAAAATGTATATAATAAATAAATGTCATTATAAAAACATACTTGTATTAAAAAAAAACACACACCAGTGAACTGAATGCCCAGGCCACTGGGAATCTAAATTTATCTGAAGAACGGGGGGATGCAAAGGTGAAACAATACGTTAATACAAACATTGTAAGTAGTAATTAATGTATTACAGAAATATAATGTGGAATGTTGAAGCAAACATTGAAAACAAACACAGTGAAACAGTGGAAGTCAGCAACAAAATAACACGCCATCTAGATTGTATCTTGTTTTGATCTCTCTTCCTCAGTAAAGTTCTTAGTACATTGCTAATTGTGAGGAAAACTTGCCAGCTGCCTTGAAACATTAAACACTGCGGTCAGGAAATAAAGAATTCTGAAGCTGTAGAAAAACATGAAACCACTGAAACACCAAAGCACTAAGCATCTTCATCTTCCAAACTGACTGGCTGGTGCATTTTAAGCATTTACTTTGGTTTGTGTCTGACTGCAATCTGTATGATGATGATGATGATTTATCTCTTGTCTTTCCTGATATAGGGATGCTTTGTGTTATCTGAATGGTGCAAGGTTTTGTTGCAGGTTATAATTACAACCAATTAACCTATAACTCTCAAATACAGTAATGATCTAGCCCAATTCCCTCTATCTGATCACTAACTCAAATGATTTTTGTTACTATATATTTAATCCATTACATCACAATTGGCTGAAGCACTTCATCTGTGCTGAACCATGTTTCTACTGGAAGACTGCAGATGATGAAGTGTCCAATGCCAGCTCCCTTGATAGCTTGTGGTAATGGTAAATCATCACTACCAGTGCTATATGTTTTAGTTTTAATTTTAGTTTTTCAAGGTTTAGCCATTTGTTCTCCTTATGACTTCCTTTCTTAGATTAAGGCAATCTCTGATATACTTGATCTCTCTGCAACAAGTTACTTATACTCTCTATGTTATTTCTATACAATTGCCCCTCCGTTTTCATGGGGGATCCATTCTGGACTCCCCTCCCCAAAAAAACAGAAAACTGCAAATATTCAAGCCCCATAGGCTTGAATGGGGAGGGTGCCCGCACCCCCCCATTTTATCCCCCTTCGTTAACCACCTGAAAACGGGCAAGGGATGCAGACTTCAAGTCCGCAAAAACAGAGGGGCATTCAATTTGATTTACAAATCCCTTTTGCAAGCCCATTCCCCCTTTCTCAATCACCTGCCAATTTCCAAAATCTCTTTTCATGAGTGGAGAGTAAAAGTGGATTCATGAAACAGCCTCCCAGAGAAAATTATCAGAAACTTCTCATGCCCTGCAAGGAGCATATAAGGCCACTGAATTCACATTCAGCAGCCTGCTAAGCGAGTGTGTCCATCTGCATTGTTTTGATGAAATTTTCCCACAGGTGGCCAAAAGTGCTACAAACAACTGCAAAAAACAATGGTTCCAAATTGCCAAATAATTTAGTCCTACAGATACCTCAATGCTGTACAGAGTGGCTTTAGTAAATTTCATGAAGAGACTACACAACTAAGCCAGAAATTATTAGGTCACTGTGGCATTTAAAATGTATCTCAGCTCATAGTAACATTTAGCTCCATCTTCAGGACTTTGTAGGTAGTATAGGCTACTACCAGTATATATTTACTTTCGAGTAAACCTTCACTAAAGGGGGGATGTATGACCATCTACACAGACAACAACCTTGTTACACTGTGATACAATATGGATCTGTTTTGAAATCTGGAATTCAGAGACAACCTGTCCCAGAAGTATCCTATCAATTGATCTTTAAAATATGTCCAGGAAAAAGTAAAAAGCGTTTGTTTTTTCACACGCTTTTAACAGCGGGGAAAGAAAACAGAACTAATCAGGTCACAAGTAGCTCTAATGAGTGAATTTTGTCAGCCAGTCTCAATGTGGTATTGAAAAAGTGAGAGAACCATTTTAGAACAAACAACAGACAGTTTCTTGAAGACGGACCAGGTCATATGTTCTTATTGTTCATATCTACACATTTCATAAACTCGCAGCATGCATTTGAGGATTATATAGTTTCTCTGCCTCAAATTAAATAAAATGAACATTATCTATCATTTTGCTGTTATCACTCAACATGTAGTGTAAACTTAGGCATATTGACTTAGAAATTAAACCCAAAGGTTCAGTGGAGTTGACCCTTCAATTAAAGGATGATCTCAGGGGGGTTGCAGACTGCCAGAAATAGTGCAAATTGAGTCCACTTTTAGGGTTAGGGAATCATGGGAACTGTAGTTTATTGTGGCACCAGAGCTCTCTGACAGAGAAGGCTCAATGTCTCAGAAAAAAATTCCCATGATTCCCTAGCACTAACCCTAACCCTAAAAGTGGACTCAATTTGCACTATTTCTGGCAGTCTGCAACCCCCCTCAGTGCCTTACAGAATGCAGATGCAGTCTTTTGCAAGATTCATTACAGAACATTAGTCAGCAACAACAACAAAAACAGGTTAAGCTGCCTACAATTGTGCAGTATCTTACATGGATATATATGTAGAAGCTATGAAATATCTGGCCACATCATTCTTTAGAAAGCAGTAAAAGGAATCTTCCTGTTCAGCCAGTCTCTTCTCCTAATTGAATCCATTTTCAAGACATATATCTTCTCCAAATCTTTCTTGGGCTACCCTCCCCTTGCTTTTCTTGCACAATGCCTGCTAACTGGCTTTGCCTTATCCCTTCTTCTCTGGCCTCTGCCTCCACCTGTGTCTTATTCACTGAACAGAGAATGTAAGTTTCCCAAGCAGGAATCATTATTCTGTATATTGCCAAGAATGTGGCTTGTATTTGGTACAGTTAAGTAGGTAGAGATGCCAAGAAACTCTTCTTAATGTATATGCTCATTTTCAAGATGAAAAAAGGACACGTAAGTGCTTTCAGGTATCCAGCAAATATATAAATTGTACTTAGCACATTAGGTACAGTTTTTTTTTAAAAAAAGTTTTTTCATTTATGCTTCGGATAACCATGTACATTCCTCTCTCTCTCTCTCCCCCCCTCCTTTGCTCCTACCAAAAAATCTTTTAAAAAATACATTAAAATGGAAAAATCAGTTGTTCTTTCAGAGAGATCTAGCAACCCACAGCATTTTTTGGGTCCAGAGTAACTAAGAGATATAGGGATATCCAAATAGGAGGGACTGATGAAGCAAAGCAGGGTGCCTCCTTCTCTGTTAAGCATTCCTTAATGCCTCCTCAAAGTCAAAACTATATACAACTTTAGTCATATTGCTTTTCTCTTGAAAGCAGGGTTGTAAGGTTCAAGCCCAAACAAGTACTACATCTACGTTTTCCACACTGGTAACCTGGACTATAATTAAATTCCCTTTGAAATTCTCCTTCCCTGTAGTTCCCCATCAACATCAGCGGCACAGAGATCATAATCAAAGGAGATGGCATGATTCTTCTATTAGCTCAGCCTAGATTGATCCTTTCTAGCCTTATTTGGCTTCATCTTGGGCATGGCAAAATAATTCTTTGTCCCTTCTCAAGGCAGCTCAAGTCACACTTCCCAGGGCTGCCGATGGTATGAACTGGGGAGTAATCTGCCCAGGAGGAGAAGGAAGAGGCTATGTTACCCCCTCCCATATGTGGACCATGAGCTGGTGGTAAAGCTGGCTTTGCTACAGTCTGTGAAAACCAGCAAAGTACAGGACAATCTGCAGCAAGCAGACTGCTGCATGTACCATGCGAGAGAGAAGAGATTTCCCACAGCTGCCAGGATCCTTGACAAGAGGACACCGTCCTTCTGTCCTCATGTGTCCCTATGAAGCATGAAGTGACAGATCTTTCACTAGCCCAGTTACAACCTCAGCTTGAGAATTAAACATTTCTTTTAATCCTTGACACCAGCCTTTTCTGCATATACATTTGGGCACTGTGAGGATCACAAACTGAATCATATTCAGCTGACACTGAGTCAAATACAGATGCTTCCTCTAGAGAGTCATACTACTGTTTTCACAGTTTTCACATAAAAAAAATTAAAACATGTTGGCATAATCTAACATTCTACCCATCCAAGTGTCACTTCAGTAAAGATTTTAAGTTACTGATTTGGCATTAGACTGTTGGCATCATTACTTTATGATCAGAACAACAACAGAATAGAGTGCTGGAGTGACAGCTTTGCAAACACAAACACAAACACAAAAACCTGATGCTCATATTAACAGCAGAACATATTTCTTGGACAGCAGAACAGTTTTATTGAAAGGGATTTTAAAAGTTTTATGAACACTTACGCATCTTTAATTAATAAAATCTTTCTCTTTCAGACCATATGCTCTATTCTATTCTCTCTCCCTGTGGTTTTTACACCAACAGAATCAATCCAAAATACCCTCAAGCAAAGGAGATTCCATCACCTCCTTCCACTAATAAACAGTTTGTTGCCATGATGACATTTCTGTTGAAATCTAGACAAAATTTGCTTCCATAGAGTCATGGAATTAGAAGGGATGTGATGGGCTATTTGGTCCAATCCCTGCTCAATGCAGGATCTCCATCCAAAGCATCCCCAGCAGGTACAGCTTCTTTGTGAAGATGTCCTGAGAAGGAGATCCCATTACCTCTCTAGATAATTGATTCCATTGCTGGACAACTCTTACTTCTAATATTTAATTAATTCTACTCTCCTGTAATTTCAAACCATTAGAACAGGTCATACTCTCTAAAACAGATTTGCCCCTTCTCTCTGTGACTGCCCTTGAGGTATTTAAAATAGTGCAATCATGTCATCTCTGTCTTCATTTCAACAGGCCAAACATGCCCAACTTCTTTAACCTTTCCTTTTAAAAATAATTTTATTTAAAGTTTTCATATATAAAAAACAACCACTATAATACATAAAACAAAAGGAATGAGAAAGCGGAGGAGACAAATTAACAAAAGCAAAAAGATAAAAGTTAGTATAAAAAGAAAAAAAGAAAAGAAAAGAAACGAAGGTAAAAGTGAACAAATCTGAATAAATCTTGCCAAGAAAATCCTGTAATAGGTTAGCTGTAGGGTTGCCATATGTCAGAAATGACCTGAAAGCACATAACAGCAATCTACCTCTTCCCCCCCCAGCTAAGAATACTGAGATTTTTCCACCATTCCCTAAAGCACTTGGGTTCCACATTCCTCAACAATATGGGGCCGACTTGGAAGAAGCTCATTCGTTGGTGCCTTCCTAAAAATGTGGTGCCCCTACTGTGAAGAAATTCCTGTGATATTTTTTTTTTGTCCTCCATCTGGTATCATCTAAGTTGGGAAGTTACTCAAAGATAGGATAATGTTCAAAGAACTTGAATATCTTGTTTCTGAATAGTTTAAAGATGTTCAAAGGCTAAACTCTTTAGCGAGGAAGCAAGGATATTTGTATTTGCAAAGAATCTGCTTGATGCCAAGTTGCCTCTGTATGGCTCTTGAATGTTTAACTGATCTGATCTGAGATATGGCCAGCTTTAATAGTAGTAGTAGTAGTAGTAGTAGTAGTAGTAATACTGAATGATTCAAGGATTCTGAACAACAGCAACAACAACAACAACATTTCTTACCCACCTCTCTCTGTGGATTGAGGTGAAGAAGAACAACATATAACATATAAAACCAATACATATTAAAATCATATCCATGTCACGAAGTACTGAGTCTCAGGAGACACACAGGAATCCTCTAAAAGTGTGTGTTGCCCTCATTCATGCTGAATGAATAACAGATTCTTTAGGGATGAAGAACATGGTGAAAAACAAAGCCATAAACTAAGAAGATATTTGATCTTCCACACTGTGTATACTTTAAAACACAGAAATGTATTGGTACTCTGGAATTTATCAAGATTCACACATACTACTGCTTCATGTTATTTAGTCTTTTATAGAACAAGGAATTGATCCAAGTTGAAGCAAGAAAAGAATAAAATCTATCTGAAGCCTTTATTTACTGCATTCAGCCATACAAGAGACGTTTTAGAGTTAGAAGTAATATTTCCTTTGTAAAGCAAAGGAAATGCCTCACATCTGCTTCTCGTTGTATTCATTAGACATTGTTGGAATTAATGTACACCCACGATTATCTGTTAACAATAGTGCATAGTTATTAGCATATTGAGATTCTGGTTTATAATCCAGAAAAAACTGAGGTATAAGGAATACTCAGATTCATGGCCTACTGAGACATCCACATGAACATGCAATAGCTGATGGCTGACACTTTACAGCCATTGACTAGTTGGTCTTGTGCAGCTAGAGAACCCTTACTTTTTTATGTGTGTGTATGTCTGTATGTGCCTTCAAACTGCCTGTCAACTTATGGTGACTCCAAAAAAATCATAGTTTTCTCTCAGGTACAGTACGTACACTCAAGAAGTGGTTTTGCCAGTTCCTTCCTCCAAAATATAGCCTATAGCACCTATCCTCTAAACCACCCTACACAAGGAGAATGCAAACACTTCTCACTTCATTACTAAAAGTCAGGAAAGAACTGAGGCCTGACAACATACCACTTAGGGTCAAAATTCTCTTCTGAAGAATTGCTTTTGGCAGTTCACAGAATTAACCCTACACTCCACTCCACTCCACAACACTACAAAAAGGAAAGGAGCATGCAGAAGAATTCAAGAGGGGGGGGGGGAAATGACCATGTGCTTCATAGACTACAGCAAAGCATTTGACTGCATAGATCACAAAAAGCTATGGATGGCTCTTAAGGTCATGGGAGTTTCACCATATCTGATACATCTGGTGAGAAATCTGTACTCAGTACAGAACATGGAGAAACAGAATGGCTCCCAATTGGAAAGAGGGTCAGGCAATCACCCTATTTGTTTAACATGTATGCAGAAAATAAGAAGAGCAGGGCTAGACTCAGGAGAAGGAGGAGTGAAGACAGGAGGAAGGAACACCAACAATCTAAGATATGCTGATGACACCAAACTACTGGCACAAAAGATCACAGACTTACTAATTACTCAAGCAGGTCAAAGATGAATGTGCAAAGGCAAGCTTAATGTTGTACATAAAGAAAACAAAAATAATGACCATGGAAGAAATGCAAAAATTCTAAGTAGACAATGAAGAAATCGATTTCTTCATTGTCTAGTTAGAATGAGCCCAATTTCCCCCCTTCCTTCATTAATTTTCACAGTGTGCTAATGGATTTGTGAAACAAAGTGTCTAATGGTATTGACTCTATAAACTTCAACAGTTTTATAATGTTTATCTACTGAAACTTTCCTTCACATAAATATGTGGGGGATGGGTGGGGGTGGGATAGGTCCATATTACTTTTAAAAATATTTTCTCAAGAAGATAAACTTCTAAACCAACCACTTCAGAAGAAGTGAATATACCATTATAACTTCAAATCTTCAAAGACAAATGAATCATAAAGAAATAGTGGCATGATTTTAAAAAACAGTCAATCAGCTCTAGTTAAATTAGGCTTACTTTGTTGCTAAGGCATTTTAATATGATTTAAAATGTATTAACTAGCTAAGAATAGAATTTTCAAATATTATTGAAATAAAACATGGAGAGAATAAATGTATTTTTGTACACACAATCCACAGAAAATGTAAGTGTACATTTATGATTAATAATGAACACTGTAATTAAAAGTAAGAGATCATTTGCATACTTTAGAAGTAAATAAATGGTTTAATGCAGTGGTAGGCAACCTTTTTGAGCCGGGGGCCGGGTTGCTGTCCCTCAGACAATTGGGGGGCCGAAGCACCAAAAATAAATAAATAAATAAATTAAAATTAAAATTAATTTTTTTAAAAAAATTTTAAAAAATATGCATGCACACTCCCTCAGCCCCAGAAAAGCCATGGCAAAACCCCTGTGGAGATTTTGCCAAGAAAACCCCAAGAACAAGTAATAACAACAATAATCAATATCATCATGGTGGGGGGCGGTGGTGGCGGCAGCAGCGGCGGCATGACCAGCCTGGGGCCGGTCCAAAGGCCTCGGTGGGCTGCATCCGGCCCCCGGGCCTTAGGTTGCCTACCCCTGGTTTAATGTTTTTTAAGAACAATAATAAAAGAAGCTTCATTGCTTTTGAATCCAATAAAAATTAACACATACTATCCAATATTATCACCCTATTTATTCAACTTATATGGTGAAAACATCATAAGAAAAGCAGAGTTAGATTCAGAAGAAGGAGGAGTGAAGATAATAGGAAGGAACGCCAGCAACCTAAGGTGTGTGATGACACAATAATACTGGCAGAAGACATCACAGAATTGGAACGGTTACTGAGGAAGGTCAAAGATGAAAGTGCAAAGGCAGGGTTAATGCTGAACATAAAGAAAACAAAAAATTATGACCACAGAAGAAATACATACATTCAATCTAGACACTGAGGAAAACTGAAATAATCAAAGAATTCCTGTACCTAGGATTAAAAATTGACCAGAGTGGACACTCCAGTCAAGAAATAATAAGACTAGGAATGGGTAGGGCAGCTATGGAAGAATTAGAAAAGATCCTTAAAGGAAAAGATATACAACAGAGCACTTAAGTTTAGAATCGTGCAGGCAATTGTATTCCCCATCACCATGTATGGATGCTGGACAGCGAAGGAAGCAGACAGAAAGAAAACCAACACATTTGAGTTGTGATGCTGGAGAAGAGCACTTAGGTTAGCATGGACAGCCAAAAAGTCAAACAAATGGATTCTTGAACAGATCAAGCTGTCTTCTTGGAAGCCAAGATGATCAAATTCAGGCTGTCATACTTTGGCCACATAATGAGAAGACATGGATCATGGGGGGGGGGGAATGCTAGGAAAGGTAGAGGGGAGAAGAAGAAGGGGAAGACTGCAAGCAAGATGGATGGACTCAGTCAGGGGAGTCACAGGTATTGGTTTGCAGGGATTGAGCAGAGCAGAGGAGGATAGGGAGTCTTGGAGGTGTTTCAGCCACAAGGTCTCCATGAGTCGGGGCCAATTCAAGGGCAGTTAACAACAACAACAGCATACAAGTGAATAAAAGACCTAAGTCCAAAACACAATGCAGAAATAATCAAGTTTCAGACCACTTTAACTGCCCTGGCTCAATGCCAGGGAATTCTGAGAATTGTGAGACATTTAGCCTTCTCTGTCAGAGAGGTCTGGTGCTACAACAAATGTTCCCAGAATTCCCTAGCACTGAGCCAGGGCAGTTAAAGTGGTCTCAAACTGGATTATTTCTGCAGTGTGTAATGGACCATAGTTGATTTCTATGAGCATTAATGAAATCAGTTATTTTGAGAGAAAACTAAAATCAATGCAGTTTTGAATAGAGTACAACATATGAAGAAAGGGTGATGAAGTGTGATCAAAAATTTAGGGTCATGTTTCAGTAACACATACATCAAGCCAGGAGACTTTTGTATTTCGTTTTCTATATTACTTTATTACATTTTTTTTTTTTTGCTACACTGTGGGCCAAAATCCACTGCAGAAATAATTCAGTTTGAGACCACTTCAACTTCCCTGGCTCGGTGCTATGGAATTTGGGGAATTATAATTTATTGTGGCACCAGAGCTTTCTGATAGAGAAGGCTAAATGTTTCACAAAGCTACAGGGTTCCCTTGCATTGAGCCAGGGCAGTTAGAGTGGTCTTAAACTGCATTATTTCTGCAATGTGTTTTGACCCTGTATGTGTTTATTAAAGTTATAATTGAAGGTGCATTGCTTAAACATTTAAACAGACGTTTTGTGTATGAAAGTTAAAAGATAAACTGGTCCAAAGATTCATGAAAGGTGACCATGGGTCATGTAATATACTTCAGAGTATAAAAAAAACAACAACCTGTTGGGACCAGACTTCTGTCCCAATACAATTATGGGTAATATGTTAGAGATATGACCTAATATCGTTATGAGTACTTGTTATGTACCTTCATGATGGTTCTGATTTATGGTGACCCCAAGGTGAATCTATCAGACAGTTTTCTTGGCACAATTTGATCAGAGGGGATTTCCCACTGCCTTCTTCTGGGACTGGAAGAGTGTGGCTTCCCCAAGGTTGCCCAGTGGGATTCCATGGCCAAGTGGGGATTTGACACTGATCTCCTAGTCCAACACTCAAACCACACACCATAGTGGATCTCAGTATTAGTAGGATGAGTACTATCCTACTAATACTGCTTTTCATGCTCTGCACTGGTATGTTCACTTGAAATGTACATAACAGTAATGCATGATCTAGTTCTATACATGTTTACTTGGATGCAAATTCCAAGGAGACCAATGAGACCAATAATTAAGTATACTGAGGATTTTGGTTGTAGTTTGTAGTTAACCTACTTCAATTGCTTGGCTGATGTATTGCATGATTAAGATTCAAATTAGGGTTACACATGGAGAGATGTAGAAAGCTGAACAGAAGCAAAGGAGATTATCGCAGCGCTAATTAAAGCAGTTCACCTGAGTCAGCTTAAAATTTAAAATGGGTGGCATCCTGATGTTATCACAAGGATTTTGCCACCAAAATCACTGTCCGGGTGCAGCTTGGGTCCATCCACGCTGCCAGGGCTGCTCCTTAAGCTGGAAAACTCCCGGCTTCTAAAAGAGCTGCACTGAGCGGCCCTGGGAGCAGGGATGGACCCAGGCTGCACCGGTGATTTTGGCAGCAAAATCCCTGTGATAACATCAGGATGCTGCCCATTTTAAATTTTAAGCCGGCTCAGGTAAGCCGCTTTAATTAGCGCTGTGATAATCTCCAGAGTATCACCACTAACATGCTATTTTTCTATGTGCGTGAACTAGTTATTGTTACTATTTCAAAACACTGTTGTGGAGGGAAATCAAAACACAAGATCAACTACCTGCAAACTGAAGAAGTACCTTCCAAATATGGCTGCACTAGTCAATTTCCCTGAATAGCTATATCAGCTCTTAGATTATATGTAATATCATTCTAACCTTGAGCTAATTTCAGGGCTGGACAAAGCATGGCCTATGTGGCCTCCAAGGCCATGGATACCTTTATGCTTCCTGTGCCCCCAATTCTCACTCAAGCATTTCCATATTCCTGAAGATCCCCAGGAGTGGAGATTTCTAGTTAGAATAGGGTTCAGAACAATGTAAAAGGAAGAAGAAGAAAACAAAAAGACCCCCCATTGAATTTCAAGATACTTCCATTTTAAAAAAGGATTTCAGAGCCTTGTACAGTCCATTATCAGTTCTGGTGAGGTGAGAGGCAAAAATTGGCCCAATGACTGTTTGAAGCAGACCTTTCCTAAACTAACCCATGTATACTTGGTAGGGAAAGAATGGGTGTTACCCAAATATCAAGATGCAACAGCAAAATTAACAGCCACATTTCCTATCTTTATCCAATGGCATTTACTTAACAAGATACTAGAAGTTCTACAACATTTTAGGACATGTTGCCAATAAATTTTCATCCTAATAACATGGTTTAAGGATGCAAGACTAATGAAGACCAAATTTTAAAAATGTCTTTGGTCTGAAGCCAACAAAATCTATTCAAATTTAAATCACAGTTACACCAATATATTATTATTTTCACAGCAAAAGTATGGCATTTTCTGATACCTCAAAACCATACTTTTATAGCAGTTAACACTGTCTTTCCATAGCAGTATGAATGGAAATAGTAATTAAGAATCCTAAACTAAAATCAATGGAAGAGAATGAGAGATTTGGGAATACTGTTTATTTAGGAAGAACCCTCTTGTTCACTGTAGAAGTAAATGATTGAACAGATGGTGGAAGACCTGAGTGCTCTCAATAATCTCAGTGATGGTGAACTAAGTTTTTTATAGAATTCTATAATGTGCATACTTGCACAAACATTATTAAAAGAGGACACAAATGTTTAGGAAGGACCCATTTACATGTAAATGGAAGCCACAAAACTGCAATATGCAGATAATTTGGCATCAAAGATTGTCCTTTGCTTTGAAGGAACAAAGCCCTAGCTGTGTCAGATAATTAGCTGACCCTTGAAAACCGCATCCTTATTATATTTTTGTTTCAAATTTGGATTTTATTAAACGTTTTGTGTTGTGTTGTTTTTTTGTGCTAGGCAACAGTCCTTGCTTAGCCATTCTAATGAATTACAGACTTGGCTCAGGGCCTGTCTTTTAGCTGGACTGACCCACAGGTACTTGTGTGCACAGGATGCAATATTACAACTGAAATACTCCAGAGTCATATAAAACCTTTAATAAAACTAATTAGGAAGCTAGCAAACCTAAATGCGCTTTATTATATTTCATTATCATTTCATCTTTGTAAGTTGCATAGATTTTTTAATATAAAATTAGCCTAAAATGTTTTTTAAAGACAAAAAAAAAATGAAATTTCTTTATTTTTCACAGCAGTCTCCTATGTGGATTCCCTTTCAACTTAAGGCCAATGTCTACATTCTTTCTAATGTACTTTTAAAATAAAGAAACAAGACTACAAACAGTACATGCATTTCCTGACACTGAAAAACACAGTTTTTATCTTGGTATTGCTTATCACTCTCCCTTGCTTCCATCTAGTATTCCATACTGCTTTTTGTTTTGTAGTCCATACAATAGGAAACAACCTGTAGCCATTGCTACATTGATTGACTCAGCTGGTGTTGCAGAACATGAAATAAGAAAATTTCAAGAGTGTGCAGCAAGTTGGAGGTGTGATTTGACTATGCTTTGACACAGCTAATGCCTGTGAAACAACAATGCCCGCTAGGCTCTGTAAATGGCTATATCAACAACTACTACAAAACTAGTTTTCTGAATGTGTTGAACTATTTTCAGAAAAGATTGCTGCATGTTGTACAAATGAAGACAAACTGGAAGAAAATATTTGGAAAGTATAAGAATCATGATGTTTTCTCTGGAAAAACTCCTGTCTACATGCCTTACCTCCTTCCTGTAGGAAATGATGTCGACAAAGGAAACCAGTTATCACACTGACATCTTCCTCTTAATTTGAGGAAAAGCTTGTAACCAGCAAGTAGGTTTAGAGCCAAGAATGTTACAGTCATTCAGGGAATCATGTTCAAACATGAGGTCCCCTTCTAGGATTACTGCTAGCAAAAGAGCTATCTCTTTCCTCCTGAAATGAAGCTTACTGTAGGACAGGAGAAGACAGTGGGTGTACCTGTGGCTCAGAGGAGTGTTTTAATCTCTACTTGGGTCTTACCTGGGTAGAAATGGTTGCTCTATATGTCAGGGCTACCCTACCATTAGGGAAAGTGAGGTGGCCACTTCAGATACCAGTTACTGGGGTTTGTGTTTTATACATCAATGAGCTGTTTGCCACTGCCTTCCCCTGAGGCTGAGAGCATGTGACTGGCCCAAGGTCACCCAGTAGGTTTCATGGCATACCTGGGAATTGAACCCTGGTCTCCAGAGTTGTAGCCCAACATTCCAACACGTCCAACACACCACGTGTATTTAATGGGACTTGAGCATCCACATATTTTGGTATCCATGGTGTGTGTGTGTGTGGTGTCCTGGAAGCAAATCCCAGGGGCCCACTGTACTTCTTCATGCAATGCAGAATTAAATGATGGAAATCACTACCAGAAAATGTGATAACAGCCTGCAAATCAGATGACTTTAAAAGGGTGTCATTGGGGACAATGGGACTTGACTATTTGTGAATTTCCTAGTGTGAGCACATCCTGCCCCCTCTCCTGCAGCCAATGGGCATAAGATACATCAACTGGCTATGGAAGACAGGGGGTGTTGCATGCGCACAACGGGCCCTGAGCACTGCTGAGAAAGTGAGTCCTAATGGCTGGTGGGGCCAATTACAAGCCCCAACGGCCTGGACTCCAATTAAAGTCCCCAGTGCTGGGGGGAAGATGCTGGCAAGGGAGGGAGGGAGCCAGGCCCTGGCCTCATGAATGATCGAAACCGTGAGTGCCAAGGCCACATCTGGAAGGACCACTGTATATGTGACTCTTAAGTCGACCTCATGTGTAAGTTGAGGACAGGTTTGGAGCCAAAATTATGAATTTTGATATGACCTATGGATAAGTTGAGGGTAAAACTTAGGGACATGTAACAAAGAATTTAAAGAATGATGGAAAGGAAAACGATGCCAAAGAAAACCTACAAAATTCTGGCAGGAATAATTGTACTCAGTCTAAAGGCTGGATGGATGGATGAGGAGGGAACTATGGTAAATGGTGGCTGTGCGATGTGTGGGGGAGGTAGCCAAGCACAGGAGGGGCGAAAACAATGCACACGTCATAATGAACGAAAAAGCAAAGCCAAGAAAATGGTGATTACATTAGCAGTGATTAAAGCCTTTAACATACACAAATGTTTTATTCAAACCCTTTAAAGCCCGATTCCTCTTGCTTCTCTTTGAAAGAGCGCTGCCACCATTTTCCCATCTAGGCATTCATAAAAGTCGGAAGTTGGCCAGCAACAAAGAGAGTAGAGGGGATCTGTGTTTGTTTTAGGTGCTCCTGGGACAGACTAAGCTCTTACCTTTTGTCACTCTACTTAGAGAAGAGGATGGTTCTTACACTGACCCATGGATAAGTTGGCCTAGGGCTTTTGGGTTAATTTTTTGACTAAAATTTCTACTTATACATGAGTATAAGTGTATATACAGTACCTCATATTCCTCCTTGAATCCATAGCCTTCTGCACATTTCATCTGTGTAATGTGCTGCAGCAAATCAGCAACACGGATGGCTGGATGAAGCTGCCCAGTCTGGTATGGCACATCCACAGGGTCTCTCTTCTTGTAGGTGTGTGATTGGACCAAGCTGCTTGTATCACTGCCCATTGTGTGAGTTTCATCTAGGAAGAGAACGCTAAATAATATATCATGCTATTTCCAATGTTTTATGAGTTCATCATATATTACTTTGTAAGGAGAGCTTTTGACGTCACCAGCATCCTTTATAATATCTAGTTTTGCTAGCTAAACCATAAAGAAAATAAACTCCACTGAGTATTATATTCAGAGGGTAGCAAGATGTATTGAAAAGAGTAAAATTCTATCAGTTTACAATTAAAACTGTGTAGCTCATACTATAAAGTTTATTTTGTTTGTTTAAATATAGTAATAAATCAGGCAATTTAAATTCATTAGGTATTTAATTCTAAATCATACAGAAGTTTCAAGCTGAAACTTTATCAAGTCCCATTTTTTTTAAAAAACAGGTCTTGAGTATTTCCTGGATTAGTAAATTGTTTATTATCTCTTTCACAGTGATTCAGAACACGTCAGTGAAATTATTTTTTTTTAAAAAAAAAAATCAAAAAGTGATATGATTATCAAGCCAAGAGAAAAAATGGAAATGTAGATTGGATACAATACTATGAAAGAAGATACATGAGGATAAATGTAAGGAGAAACTTGACTGGGGTTAATGTTCTGACTGAATTTAACATGCTGCAGTATTAAATAACCACTATAACAAGGGCCATCACATAAGGCATGAAATGTTATATGTCAACTGACATGCAAGCCAACACACAACATAACCCCACTGGGTTGGTCAAAACTAGTATGAAGCCAACAATTTCCCACCCCCTCCACACCTCTTCAATGGGGCAAATGGGCAACTTACCATTTATTGGCACTTTTAAGAAGATACATATCAGGAGAAAAAGAGGAGGAGAAGAAAAAGGAAACAGGCCATAAGCAACAGCACTACAATAATAATTACAGGTACTTTTATGCTTGTAATTTAAGTGTCTTCAGTTAGGTTTCCTAACAGAACAGCCTAATATATTATAAAGGGGAGGGCCAAAGAGCCAATTGAATATTCTTTTTTTAGCACATTCAAATTGTACTTTTAGTATGTGGAAAGAAAAAAAAACAAGGAGAGAAGGTGAAACCTAAAACTATCAACTACCTGTATTTTTTTCTCCTGCTGCTATGAAAATTACTCCTCAACATTTGTTATAACCTGAAATGCAACATTACGCTAGGAGCTGTAAAGGAATTTTCTTCCTCTCCACCCCTGCAGCCTTCCATGGTGCCTGAAAACCTGCTTTGAAGGCGATTCCCAGTCCTCTAGGGCAGGGATTGAGGGCACACAGGGTGGGGTAGGGGCTGCACTAAGGTCATTCCTCCCAATTCCTTTCAAGACTAACCATATCTATCACAAAACTATTTTACCCAGAAAAGAAACCTATCAGATTGCGCCCAAATCAATATTTTTCATCTAACATAGAACAGAATAACTAGAAATGCCAGCAGCACCTTGTCCTCTCTGTGAAAAATGTCAAGGCAGACATGCCCAGCTTTTCCTTCTGTTTCAAAATGTGTGACTCTTTGTCATGCTGTGAACTTAATGTGTACTGTCTCAGCATTTAACACTTTGCAATGATGTATTGTAAAACTAATACATTGATCAAAAACTTTGTGGGAGATCTGAGCTAATTATTTTATTATCCCTCCTAACATGTGAGTCAGGCCCCAAGGCTTTGTAGATGGTGGAGATATGGATCCCACACCCAAGCTGGAGCTCCAAGCTATATGTTTGCTGAATCATGTGGAGAAAGGGGGTCTTGCAAGGAGGAAGCAAATGAGGGATTGACTACTTTTTCACTCCATTGCTCCTCAGCTAAAAACCAGCTTCCTCTTCCACTGTTTAGGAGTGAAGAAATGACAGCTAGTTTTTACATGACTTTGATTCCACTGACCATGTAGGTCCACTTTGGGGCCTAAATATATTCACTTGTATTCACTAAATCAGGGGTAGGCAACCTTTCCCCTTTAAGGGCCGAGGGACTTTAGCTCCCAGAATCCCAGGAGCTATTGGCCAACATGGGACTATTGGCCAACATGGCTGAGGCTTCTGGAAGCTGAAGTTCCTCGGCCCTTAAAGGAGAAAGGTTGCCTACCCCTGCACTAAATATATTCACAGAGGAATGAGTAGTGCATGAGCCTAAATACAATTGTTACCTTAGAGGTAGACCCACAAAAACAATGGGCACTTGGGTAAGTCAACACTTATGCAAATTCCAGTAATTCAGTGGATCTACTTGGGACTAGCAAATGGATTTTATGAATAGAACTTTACCTATGACAGGTAGTGCTCTACACAGATTTGTCTGTGTCACATTCCTGTCCCTGAGAAAAGAATATTCTGGCTCATAGAAGAGAACTAGGTAAATCATGAGCATATAGACCCAAGTTTAACACACTGAAAATATTAATATATTAAAATATTATTGGGCAAAACAATATAACAAAAGGATAACTGAATGACCATGATTATTAAGTTTCTGTTTAATTAGTGTTACTGGCTTCACTAAATGTATTTAACTGACTCTTTCCTGGATCTTAATTTTCCTTTTTTGAACAGAACAGAGCCCATATTCATGTGGTGAAGCTTCCTTACCTTCCCATTCCCTCTGCAGCCCCCAGCAATTTCCAAAATTATGTTTCTGGGCCTCTGGAAATTTAGTTGGACAAGATGCACCAGGCTGCATAGAGAGAGGAATGGCAGTGGCACTTTCTCCCCCCTTCATGCAAACTGAAAGGCAATGTAGGATCCACACCATTGTCATTAACAATATGCTTCCAGGGTTTTCCCCTCTCACATTACTAGAAATCCTACAGCTCCTTATAAAAGCTATAAATTTTTAAAACTTCTATGTCAGCTCCACCCTTTCATAAGAGAATGGGGTTCTGCTAATACAAAGAAACAAAGCACCTGGATCAGATTGCAAAAACTGATTAATGATAAGAGGAAACACTACCAACTTGAGGAACTGAATTTATTTTGACCCAATGGAGTTACTCGTGTGTTATACAGATGCACATTAAGTTGATGTAACCTTATCTTGAACAGCTAGTGAACACTGTATTCCTAACTTAAAGTAATCAATGTAATTTATGTATATGAATGTAATGATTCTTCTATAAGTCTGGCCAGGACAACATTCCTACTCTGTTACATAGACAAATGGAAGTAATTCCTGTTAGCCATTCTTCAGCAAAACTGTAATGCAAAAAGCACCTTGGGATGCATGGCATGAAGGCGATATACAAGTGTTGGTACAGTATGTTGTTGTTGAAATGGCACCTGAATACTACAAGGTGGCTAAGACACAAAAAGACAAAAGAAATAAGTAAATAAAATAAAGAGTTGGAAGTTGATTTATGATATTTTAAAATAAAGTTATGCAAAGAAGTCATGGATTTTACTTTAAGTTGTATTAAAATCAGATAAAGGTAAGGATTTAGCACTCTAAAACCTGATCTGTGCAACTATAATTATGTTGCATATTCACATATTTTCACATTAAAACATGGCAGAAATTTATTTCTGCTGGATGTAATCATGCCTGTTTTTCTAGAATTATGATTATTGTTTTTCATAAAAAATAATTTTACAAGGCCTTTGAAATGAACAGTTTATTATTCTATCGTCATACATTGGTTGTACTAAGTTTTCGCATTTGCTTAAATGCAATCCAAACCTCAGTTGCTCAAAGGTGGAGGTCTTCTGGTGTACAACTGTTTTAAAAGCTTTCAGTGACATCAGGATGTATAAATACTCCTTGAGCCCATAAATATTGAAAGTTATAGTCCTGTTCTTTTTTAAATATAAGTTTTAGAGTGTCATGATAGGAAATTGACACAAGTATGAGCAGCTCTAGCAATTGCTCCCAGTACCATTAAACAGCATTGTTGATGGCATGTGGACTTAACCATTATTTTACATTTATCTCCATTTGAGATTCCAAGTCAACTTGTATATGCACAATTTAAAAAATCATGAAAAATCCAGCTTCCTAGTTGATCATATATAAACACTTTGACACAACACTTACAGGCCAAAATCCAACTGCAACTCCCAACTAAAGGTTTTGGCTGTGATCTCTGACCACAAATATATTGTATGCAAAAAATGGTACCACAGTTGGGGATCTCCAAAGAATCTGAATTAACTTTGATGCTTGGCATGATTTTCTCGTTCTGCACTTTCTAAAATATATGTGTGCTTCATACATTTCACATTGCAGAATCCTCACACTGATAGATATTTACAGATATGTATAAAAATGTGCTCTACTGAAAGTGCACACAGACAAATGAGCACAAAATGTTGTTCTCATGGACTTTAATCAATGGATAAATGCATTCAAATAATGCATTACAATTTCAAACATTTACAGACATTTGCTGATTTGAAGTAAATAAACAAGAAAGAGACAGATCTCAACCCATGATTCCAACCTCTCTTGCAAAATCTGGATATGGAATTTACAGATCTCCATGCCCATGTGCTCATCGTAGAGTACCATAGTAATACTTCTTAAGATATCTACTGTGGAATGCCAGTATTTTTAACTCAATGTTCCAAGGACCAGCACCATATCTGTGCCCATTCTGTACAGCTATTTCTGGAAACTTGCTGCAGACTGAGAGCCAGTAGCTTGTGTACTGGCCCTGGTCTACAGAGTATCACTTTGAACAGCACTTCTCTATAGTTCCCATAACCAAACAAGTTTTTTTTTCCTCTTGCATATGCATTTAGGATTTCTATATTACCTATTAATGTCAATAGATAGAAGTACCAGAGATATTCCTGTGAGTTGATTGATTCAAATACTTCAATGAATGACAACTGTGGGACAAGTCTAGTCTGTCCTGACATCCAGCTACTTCAGCCTGTTGCAGTGATTGGCTATATACAGCATGATAGTGGTCAGGCATCAAATTAATAAGTGATGGAGTGCATTCATACAACTAACTTTAATTTAATGAAGTGGCTGGTGATTAGCCCCAGCTTCATCTACAGCTATTGTGCATTGAATTTTTAAAGATGTAATGTACATTTTTATATGAGAATCAGCAGACATAAGGCTAAGACTACATGCTTTTTCTTCCCTGGAGCACTACAGTTAATCTTTAGATCCCTGTTTGCTAAGAAAATGATGGTTTGTACTTGCTTGTGAATCAGCAGTGACTTTAATACATGTGTGGGTGTGTGCTGTGGCTGGGAGGCAGCACAGTGGCGGAGGCAGCATCCTTGGGCTGGAGAGGACTGTGCTTGATTGTTTCCACCTGCACAGCCCTCAGAGAAGCCGTGCCGGCAGTGGAGCCAGGGACAACAGAGGGTTAGAACCCTGCCAGATACCACCTTGTCCCTGGACAGCGTAGCAGCGGAGGTGGCGTCCTTGGGCCACTGGAGGAGGACTGTGTGAGCAAGCGCCAGCCCTAATTACCATCACCTGGCAGTCCTGGGCGAGCTGTGGCAGCGGGAACCGGGAGGAGTGCCAGCGGGCATTTAACCCACCCAGGTCCATCTCTCCCGCGGCAACATGCTGCATCGGCAGCGTCCTTGGGCTGCTGGAGGAGGGCTGAGCAGCTCTAGCCCCAATCAATGTCACCTGTGGGCTAGTTTGGACTCCAGCTGGGGACAGCTGTATTTGAGACAATTAAGGAGTTAACTCTTATTTGGTTGAGTTCCAGTTTTCACTCTCTTTATTGTCAATGACACTACCCTATCCAATTTGGGACGAGATCTTAGCTGAGTGCTCCTCTCTCTCAGCATGTAATGGAATCGGGAATAGCCTGAGAGTGGGCATTGAGGTTGGGTGGGAGCAGGGAAGGTATGGCGGCTGCAGAGTGAAGAAATGTTACAAAAGAAGAAGGGATCGATGCATAATACCTATCCCTTCTTCAGTTCACGCTGCTTAATTCCATGTTAGTTTAATCTAGTTTTAAGGGGTGGGAGGGGTGGGCAAATAGAGATTGGTTGTTTTAATCTGTTTTCTGTTTTTAATTATGCTGTAACCCGCCCCGATTGCTGAGCACAGGGGCAGGCTAGAAATAAAAAAAATATTATTATTATTATTATTGTTGTTGTTGTGCTTGAACAGCAAATGACAAAGGTGAGCACTTATTCTAAAATCAGGATGATTATGGCTAAGTCAGGTGAAGAAGCCATCAAGGTAGAGCACAGACTGTCATAGTGCTTTTAATTCCTAATGCCCTCTGATAACTTGGCTCTCATCTTTACAGTTAGTCTACAACGACCCCTTGGTTCTGAACAAAGAGGTAGAGCATTATCAAGTGAACCAGAAGCTGAATGTGGACTGCTCTCTAGAAGACTGGTTGTATTGCTCATTGGAAGAAGAGATGGCCAGTGTTTAAGAAGGAGCCATGACAGGGTTCAAGAGAAGTATGTGGACCCCCTCACTGATGTCAGCAGATGGACTACTTAGGGCCTTTACAGACTGCCAGAAATAATGCAACTTGAGTCCACTTTAACTGCCTTGGCTCAGTGCTAGGGAATCATGGGAATTGTAGTTTTTTTCTGATACATTGAGCCTTCTCTGTCAGACAGCTCTGGTGCCACAATAAACTACAGTTGCCATGATTCCCTAGCGCTGAGCCAGAGCAGTTAAAGTGGTCTCAAGTTGCATTATTTCTGGCAGTCTGTAAAGGCCCTCTGTGAACTATCATGGCATTTGAAGTAAGGATCTATAATAGGAGATAGCAAAATGTGGGCAAACTCATGGAGAGAATTCTCCAAGGTCCTACCGCAGTGGCAGTTTAAAGACAGCAGAGTGGGAGGCTCCATGCTCCTCTCATCTCCAGTATGTTTTTGTTTGCTAAAGAGTTAAAAAAAGTTTGCTAAAAAAAATGGCATCCAATTGTGTGATAACAGAGGACACAAAGAGAACTGCTGTTATTATTTTTGTTGTTGTTGTTGTTATTTACTACTGCTTCTATCACCATCACCATCTATTTATACCACACTATTCTTCTAGATATGTATGCCTCAAGGTTGTTTAGGAACGGAAATAATTACAATAATCCCAAGCAGGTGCAAACTGTTATTTTGCCTATGTGGTCAAAACAGTAATCATACAGACATACCTGTAAGGTTCTAATAGCTACATGTCACTAGAGAACAACCTATGGCTTTCACCTGTTCGTTCTTATAACACCAAGGTATATTTTGTGCCTCAAAAGATATGAAGAAAGCCTCATAAGCACGGAGAGATACAGATTACATCAATGTCCATAGCTCAAGTGCTGCTTCTACTATTTATTCCTATTAATCATTCTTACAATTTTAAAGCATTGAAATGTGCTTCAGGTGGAAAAATGACATAAAGCTTCTAATATGAGGAGGGCATGGATCAGTGGCAATATATGTGTGAAAGTCCGAAGAAGGTCAGGAATACTTTTCTTATAAACAGAGTACTAATTATAATAAATATTTTCTACAATTAGAAGGATAAAATACATAAATGTTTAAAAAAATTGGAAAGGCTACTTTAATAGGAACTCACTCTTCTTGACTCAAAGGAAATAAAAGCAACAAATAAAGGCATAAATATTCAGTCTCTTAATATGTATCTTTGTTTGGTTTATGTTCCCTTCTCCCTGGATACAAACAGTTTAATAACTTTATTGTACAAGAGACTATTGAAATGTATCGAGCAACAGACTATAATGGAATCAAGCTACAAAGGTTTATAGTGTAATAGCATTGTTATTTTTTTAAAATTTATCTGTTGAAAATGTCTTGTCATTGAACACTGCTACAGAAAAGATGTGCAATAATCTCAGGCAGTTTTTAAAAATCACAAATGTCATTTATATGCATGTTGTTGCATTATTATGGTGTTTGCAGTGTAATTTCCATCAATTTATGAGAAATTATTGTCTTTGCATGTCACATAGAAATGAACTTTGTTCATTATTATTACAATATAATGATTTTCCTGTAGGGATGGGGCATAGGTTGCCTCTTGAAAATGTAACCTGGCCATAAATTGGAGAAATAAATAACTAATTGGACAGGCCCAAGGCACTTTTTGACACACACACCCTTTTTTAAACTGACAGCAACTCCCTCTGTTCAATACAACAAATCACTTTGGGTCATAGTAGATTTTGAAAAACCATTTATGATACAACGAGGCAGGTTCCCTTGGTGTGCATCTGATTGGAATCTAAGGTCCTAAAGTCCTGATAAGAATGTAATGTTGCTTTTTGTACTGCAGTCCATGTTAGTTTGAAATGTTTGATTTAACAATTGCAGCTACTTCAGAATTCACATGGCAATATCATGCACTAGTAAGAGCACAGAAAAAGAGCAAGGAAAGAGTAAAAACCATTCAAGAGTCAGTGTGAAAGCAGAAATTTAAATATTCAAACTGAATTCTTGCCACAGAACGTTGTTATATTTTTTTAATCTTTCTTGTTTGTTTTTTAAAAGTTCGAGTTTAAGTGTGTATTAGGTTAAAGTTAGTACTGTGAAGTCATTAAAAGCATAGGCCAGCTTCATTGTTATGTATAACAAATGTAGTAATATCTCATGCTTTTTTTTTGTTATCAGTACGGTAAATCCATTTCCCTTCATTCTATTTATACTGGATAATGAAACGTTGTTTGTAGTTTCCTAATGGAAAGAGATGACTGCTTCTCCTTCTGTGGCACTAATACCTTATTTTGACCTATGTGGCATATGGCACAAAATAAAACATTGCTTTAATATGTTGTGCTTTTGAGGCTCACAATTTCATTGCAAGCCTCTCTGTGACACAACAATAAAAAACACACTAAAACTCAAACACTTACTAAACACAGAGATGACTGAATTTTAAATTACTGATTTACTAAATCATATGTAACAGTAATTTATTTTACAGATAACATTATAACAATGGTGAATCTTTGTCATGATGTTTACATCATTTGGTAATTTGCTAATTAAAAAGGGGAAAAAAATCTTACTAACACCAGAAATCTTTGGCTCCCTCCCCCATTTTACTGCATTTTCTAGTGACAGTAAGAATTCAATATGCTCACTGCCACCTGAATTAAAAGTGCAAAATCTTTGCACATTCTCTTGTAGCGTATGACCCCTGTTTTTGCTTTTTAAAACAAACCTATTTTTTGTAGCTTAGGTTTGAACTTTTAAAAATTGTTTCTGTAACAGATGCTGATAAAGGGAAATGTTCTCACCTAAAATGGCAGTTGGCACAAACGGATCTGTCATACATCATAAGCAGGTCAATGCAGAAGAGGTAAAAGAGAAAGAAACGTAAATGTCTGAGAAATGTCCCCAAGTTTTCTGCCAGAAAGCCACAAATAAGCAAGTAGTTAACATGCAGATGGTACTTAGCTCTCTCCTCCCTTCCCTCCCCACAGTACAGCAACTACAAACAAATATTAAAGAGTATGGAGAAAATTCTTTGGCCATGATCCATTTTTGAGCAAATCTTTAGTAATTTACATGCTAATGCTCTAAAGGAGCCTGATGCCTGGATGAATAAAGGTAGGTGCAAAGCTCCTATTTGGGTCTTACAGGAAGGCAAAAAGGATCCCAACCAGCCCTCTTATGAGCACTCCCCACGGTGCATCTGCACTGCAGATATATTCTGGTTTGACCAACTTTGACTGTCATGGCTCAAGGCTATGGAATTCTGGGAATTATAGTCTGCTTTGGCCCTCTGTGCCACAGCCAAACTACAAATCTTAGAATTCCATAGCATTCCATAGCATTGAGCCATGGCAGTTAAAGTGGCATCAAACTGGATTATTTCTGCAGTGTGGATGCAGCCCATGTGTGTGAGCATGCCTCCATGGTGAAAGATCACAGAATTCATAGGAGTTGACTATAAAAATACAAGGAAAAAAATGGTTACCTGGGTAGTAAGAATTAGGTACAGTTGTACTCAATGTGTTTGTTTTCATTGTGAATGAAGAGGGTGATGATACAGCTGGAAAAAGAATACAAGTATTCAGTAAGACACAACACCTCTATAATTGTCCTCATGAGTACTGCAATAACTGATCAAACAATTCAAATCCAGATAATAAACACATTTTATGGATAAAGTTATCCCTGCCAATAATTACAACAGTGCTTGGGGCTTACCCTTAAAGCGTGAGGTATATATGTTTTAATTCATCTCAGTAACTCTGGAAATCAGTGTGGGATAAGTTCAGTCTACAGCAACTTTCCATACCAGAATTGCTTCAATTTGCTGATGTGTAAAACCTAGATCTGCAACACAAATTCTTTACAAGCAGATATTACTAAGCAGAGTAGTGTGGGAAGGAACCACTGTGCAGCTGTTACTGAGCACTCCACAGAGCAGGATGGTGCAGGAGGGAAGCACTCTGCAGTGGCTTCCAAGCTGTTAAAGGCAATGTTAGAAAACACTGTAGTCTAAAAGTATTACAGTCCTATGCCTAATTGCCTAAGGGTAAGCCTACAGATGTTGGTGCAATCTCGGAGTAGACATGCACAGCATTGTGCTATCAGACTAGTAGCTTTATGTAGCTATAATGAGCTGAGCATCCACCATTAGGCAGATGGATTTTAGAGTCCTTGTTACCATTATGGTCAAATAACTATAGTTAATAGTTAATAACTATCTGATGGTGTGAAAGAGAAAAGTGACCTTGGTGGATACTTATTGCATTGGCTGTACAGCTTGATGCTGGGAAAAGACATGACATCTGAGAACCAACTGGGAAAAGTAAGTTTTCCTTTGTTGACAATCTGCTTGTGCCCATTTTGGGGTAGATCGGTTACATTTGCACACTTTGATTTTGATTTTTTTAGTTTGCTTCTACAATACACAAATTCTGGAAATCCAACTTCTATGGGCTTCACCTTGGAAGGTGTGTGCACCTCAAACTCAAGGGTTCTTCACATATCCAGTAATGGAGAATTTTATTCCAACCAAGTCTAGGTAGAATTTATTTGAGGGCCCAGTTCTATCATTAGCTGTGAAGGGATGCTGGACCTTCTCAGCAGATTGGCTGGAATGCTTTTCTGCTATATACCATTCACTGCAATATTTATCAGCAAAAAAGCTTATGCTATAGCCTGGAGAGGCCTGGCATTACACCCCATTCTGGCACCAACCAAGTAAAGATAACTGGTCATGCTATTTCAGTAACGGAAATATTACAGAGGCATCTAGAACAGATTAATAGTATTCTAATGCAAGGCAGTTAGTTCCTTTGAAGCTTCACAGAACCTTGAGGCTAAACCTCAACAGTGCAGTATATATGGGTTTTGTTGTTATTAATTGTCTTCAAGTCAATCACGACCCATGACAACCTTATGGATGAGACATCTCCAAGACCCCCTATCCTCCACTGCTCTGCTTAAATCCTGCAAACCCATACCCATGACCTTCTTAATAGAGTCCATCCATCTGGCAAGTGGCCTTCCTCTCTTTCTACTTCCCTCCACCTTTCCCAGCATTATTGTATTTTCTAATGAGTCTTCTCTTCTCTTGATGTGTCTTGAGTATGACAGTCTCAGTTTGCTCATCTTGCCTTCTAGGGAGGTTTCTGGATTGATTTGCTCTAGGATCCATTTGTTTGTCCTTTTCGCTGTCCACAGGATCAACGCTCTTCTCCAGCACCACATCTCACAGGAGTTGATTTTCTTCCTATCATCTTAACTGTCCAGCTCTCACATCCATATATGGTAATAGGGAATACAACAGATTGTATGACTCTAACTTGTGTGCTGAGTTGTATACCTTTGCATTTTAGAATCTTTTCTAGTTCTTTCATAGATTTCTGTAATGCGCTCTAAATGGGGTTACACTTGTGCCAAGTTCGGAAACTTCAATTGGTACAAAATAGGGCAGCCAGATTGGTCACGGGCATTTCAAGAGCCACCCACATTAGACCTGTGCTAAAATCTCTTCACTGGATGCCTATTAGTTTCCAGGCAATGTACAAGGTGCTGGTTATTACCTTTAAACCCCTATATGGTGTGGGTCCAGACTACCTGCAGGAGTGCCTTCTTCCACACAATCCACCCCACACACTTAGGTCCTCTGGGAAGAATTTATTACAACTAAAGAAGATCAGACTATCTACAGTGACCCAGAGGGCCTTTTCATCTGCCGTTCCTAGGCTCTGGAATGACCTGCCGGACGAGATCTGTCAGATTACCATCTTGGAAGCCTTGAAAAAGGCTATTAAGGCGGATCTCTTCCAGCAGGCCTTCCCAGACTAACCATTTCGGTTCCCCCTCCCCTCATTGTTACC
>CM034706.1:68756003-68770311 GCA_020142125.1 Phrynosoma platyrhinos | reverse complement strand
GGTAAACTGAGCAGTCACTGTCTTGCCAACTGCGGTAAAATGTACTGGATTCCTATAGTAATTTCTAATTTTTCATCTCTAAATAAAAATGGACATATGTTCATTTATTCAAAGTTGTTTTCTTATTTGCTTTTTTGGCACTGTGAATGCGACCATTCTAAGCAGGGATAAGCAAACACCACCTATGTCATTCACTTCTTTCTCAAAGATAAATGTCAAATTGTCTCATCTAGGCTCATGTCCTGGGTTATTGGTATTTTATTAGATATCAATCAAGCATTGAGCAGTAGTATAAGACCGAATGGTTAAGTTGGAAGCGGGATCAAGGACACGTTGGCATGCAAAAGACCAGAAGATAGCATATCTATTTGATTACCCCTTCCCTTCTGGTGCTAATCCATCTCCCACTGCCATTCCTCTTCTTTCCTGTACTCATTCAGTCAGGTGCCCCTCCCTGCCGATTAACAGATTCGCAAAGCCCAAAGCACATGATGTCACCAATAAAACAGTGATAGAGCAAAAAAGGAGCCAGAGGCTCAATATATCATCCTGCAAAGCAGCTGACACAGAGAATTAGTATTTATGTGGCAGCCATATTGTGAAAAACCACCCTTGGAGAAATCTCTCATAAACTCATAGTTTCCTCCATACCATCATTGCCTTCCAATGGTTACACATACACCAAATGTATAACTGTTAATCTATTGTTTATTCAAAGCCACCAACAGAAGTTAATAGACAGTTATAAACTAATTGACTGCATCTGTATTGTTATCTCCTCATTCATATCACTTTTTCAATTTAGCATTGTTAGTGTTCCATATGGTACAGTGCCCCTGCTGTTTGGAACAACCATTCTCTACAAAAAAACCTTTGTAACAATGGGAAACTAATAGTTTAACTGTTCCTCTAAATTTGTTTGACAAAACTGACATTTAACACACCATGTCATGTTGTCAGTAATCTACAATTTACCCCTAGGCAGTCAGTGAATGCTCATTTTATTTACCTCTCATAGTTAAGAGCGTAATTAATATTCCACTCTGAAACAAAGATTAGAGATTTGACAAACACTGCAATTTAAATTCTCCATTATTGCAAACATTAAAATCAAACATCTTCTACATGCGCCACTGCGTAAATGACACATGTAGCTGTAATTTAACTTTTTAGATTTTAATACTGCAAACTAATTTCTGCTGTCAGTTTAATGAGATGGAAAACACAAATCTTACAAGTCTCTGGATGCAGAGCATAATGGCTACATTATAGGGGGACAGCATGATTTTGTTCCTTTAACTCTTTAAATATCCCATTCAACTCTAGAAATTATTCAGTGCTATTACATCAAAATGTTATAGTTTCTAAATGAGTGCAGTATGTAAATAAAGCAGGAGCAACAATTAAAGCAATATTACAGTGATTAACAAATATTACTGTGATTTTGATTTGGTAACATTGATTCACATATCAGGTTGATGGTCTTTTGTAATACGGTAAGATGCTAATAAGTCATACAAAATTCCAACAAACATAGAAATTCACCTTAACCACAGTCATATTACTTCATATTTCTGTATTTACGTCAGCCAGTTATTTCTATATTTACATCATTAGGCGGTACTTACATACCAAGGACCTGTGGCCATGACATTATGCAAGTGGAACTAAGAGGAAATGCATTATCACAATTCTTCTGTAGGTAAGTATTGCCTACTGCCATAAATATAGAAATTACCAATAAAATAATTTACCTCCAGCATTTATTTATTTGAGTTATATCTTGATTTCTCCAAAAAAGACAAGCTGGCTCACAAAACACTTAATTAAGATACTGATGTCATATAAGATTACATATAAAATGTAATCCCACATAAGATTACAATTCAGTTCCATTATATTATTAAAACACTGAATAAATTAATAATTTTAAATAAATAAATAAATAAAATACAATTTTAAATTTTAAATAATTGTAAATATCAAATTTTAACAAATTTTAAATAACAAACAAATAATAATAATAATAATAATAATAATAACAACAACAAAATTATTTCTATCCTGCCCTTCTGCAGCGCAATCATCTGAATAAACAACTGAATAAAAAAGTTTAAAATGTATTAATATTACTTTTTTAAAAAAACCTTCAGCAACCACTCATTAAAGGCCCTTTCATAACAGGTAGTCAATTGTCAAAAGCAATTAGCTATTTGGCTTTCATGGCCCAGGATTCACTAAGTGTGGGCCCAGAGATCAAATGTGACCCACAAGACCTTGACTCAAGGGCCTGCTAGAGAAAGTATAATTATTGTGTGCTTCAGGGTCACCTGGATTCAAGTTCAAGATAGACAAAGAGGCCACTACAAGGCACAGGAGCAACAGATAGCTGTATTTCTGTTCACGATCTCCCCCCTTGCTCAATATTGACAGATACAAAGGCTGGTTTATGACTGCCTGTGCTACAATCATTTCTGTTTCTTTGATCCTTAATGATATTTGTGCTGGGGTGGCTATGTTTGTTTGTTTTTAAACTGAGCAGTCCTCAATCCAAACACTAGGCACACAGCAGGTAATATGGTATATTCCAATGGCAAATGATATACAGAATGATATTTTTTAGCTTCTTGGCTTATCAATATTATGTATTTCCCAAGCAAGGACAAGTGCCAATGGGGCCAAAATGGTGAAACTGCTGATGCTTAGGCATTCCTCGGGGAAACAAATGACTACAGCTCTAATTTATGCTAATTTGGGCTGGAATTCTGGCTTCATAAATTTTGTGTGAGTGATTAAAATTATTATTATGTAGAACACCTCTAGGCAACTATACTGGCTCATTAAACACGGAAGGCTAAAATTATCTGCTCTGTAACAACCATAAGTGTGTGTGTGTGTGTGTGTGTGTGTGTGTGTGTACATACACATATGGGTGTGTGCATGTGGATATAAGTATGAGAGATTGAACATACCAGAGAGTGAGAGAGTCTTAAACAGGAAGAAAGGAAAGAGCTGAAATATTTTCTAACACCCTCCGCAGACAATCTTAAGTCACATCCCCCAAGAACAGAGACTTCACAAAGACTACTGCTTCTCCTCAATCCAGGCTATGCAATAGGGCTACTGACTTGCCTGACTCCTTCCCAAGACTTCATTAGTTGCTGCCAGGTTCAATCTGCTTCAGTTATTTTATATTTGGTTCCCAAAGGAATAATACTCTTTCCCTAGTGATTGCAGAAGGTTAAACGTCTGAAAGACGAGCCAGTATCCCACCAGTACATCTCATGACTCATTCTACCAGTTCCAAATCGACAGACCCCTTCCTCCATAAAGTTGGTATTAAACACTAGAAATAGGTGCCTCTATGCATGGTAGTGTGCTCCAGGACCAGCCAAGGGTCCCTTAATATCTGCGTAACAAACACTATGTTTAGAAAGGAATTCTGCTACTCTGAATTCTGCTATTTAAGGAATTTCTACTACACAAGAGGAGAAGAAATATACTTCAAAGATTGTTGGTTCTGTTTTTTTGGATATTGGTGTTGGTTTTTTTTAAACTACCTAAAAACAGTGCACTCTATGACTACTTATATCTCGAAATGTGTATAAGTGAAAGTAGCTGTTTAGTTCTGTTTTACCAATTTTTATATAAGCATTAGTCACAACCCAGGCACACAGCAAGCCCAGCTACAAAATCCAGCTGGAAGGAAACTTGGAACTGGCAGCCAAGTTTCTGGATATATGAGAACAAAAAACATAACCAGCTTGGGATATTTCCCTCCGCCCCCCATCCTTATCAAAACATTTTGTAAATGTTCACCCCTCCTCTTGTCAGGTTGAGTAAGAAAGGTGAGCTGCCTAAGGAATCTGCTCATTCATTATCTGAATTGTCTCTGCCCCAGGGGAAAGCTTTCTAAGAAAAAACAACCCAGTCTAGGAGCATAGAAAGGAAAATGCATCAGAAAACTCTAAGCCTTTGGCCCATAAACCAACCTCTGTTTTATTCCTTCAGCAAACCCTCCTTTTCATCACCATGAGGCCATTGGCAGAACATTTACAAAAGGAATATAAAAGGCATGTTTTTCTGCTAAGGAGGCTTTCTGGGATACAGCCCTTTTATGCATTTGTCACTTTTTTTAGTCTAGTATCTAGTATATCTAGTCTAATTTTTAAATCAGCAATGTCTTTTTTTAAGTCATATAGTTTGATCCTAAATCAAAATATACTGATGGATTACTTTTATCTATCAGCAAATAGTGTCTTCAAGTTAGCTCTCCTAGAATCCAAATCCACAAGGTCAAAAAGCTTCTCCTACCTTCTAGTCTGTTGCTCACCAAAAGAAGGATCTCATCAAAATAAACCTCAGTATTTTTTCTAGACAAAAACATAGACCTTGTACTGAAAATATGCACTCTATATATTATCAAGCAGAGAGTGTGGGTAATTTATTTTTGAGATCACAAGTCCCAGAGTTCCTTTGCCAGCATGACTAGTGACTAGTGGCCATGATGACAGGAGATTCTAGGTGCTGGAGTCCAAAAAGGTAACTGTCAGCTTAACTTCTGTCCCTTTAGATCAGGGGAAGGCAACCTTTCCCCTTTAAGGGCCGAGGGACTTCAGCTCCCAGAATCCCAGGAGCTATTGGCCAACATGGGACTATTGGCCAACATGGCTGAGGCTTCTGGGAGCTGAAGTCCGTCGGCCCTTAAAGGGGAAAGGTTGCCTACCCCTGCTTTAGATGTTTTTGAATTCCAGAAGCCCAGGCTAGCATGACCAACTAATATTTCTCTTCCAAACTAAACCTGGGTCCTAGCTGCCTCACCCTTCTTCACATACTTAGAACATAATTAGTTAACTAATGATAGATTTAAGCAAAAGATCTGTAACTCATGAGAACTTTTCAGTGCAGTGCATGGCATGCATTACTCAATTTGATTATTTCGTGGATAATTAAAATAGCTGGAGAAATATGATTCTTTGTTTTGTGTTTTCTCTTAATATATATCCTTAGAACAGGGGTAGGCAACCTTTTGCCTTTAAGGGCCAAGGGACTCAGCTCCCAGAAACTATTGGCCAACATGGGACTATTGGCCAACATGGCTGAGGCTTCTGGGAGCTGAAGTCCCTCGGCTCTTAAAGGGGAAAGGTTGCCTACCCCTGCCTTAGAACATGATTTAAAAGGATTGTTATTATCTCATTTATATTTTCCCCTTTAAAAAAAAACATTTAATAAAACCCTATCTCAACAAAGGCTAGACAGGGCACTTCTCTCTAAAAAATAAAAGGCCATCAATTTTTCAACTTCGTAAACTTTCTAATGCAAAGCAAAAAGAACCTTAGCAGCCTGGTGTTTTAAATGTCATTACAGCATAGCTGCTTCCTTAATGGGATACACTGCAATTGCTTTCTTAAAACTTTCAAAACTTATTGTGAGCTCTAAGCAACAAGTTATGGCAGCTATTAAAGAACTAGACAAGATCCTAAAGAGTAAAGCTATACAACTGAACGCTAAAGTTAGATCACCCAAGCCATTGTATTCCTCATTAACACATATGAATATGAGAGCTGGAAAGTGAAAAAAAGCAGACAAGAAGGAAATCAACTCATTTGAGATGTGGTGGAGAAGAGTGCTAAGGATACCATGAACAGCCAAAAAGACACAGTGAACAGCCAAAAATGGATCCTTGAACAGATCAAGGCTGAAATCTCCCTGGAAGCTGTTGTACTTTGGCACATCATGAGAATGCATGACTCAGTGGAAAAAACAGTAATGCTAGGAAAGGAAAAAGTGTTAGGATATGGATGGGATATACAGTCAAAGGTGAAATGTAAAGATGTGTGTGTGTCTGTAATTTTCCACTTGAGAACAGTTTTTGGACAAAGCACAAACAACATTTAGAGAAACGAGGTGAGTCAACACCAGGTGGTTGCTCAGACATCAACATGTACTTTCCCAAAGATACAACTCTTGGACACAGACTTTATTATGAAAAAGTCTTGATAACAATTATACGTAAACATCGTTAGCTTGGGAAAGATAGTCACGTGGTGGATGATGGACAACAAGAGGCTGGGTTAGTAGACATCATACAGACATTATCCAATTAAAATAAGGTTAACACCTAAAAGGTAGAGTATAGAAAGGGCCTAAAAAATCCTTTGTCTAGAATTGTTTATTGTTCAAGATGTGAGCGTGTGCGTGGCTGAAAACAGTGGTTTTAACTGTAACAAGTCAGATCTTAATGTTTTTTAGATTGTTAAAGATATAATCTTGTATGGCTGAACTGGACAAGTTCACCACAATGGATTTTACTTATTTATTTTATTTTTACTTTTTATATGCATTAATAAAGATATGCTTTTGGACTTTACAATGTGTCTTCTTGACTGAGGAAGACAGGATCCTGAAGAAGGGAAGCTGAACTACAGTTGGTGATAAGAATTACAAAGTGGCTGTGGATCACAGCAGCCAGCTTGTCCTGCAGATTCTGCTGGGTGCCAAAGGGCATCACTACAACACTCATCATCCACACACTAACAAAAAGGTAGTAGAAAGAGAGGAAATCTGCATGCCAGATGGATGGATTCAATTGGGGAGCTCAAAAGCCTGAGTCTGCAGGACCTAAGCCGAGCAGTGGAGGATAGCAAGTCTTGGAGATGTCTCACCCACAGGGCCGCCATGAGTTGGGGTTGACCTGAGGGCAATTAACAACAAGCAACTCTTATAAAACTCATTTTTCAGCTAAAATTGCCTTCTCAACATAGAAACAGTGTCAAAAAATATAAGCTACACGATGGAATCAGAAGACCATTATGCACTCAAAATGAGATTCATTTATACATACAGACAGACACATATGGGCAGAGATAAAAAGAGAAGCAATTATGTATGAAAGTTAACAATGGGTAAACATTTCAGCAGACTAGTTCAGAACTGAAGGCTGCAACATTCATTTTGGATGTGTCAATTTGTTTTGAAATTCCTGCACAGTAAAGGGATGTTGCGTGTGACATTTTGCATCCCATAGCCTAATGGGGAAGTGTAATGGAAGGATGATATGCTGGAATGTGACACTCTTGTATATCTAGCATTTGACTTTTAACTAAACCTCTCTTAGTAAAACTTCTGAAATACTTTTTTTTAAAAAAATATATGGAACTGCAGAAACTGAAACATTTCTACAGAGACTGAGACACCCTTTGCATTCCCAGTCATTAAAATGGAGCTTGCACAGGGCTTCTGCAGAAGCTCTATTAAACCACCCAGAGATTTCATGCAAGTGACTGCTAAGCTTTAAAGAGAAGACCTTTTCCAAACTTTTGTTGTTTTATTTTCTCCCGACATGATTTTAACCCGGAATGGAAAGCACAGCCCTCTTTGCTGCTATTTAACATTATTGCAATTGAGGTGGGAGTACAAAATAGAAACCATTAATGGTTGTCAAAGTAAGAAGAACTTAAAGAAAGGAAAGTGTAAACAGATGCTTGGGAACAACTCACAAATAATACAGCATTCGGGGGGGGGGGGGGGGAATAATAGCATAAAGCATCTTAAGAAACTATTTTGCTCATGCTGCATTATTTGTTATCAGTTAGTTACCAATGCATTTGGGCCTGTCAAAAATGAAGAAAAGTGATGTTCTGTTACCAGCATTTTCAAACTGCACTGTATACAGTACAGTTCAATACACTACTGTGAACTTGCTAGATCAGCATTTACACATCCTTATAACATAGACTCAGCCTTTTTAAACCAATGAAGTAATTAAATGCTGCAATTTTCAATGTCTGAAAGCAAGAACTGACACACTGTCACTTGTGTACTTTCTGTATGAATACAGGGCCTTTAAAGTCCTCAGCTATAATTCCATATTTCCCCCTACTACCTACCTATTGTTCCTCATCTAAGAATTAGCTGTGTCTCCTCTGTTTTCTGTTTACTTTTCTGTAATGCAAATATGTCCTGTGCAATAGATGGTTCCACAAGATAGTGGTGGTGGACAATCTGGCATTTTTTAAGCCATCATGTCAATTTCAACCTTTGTCATCAAAATAAAATACCTACAGGACCTTTGTTGCCATGCCCCTACCAAACATGAATAACATAAAGATTCATGCTCGATCAGGCTGAAAGCTAATTAGAAGCCCAGGAGCAGGACAATACTGCAATAGAAAAATCCCGTTAATGTTCTAAATCTAAAGCAATTAGAATGCAGAGGTATACTGTTTCTGATGCCAGAGATCACATTATCACCCTTATTACTAATAGCTAGTAACCTTATCCATCATGAATTTGTCTAATTCACAGCTATCCAAGTGTGTCAATGCCATCACTAGGTCTTGTTGTTGAGAATACCATATGGAGGTATGCATCCTGTTGAACCATAGAAGCAAAGAGTTGGAAGTGACCACAAGGGCCATTAATCCAACCCCCTGCCATGTAGGAATATGCATCTAAAGCACTCCTGAAAGATGCCCATCCAGCCTCTGTTTAAAGGACTCC
Organism: Phrynosoma platyrhinos; assembly: GCA_020142125.1. Classification (NCBI taxonomy): domain Eukaryota; kingdom Metazoa; phylum Chordata; class Lepidosauria; order Squamata; family Phrynosomatidae; genus Phrynosoma; species Phrynosoma platyrhinos. Next base: position 68,761,809 of record CM034706.1, on the reverse strand, counting down.
ACCACCCTCCAAGGCAATCCATTCCACTGCTGAACTGATCTTACAGCAAAGAAGTTCTTTCCTCTTTTTAGGAGGAATCTCTTATTGTAATTTGAATCTATTGGTTCATGTTCTAGTCACTGGAGCAGGAGAAAACAAGCTTGCTTAATCTTTATGTAACCGTTCTCAGTCTTGTCTTCTCCAAGTAAAACATACTCAGCACCCCGATTTAGTTCTTATAAGGCTTGGTTTCCAGCCATTTGATTATCTCAGTCACCTTTCTCTAGTCACCCTTCCCAGATTGTTAATATCCTTCTTAAACTGTAGTTGCCCAAACTGGATACAGGATTCCGGATGAGATCTGACCAAAGGAGAATAGAGTGGTACTAATACTTCCCTCATTCGAGACCCTATTGTCCAGTGGATGCAGTCCAGAATTGCACTGGCTTTTTTTGGCTGCTGCATTTCACTTTGGACTTAGTTTGTTTTCTAATATGACCCTTAGAATTAGAATTAGGAATGTGGTGGCTTAGCGGTTAAGACAGTGACTGACATTCAGAAGGTCAGCAGTTTGGGACCCAAGCGCCACGTGACAGAGTGAGCTCCCATCACTAGTCCCAGCTTCTGCCAACCTAGCAGTTTGAAAGCACGTACTGCTTTGGTGGGAAAGTAACAGCATTCTGTGCAGTCATGCTGGCCACAGAGTCATCTTTGGCAATGTTGGTTCCCTCAGATTAGTAATGGAAATGAGCACCGCATCCTACAATTGGACATGACTAGATAAATTTGTCAAAGGGGAAACCTTACCTTTACCTTTGACCCCTAGATCCTTTTCACATGTGCTGTTTTCATGTTAGGTGAAATTTCTGTATATTATTTTTCCTGCCTAGATGCCTTACATTTAACCCTGCTGATTTTCATTTTGTCAGTTTTGGCTCAGTTCTCAAAATGCTCAAGGTCATTTTGAAACCTGATCCTGTCATCTGGAGTATTAGCTACCCCCTAATTTGGTGTCATCACCAAAACCTGCTATTTTAGAAGAGGGCTGCTTAACTCCCATCACCATATGAAAGATAGGTGCAATACAATAAATAAGCTCCACACCTCTGTTGGCTTTATAACTTCCTATTTTCTCTATTGGCTTTGTTTACCTGGAAGTAAGCTAGCTACTGCTTGTGGTGACTGGGTTGAATGTCCTGGGCTCCTGATTCTTTTGCCAAATCTCTCATTTCTTATTACCTTCACACCTTGACACTGGGATTCCCACACTTCACTGACAGGAAACTTTGTTTAGGATCCTGGCAATGGGTATGATTATAATAGGACTGAAGGATAAGTTCTGGAGAGGATGCAAAGTCTTTGGCTGCTTTTGCTGCAATTGTTGAGCTGTTAAGTAAACACAAGGACGTAGCAGCCTCATACAATGTGCAATGGAATCCGATATATATCTAGAAGTGAGCTGCACTAAATTCAGTGGGTTTTATTCCCTTAGGCTCTAATCCTACGCATACTTACCAACATATACAAATTAGCTTGAACCCATGCGGATTCCTTCTGCAGAGACATGCATAGGAGAGCACTGTGAAATTACCGACTTCATGTGGAAAAGAAATATCACAAGTATAAATCAACCAACATAAAGTAATATGTGAAATGTCTTCTGGATATAAACATCTCAGGCTCACCACCACTAGCAGCACCACCCCATTCCAATCAAACTCAAAACAGACTTTTAGGCAAGTTTTAAGTGAAGTGTATTATAGAAAAATGACCTTCCTCATCACAATACTTTTCATTTCTGTCTCATTATGATACCCTTCACTTATAGAGCTATTAGGCTGCAGGCCATTTGCTTTCATTTGTGAAGTTTTCTCTCCTTCAAAGCTGTTATTGACATCAAGGTATAGTCTCCCCCCTTTTAAAAAAATACTAAGAAGCCATTGTGCTTTCAAAACTAGTCTTCTTTCTATTTATATATCAATGGGGAGGGGAAAAACCTCTTTACTGCAGTATTCCACTAAATAACTACAGGGATTTCAAAAAGGAAAACAAGACTATTTTACTCCAAAATGTCAAGATTCAGTTCTCCTCACTATGCTTTTCACTGTGCACAAAGAAGAGGATAAAATACATCCCTAAGTGTCACAAATGACTACCAATCAAAAATGTCATATTTAGGTAGATGGCTATTGATGGATTTCTAAGAAAAACAGTAAGAGGTGCCCACTGATGATAGTAATTTCTCTGTGATACGCACACATAGGCACACACTGAATGGAGAAAAAAGATATGACAATAAAAGAGGTAAGCAACAAAACAGCCTACAATAAATAATAGCCAGCAATGACATAGAATATAAGCTCACTATCTTCAGACACCCACCACAGATTTGATTGGATTTGTGTAGTGTTTGGTTCTTCAAGGAAACTAGCAGTGGCAGCTTAAATGATTAGCCTGTTTGAAGCCTTAAAAGATTCCCCATGTCCTTTTGCCCAGAGTAAATGCCTGTGTCCCAGAGAGCAGGATTATAAAGGAACTGAAGGCACTTTCAACTTCAGCATCAGTCAGTAAAAAATCTCTTGCTACTTATTTTCATGATAGGCTGTTTATTGTGGGGAATAAAACAGCTAAAGTAAAAAACGAAGAAGAGTGCACCATGCCCAAATGTAAAGAATATTAATTCTAATGCATAGTGTTTGTGAATACTGAAAGGAAAGGTAATGAAACAGCCATGAGCCAACCCCAGACCAAGGCACTACCTTGCTTTATTACAGTATTTTGGGCCTTATTGACTTAGAAAACAGTGAAGAAGAAGTTTTTTGTGGGTTTTTCGGGCCGTGTGGCCATGTTCTAGAAGAGTTTCTTTCTGACGTTTCGCCAGCATCTGTGGCTGGCATCTTCAGAGAATACTGGAATTGAAGAGAGTGGGTCTATATATACTGTGAGACCCTGGGTAGGGAGGAGTGATTTCCATGTAAACTGTGTATAGTTCTGTGTTGAATAGGTATTGTTCTGTTGTTAATGGCATGGCTTCAGGTAGGAGGATATGAAATCAAGAAGATTGTCTGCTATTCCCATGTAAACTGTGTATTGTTCTGTGTTGAATAGGTATTGTCCTGTTGTTAATGGCATGGCTTCCAGGTGAAGATATGCAATCAAGGAGATTGTCTGCTATTGTCTGCTGGGAAAGCCCCTGACCCTGGTTGGTTTTCCATTTGCATTTGCTGAGTTATGATTTTCTTATTTTGTAGGACTGGTATATATAGACCCACTCTCTTTGATTCCAGTATTCTCTGAAGATGCCAGCCACAGATGCTGGCGAAACGTCAGAAAGAAACTCTTCTAGAACATGGCCACAGAGTCCGAAAAACCCACAAAAAACTATGGATGCTGGCAATGAAAGCCTACGACTTCACAGTGAAGAAGAAAATGGCACATAAAATCATAGATATCATACTGGAACTGATTAGAAACAGCTGGAATTTCTGGGTTAAAAAGGAAAGATAAGACAAAACACAATTGACAAAGGTTCTTAAAATCATAATTGCGTCAAGGAGCATGAATATGTAAAGTTATCGCACTGTTGACTCATGTTCAACTTGTGGTCCACCTGGACTCCTAGATCCCTTTCACACGTAGTCTCATTCAGCCAGGTGTCCCCCATCGTATATCTGTACTTTTCATTTTTCTGCCCTAACTGCAGTACCTTACATTTCTCCGTGTTGAATTTCATTTTATTAGCTTTGGCCCAGCTTTCTAATCTGTTCAAGTCATTTTGAATTTTGATCCTGTCCTCTGGGGTATTAGCTACTCCTTCTAATTCGGTGTCGTCTGCAAATTTGATAACTATGCCCCCAATACTGTCACCCAAGCCATTGATAAAGATGTTGAATAGCACAGTACAGAGCCCTGTGGCACCCCACCGGTCACTTCTTTCCAGGTTGAAAAGGAGCCATTGAAAAGGAGCCATAATCTATTCATTTAGATTAACCAGGTATTCCTGTTTATCTCTTTACTTATTCTGTGCTGAAATTCTCCTGTTCTGTCCTCTGCTCTATTATCTTCAGTTTGAGCACCCTTTGCCTTTTCTGAGAAGACTGCAGCAAAGAAGGAGTTGAGCAATTCTGCCTTTTCTCTGTCCCCTGTTAACTTTTTGCCATCTTCCCCACACAGCGGCCCTACTATTTCCTTCTTCTTCCTTTTGCTGTGGACATACCCCAAAAAGATCTTTTTATTGTTCTTAACCTCTCTAGCAAGCCTGAGTTCATTTCTGACTTTACCCCTACGCGTGCTAGCTATTTGTTTGAATTCCTCTTTGGTGATTTCCCCATTTTGGAGTATGCAAAAAGGCATGTTGAAGACACAGCAAACATGTGTAATAGGATCTCTGGTCAGGTAAGACTCAAACTGACCTTCTTGGTCTTGCTGCAAAACAGTATGTGGGGAGCAAAGCCAACAGTGTTCCTTGCCCTTACAGTGAAGTTCAGTGGTAGGAGCATCATATTGTAGGGATCATTTTCCTCAGTAGGGATAGGGAAACTGATCAGTACTGGGGACAAGATGAATGGAATCAAACACAAGGCATTTCAAGATGAAAATATGTTTCAGACTGCAAGGGATCTGGGACTGGGACAGTGGTCCACCTTTTAGCAGGAGAGCACACAACCAAAATAACACTGGAGTGTTTTAAAACCAAGAACATGAAAGCCTTTGACCTCCATACCTCACTCCTGTGGCAACACTTGAAAGTGGCTTTTAACCAATAGCTCCCATCCAACTTGAGAGAGCCTGAGCATGTTTCCCATGAAAAATGGGCATAATTTTACTGTGCAGCATGCAAAGCTGGTAGGGACTTAACCAAGAGGGCTGACAACTATAACTGTTGCCAAATGTGTTTCTACAAACACTCACAGGATGAGTATGTATGTAGCCAACAAAAGCCAATTTGTTTTTGTTTACTTAATGTTTGTGCTGCAATATTTTACATGTTTGCAACATTGAGTATATTGGGTACATCAAATAGTAAAAATGTCAATTAAGGGCCTTCACAGACTGCCCTGGCCCAATGCTAGGGAATCATGGGAATTGTAGTTTTTTTCTGAGACATTGAACCTTCTCTGTCAAGCAGCTCTGGTGCCACTATAAACTACAATTCCCATGATTCCCTTGCACTGAGCCAGGGCAGTTAAAGTAGTCTCAAGCTGCATTATTTCTGGCAGTCTGTAAAGGCCCTAAATCCATTTGAACTCCAGGTTCTAGCACAAAGATGTTCAGAAATTCAAAGGTAGAGAAGACTTCTGCAAGGCATTGTACATAGCTTTTAAAGGGGACAAATAAATTCATGAAGATAAGTTTGCCTGTATCTATGAGCTCTGATAGCAAATTGGATAACTTCTTTATGAATGTTATGAATGGATAACTTCTTTATGAATACGCCAGCTGCGCCCATTCCTGGAAGTAAGGGATCTCGAAACTGTGGTACATGCTCTGGTAACCTCCCGTCTAGACTTCTGCAATGCACTCTACATGGGGCTACCCTTGTGCTTGATCCGGAAACTCCAATTAGTCCAGAATATGGCAGCCAGGTTGGTCTCTGTACACCCAGGAGACCATATTACACCGGTCTTGAAAAGACTTCACTGACTGCCGATCAGTTTCCGGGCCCGGTACAAGGTGTTAGTTATCACCTTTAAAGCCTTACATGGCTTGGGTCCATCCTATCTCCAGGACCGTATCCTTCCGTATAATCCCACCCGCATGCACACTTTGGTCCTCTGGGAGGAATTTGCTTCAGCCGGCTAGATCTAGATTGTCGACAACCTCCCAG
>CM034706.1:68718856-68736627 GCA_020142125.1 Phrynosoma platyrhinos | reverse complement strand
GCGGCTTCATATAAATGTTAAATAGCATCGGGGACAGAATGGCACCCTAAGGGACGCCAGAATTAAGCTCTATTTTGGACAAGCAACTGTCCCCGAGCCTCACCCTCTGGGATCTGCCCAAGAGGAAGGAGCCGAACCACTGCAGAGCCGTGCCTCCGATTCCTAACTCTCTCAGGCAATCCAAGAGGATGGAATAAGCTATCGTGTCAAAAGCCGCTGAGAGATCCAAGAGCACCAGCAGGGTCACACTATCCCTGTTGTTGCCCAGGCAGATGTCATCGGTCAGAGCAACCATGGCAGTCTCAACTCCATATCCTGTCCTGAAGCTGGTTTGAAATGGATTGAGATAATCGGTTTCATCCAACACCTCTTGGAGTTGGGAAGCAACTGCCCTCTCAATCACCTTGCTTAAAAAAGGTAGCAAGGAGACTGGTCTATAGTTGATTCTATCCAGGGAGCCTTGGGAGGGTTTTTTTCAGGAGTAGCCTAACCACTGCCTCCTTTAAACAAGATGGCACAGAACCCTCCCTAAAGGACACATTGATTGTATCCCGGAGGAACACTTTCAGCACGTTCCCCCCCCCCAGACCAGCCAAGATGGACACGGATTGAGGGGGCAAGTCGTCTTCCTCACCCTTCCAAGGAGCTTGTCCACGTCATCGGTACTCACATATTGAAAGTGATCCAGTAAATTGCCATCAACGGACTTGCTGGATACCTCGTCTACGGATTCTTCCAGAACACTGGCATCCAAGTCGGCTCTTATCCGAGAGATTTTATCTGCAAAGTGGATGTTAAATGCGTCACAGCAGGCCATCGTTGGGTTAAGTAGGGGGTTTGGCGCAGGTGAAACCTTCGTCAGCTCCCCCAACACCCTAAACAGCTTTGCCGGACGAGACTCTGCAGATGCGATACGTGCAGAACAGAAAGATCTCTGCGCTGCACGTAAAGCCTCCCGATAGGAATCAAGGTGCTTCCTATGGCGAGTTCTGTTGGATAAGAGTCGAGTCTTCTGCCATTTGCACTCTAGTCGTTGTCCAGCTCGCTTCATCCTTCTATGCTCCTATGTATACCAGGGCTTATGATTAGAAGCAGGCTGGAAAGGATGCTTAGGAGCGATTGTGTCGATAGCCTTGGTGAGATCGGTGTTCCATGTATTCACAAGGCTTTTTTTTGTCATGTGTAATCTATATCAGTTTTGACATTGCAATCCTTTCCCAACCCAATTTTCTTTGTCAGCCTTCTCCTTCAAACTAGGAAGAGTATTTGTCCCATCAGAGTTACTCTAAGTTGGGAACTTGCCAGCGCAGACATCGTATCCCTGATGTTCAGTTCATGGCTTTCACACTTTCTGCTCCTAGGACCTCTCTGAGAGAGATGAGTATGACTGAAGGCTATCAGTCACAAAAATGATAGTGAAATGGCAGAACTGAAGTTTGTCTCAGTCAGCTGGCAATTATATTTTGTACTTATATTTAATATCTCTTTGTAAATTAATTTTTTGTCAGAGCAATCTCCTTACAATTTGGCATTTCTTTCATCTTTCATCAAGCTGTACACAAACTCTCACTCTTCTAAACCGAGAGTTTTAGTGAAAAGGGGAAGATGATACTTCTACTTCAATGACTCTCAAATATATACACAGCAAAATTCCCTGGTAAATGTTGATGTATCTACTCAGAATATATGAACATTTAGCACAATAAGGCAATTGAGACTGTATTATTCTCTTTGATCTTTTAAACTAATAGGAACTGTTATTCCCCTGCCCTTCTTATCGGGCAATTTCAACACCTTTCATTGAAATAAATAAATAAATAAATAAATATCTGTATAGACCTTATGCTACATTGTTGAACCCCATCCTGTGACAATCAGCCAAGAAAAGTTTGATACTATTTGGACACAAATTATCCAAACCAGATGGCTGCTTAATCTTGAGATATAACTATATTCTCTCCCATGACATTAGGGCAGGGAAGAAATCCTTTGAAGAGTGGGGAAGGAAGAAGTCACAGGCAAAAGCTTCAAGCTGAGACGAATTACCTCTCGGAAATACAAAAGAATACTGATAGATGGTCTCTTGGGCAGATTATCATTAATCTAGTCATAATACCCATCAATAGGGTCAATAAAGGTATTTCACTCAAAGCATCTTCTGCAGGATTAAAAGGGAATTCAAAGGATAGCTATTTCACATTCCAAATAAAAATATAATTATATGGGAATGCTAATAGTAGAAGGCTAAATGAACACATTTCACTCGAGACTTGAACATTTTGTTTCAGCTTTTCTGAGGCAAAGTGTACTAAAACATATGAATAACAAGGCATTTGAGTTAATTTTCTCTACCTATTGCCTTTACTTTTTCTTTTAACTGCACCCTGATTTATGTACTTTCACCTCATTCCTCATGGTTCTACCCTTGGCACTTGGTTCAATATTTCATTAAATCACCCTGAAAACTAACAGCTCAATTTGTTATGAAACTACAGTCTCTAAGCAACATAAATTACCTACCAAGTTGTGGTTTCACCATGCAGAATAATATGGCCTTAAGAAGCATTTCTAAAATTCAGTGATCAAAACTCTGCAAGCTGAGGACCAGAGTTCAGGTTACCTCCTCCTGGCTCAAGCTTCACAAAGCTGAAACAGCTGAGGCTGACGTTTCAATGTATGTTGTCCAGGATCTGAAATTCTGCTGTGCAATGCAGTCATCCTTCTGCATCCATGGATTCCTTTTTCGACGGACTCAACCATCCACGTCTTGAATACATACCGTATTTTCCGGCTTATAAGACGACCCCCCCATTTTCCCAGTCAAAATATAGTTTTAGCACCTCTATCCTCCCTATCCTTATACCCGGCGTATAAAACGACCCCCCCCACTTTAACCACAGATCTTGCAGGTTAAAAAGTAGTCTTATACGCAGGAAAATAAGGTATATATATATATATATATATATTCATATTCCAAAAAACAAACCTTGATTTTGCCATTTTATATGAGACACCATTTTACTATGCCACTCTATATAATGGGACAAGCATCCACAGATTTTGTTATCCACAGGGGTCCTGGAATCAAACTGCAGCTGGTACTGAGGGGCCACTGTACCGTGCTTGCTTACAACATACCCTCTAAACAGTCATGTTTTCCATTAGTCCTTTTAGGTCCCAGTCTTATATTGGTTTGCCTTATGAAACATCTGAGCCCTACTCTTTTCTAGAGGAATGCTTTGATGAGTTGAACCATGACTGTTTCCTCTTTACATCTGCAGTTAAATTGTGAGAGATGTGTGTCTCCTCTGGTACAAGAGAGGTGAGAGTGATACTATGGCTAATGACTTGAGTGTGGTGTTTGCAGCTATGTTTTTACAGAGGGCTCTCAAGTGTGAATGGAGCAAGTTCTGACTGAAGCTCTCCGGCCCAAACTGGAGTTGAGGTGGGGTTGATAGTTGAGGTAGGAGTGGACCTGTTGTTGTTTTTCAACGCAGATCAATAGATAAAGCCCAGTGAATAATCTGCCTATTCACTTACAGTGTTTGGGCTTTTTTTAAAAAAAAAAAGCTGAAGGGTAAAATACCAACAATAGCCCCTTGGTTTTTAAAGGAATAGTTTTGGGGGAAACCCTCATGCTAGGTTATTTGCCATTGTTTCATTGACAATCTTATGCACACAGCATTTCAGGTCAAAGATTATGTACTCATGACAAGAAAAACTTGCTCTAATGTAATGATGACTTGATTTTATAGAAACCAAGGACCACCTTGAACTCTCATGTATCTGGAATACTTCATATCCAGATGTTCCCAAATATTTTCTCCAATGACATACAACATATGTGGCACACACTCACAGAAAACGAAACTCAGGAGATCATTGAAACTCAGAAGATCACTGAATTTTTTATGTGATGGTACAACCCAATACTTCAATTAATTAATTTATCTAATACCCACACCTTAGTAAAAATATTCTTCAATTCAAGACATACTGGAGAAATAATCCAGTTTGAGACCATTTTAACTGCTCTGGCTCAACACTAGGGGATTCAGAGAACTGTAGTTTTGTGAGACAATTTAGCCTTCTCTTTCTGTCCAGGAAATCTGCCAGCAGCTGATAGCAACGGAACTAAAGAGTCTTGGATACAAGATATGAACAAGTTAATAGCATCTGAGGCAGTCTAGAGTCCAGAGTTTTAGAAGGCAGAGAAATCAGGCAGTCCAAGAGTTCAGGATTCCAGAAGGAATAGTGAGCCAAAAGTCCAAAGGTCTGACCCAGAGATTCAGGCAACACAGAAGTCCAAGACAAGGGTGCTTTCAATAGAGACATCAGTTAACCTCTGACAACTCCCTGGTGTTCTTCCCAGCATTTCTCTCCAGGTCTCACTTGTGGAACTGTTCCTAGATTGCTTGGCATTCTGCATAAATTCTTAGGGAGCGGAGCAGACCCTCCCCTTTTGACCTTTGCTGGATGAAAGATGGCATGTGTAAGTTTGCCTCTTTGTTCTCCTTGGTGCCCATGTTGGCAGGAGCCTCTGCTGAACTGTTGCCAGACTGTCCTTCTTGGCAGCATTCCCTGCTGGCACAGGCATTGAGGAACTGAGGCCAGGTTCAGGGCTGGGTTCCTCTGGTCCTCCTCTGTGTCCTCAGCCTCACACAGGACAAGACATTGTCAGAGAGCTCTGGTGCCGCAATAAACTACAATTCCCAAAATTACCTAGCACTGAACCAGGAAAGTTAAAGCAGTCTTAAACTGGATTATTTCTGCAGTGTATTTTGGATCATTGTCTCCTTCTCTATTGTTCTTTTGGTTCATAGAGGACATTATATCAATGCAAGAAGATCTGTGCTAGAACAGACTAAAAGTCAATTCAAATCAGTATTCTGTTTCCACAAGTAACTAGTAAGCTTCTTGTGTGTATGGCATAAAGCAAGAGTAGGCAAACCTTAGCCTGTGGGTCACAGTTTCTCACCACCTCAATTTTTAAATTTTCTTTAACTGAAAAAGTCCCCCTTGAAGCTTTAAGGTGGAAAGGGAGGCAATTTGCCAGCTTTTGGGTACTCTGGCCACTTTCAGGCCAAGTGGGGGGCTTTTTCCAAAACCAGAAGAAATTGCCCCTTTGGGTCCTTTTACAACATAGAGGGGCTTCTTCAATAAAGTTTAAAATATGCTTTAATAAACCTTAACGTTGAGGATGGGGAGTAATGCGTTTTCCAGATTGCTATGTGTGCCAGGGCCTGGAAAGTTTCTTTACTTGCTGGCACAAAGGCAAAATGTATTCTCTGCCAATAAGGATTCTCTGCCAATTATCTATATGCATAAGTTACAATTATGACTCCTTTGCTGGGTATCCTCCAGCAGGATTGTTTTGGGGAAAAAGTAGTAAAGAGATTATTACAGAATATGCTATTAACAATGACACCTTGGTTTAAAAATGTGACTGCTTTAAATAAATAAATAAATAAATAAATACAAGCAATGAAATCCTCTGAACTTGTGCCCTTGAGTCCAAATATCAAAAATAAGATGTTTTTTTAATTTGCACATCTCATTTTCTGGGATCAATATGACAACAACTCTCCATTCTATAATATCCAAGGATGCTGAGCAACATGTTTGTTTATGAATGAGATTAAAATGTATACAGCAATGGATATATGGTAAATGGCTGCATATGTACAAACATCACCAGATTTTCAACACGGGACAAAAAAAAGTAGATAAATCTAATGGTACAATCCCATGTCCTCTTACTTAGGAATAGTCCCTTTCGATCTTGGTAGGAATTACTCTAAGTAAACATGCACAGGATTTGGGCACAAGTAATTTAGTTAAACTACCTAAACTTATTTTATAAAAGCACTTTTTAGTAACAGTGCTTTCCACCACTGACTATTTTCAATGGGGGAGGGAATACAACACTCTAGCACACAGTACGTGGCAAAGGAAGCTTAAAGGGAAAGTGATTTTGAACACAATGATATGAAGATGCTTTCATTTCAAGCAGAGCTGAAAAGTGTTTTGAGTTTCACAAGGAACGTTGAATCATTAGTATTCACTATTCATGCACAGAACAACATGGCAGAAAGCATGTCTCTGATGATGCACAAATAAGTTACTTACAGGTAATAAGTGTAGGAGTGATAGCTTCTTCTGCCATGATGGTGGAAGGATTTAGGCAGTGGAGGAAAAGATGAAATGGAAGGAAAGAAAAGCCAAATATTAATGTATGAAAAAATCAAGATGAGACTAGAATTGGAGAAACAAATGAAAAGGTAGCAAGAATGCATCTCAGAAATATCATGCACCACACCTGGAACAGACAGATGATATATCCACTCTTCACAACAGTTTAAGCAATAGCTAAGAAATTCACCACTGAGATTTTTTAACACAGATTACCACATATCTAACAGCCATGACTAACAAAGAAATACATCTTACACATATATAAAACATAACACAGAGACATCCATGTTAATTCATTAGCCATGCTTTGTTTTGTGTTATAATAATTTCAGTAAAAAGGACAGCATGCCAACTCTAAAGCATAAGACATCTGAAACAGTAAAACGTGATAGTGTTTTTGTTTTGCCAGCGTACTGTGAGCTATTTGATACTGGAGACCCTCTCTAGATCTTCATCTTATGAAGAAGAAATATGCTGCAACACAATGGACAGTTCCATTTGATCATATCTCAAAGAAAACAAAAATGAATTGTGGGCTGGCCTTTTATCCAGTGACTAAGGAAAAAAAGATCACATCAATTTAAATTTAAAAGGAAATATGGGTTTTTCCCCAACATATTTTTTAAAAGTAAAAATAACTGACATTTTTCTTTTATCTCAAATTTTGAACATGATTTTGCTAGTAAATTCAAATTCTTTCCATTGACCGACTTAGCATTTGGTTCTTTGACTACCTACCCACCTAGTGTGCCCCTTTTGATTCTGTTGCTGATCCCCTTGTCATTTTATAAATGGTGACAATTGCTGGCTACAAAACATCCACCCTATAAATATCCACAATGCCTTGTCACCCACAGCTAAATCTACTGATAGGTAATATTGAGGGAGTGAATGGACAAACTAAGAGGATGGACAAACTAAAAACAGGTATCAGTGCTGGTGGACTCTAAGGGGCTCTAGCAATTGACTGAGGAAGACAGGGATGTCCTGAACAGTGAGTGAAGAGGATATATAAAGATCTTTCCCATTCATAAATATATATTATCAGACGAGCAAGGATACACACATACACACACACAATGATTATAGTATGTTGCATCTATGCTTTTCCTTTACTCATGATTTCCTCTTTTCTCATATGGAAAATTTCTTTCATAAAAAAAATCAAAAAATGTAAAAGTTCTACATTAAGATGGAATTTAACTTTGTTTTTTAAATTTATCCCAAGAATGAACAAAGTAACATTCAATGAGGGGTAAGATGATATACAGAAAAAGACACTATAGGCTTAGATAACCTTTATTTTTCAACGACTACAAAGAAACCAAAACAAAATAAAACAGAAAACCTACATCCCCATATAAATAGGCCTTACAAAGGACTACAGCTAATGTTAACTTGCCTCCAGCAACATGCTGCAGGCAGCTCTTTGAAAATAAGGCTTTCATCAAATTTTCTCTCTCATCTTCTTTGCCTGTAGAAATGTTTGCCAGTTTTATATTCTTATTCTTATATAGCTAAATGCTTAATATTTAATCACATGGGGCAGAATTGCTAAATGCACACCTGTTAAGATTGTATTTAAAAGGAGAAGGCAGCATGTTTCGGCTATGATAATATATGTCCTTGCATTTCTGAATAATACAAAAATACTTTTAAAAACCCAAAATAACAAGGCAGACCCTGAATAAGAAAAATATACAGCTCTGTCCTGTGGAAATATTCCTAGCTACCTACAACTGAAATACAGAAAATAGTGTTGTTGTGATAGAGTACATGTATGTGAGTAATAATATTTTTCCCACATTTCAGAATTATTCATTCCTACTTCCCCATTTATTTTCTTTTGATACAGTACACTCCACATTTTGACATGTGATGTAGTGACAGGAACATAGTGTAATTGGTATAAATGCTACCATTACTTCCCCAAGTTGTATAGCAATTTCAGAAACAACAATAAGTATAATTAATCAGTGTAAAATTGCCAAGGACTTGGATGCAAAATGCTGCCAAAAGTGAATTGAGATGAGTTATTCCACTTTTTAAAAAATGGTTGAAGGGTCAGTTAATTTCAATTCATGCCTCATATTACAATATGACATGATGAAAGAAAAATAAAGAGGAAGCTGCTCCAGATATTTCTATACTGAGTTTCTATAATAAGATCATGAAATTTTATGTATGAGAATCTGCCTTAATTAGATGGTGGGATTCTTAATGGGAAATAATAAAGAAGTAGAGGAATTAGGTGAAAATACTATTTTACTTACTATTTATTTAATATTTTTTAAAAAATACATTAAAATTACATCACTTAGGCTGCATCTACACTGTAGAAATAACCCAGTCTGACACCACTTTAACTGTCATGGCTTAGTGCTATGGAATTCTGGGAACTGTAGTTTTGCGAGACATTTAGGTTAGCCTTCTCCATCAGAGTGCTCTGGTGGCACAACAAACTACAAATCTCAGGATTTCACAGCATTGAGCCATGGCAATTAAAGTGGTGTCAGACTGGATTATTTCTATTTAATACAGCCTAAAAAAGTAAGAGGTGGGATATATACAGTAGAGAAACCACCACGGGTGGCTGATTGCTGACTTCCTGTGGTTAGAAGTGAGTTTCTTAGAATTGCTGTGGTGGAGGTCAGTGTCCAAGCAGAAGAATGGCACTTCTGCCATATCCAACCACACTTCACACAAACTTTTGTGGGGGCGAAGCTGCCCTGCCCACAAAGTGGCTGGGAAAATTGAAATAGATTTTTCGATTGCATTTTTAACCTGGGCAAATATTTAGATAAAAGACTAAGGAGGTCTTCTAAGGACCCAGGGGTTTCTGTATGTAAACATACACCACTCGACTTATGAAGGAGCACACTCTTGTTTCAAATTTGAAAAGCCAGCAGGGAACAATAAAGCATGTTGTTGTTGTTGTTGTTCTTGTGTGCCTTCAAGTAATTTCTGATTCATGGTGACCCTAAGTTGCTCCTATCATGGGATTTTCTTGGCAGGATTTTTTCAAAGGGGATTTGCCTCACAGAATCATAAGAGTTGGAAGAGACCACAAGGCCATCCAGTCCAACCCCCTGCCATGCAAAAATACACAATCAAAGCACCCCTGACAGTTGGCCATCCAGCCTCCGTTTAAAAACTTCCAAAGAAGTCTGTGCCTTCCTCTGAGACTGAGTGAGTGCCCAAAGTTGCCCAATGGTTTTTCATAGCTGAACAGGGATTTGAACCCTGGTCTCCCAAGTTTTAGTCCAATGCTCAAGCCACTACACCATGCTCTCATGAAATAAGTCAGTGTCCCCACCCATTACTTTGGTTGTTTATGCTATGGCTATAGTATAGTACCTGTTAGAGCATCACTTCTTACTGGGGATTTCAGAGACGCCATGGACTGACTATATATATGAATGCAAGTAGGGCTTACCCTCCAGAGAGCAAAGGGGCAAGAAAAAAAGGGGCACAGCTGTGCCTTTCAAGAGTCTGGCTGTTCTCTGACCTGCAGTGTCTCAATTGTAAAAACAAAAAACAAAAACAAAAACAAGCCAGTTATGAATACCAATTTACAGATTACTGAGATTATTGGATTGGTAATTTTCTCCAAAAACATTTGTCTCCTCTATACTAGAAGATTAATGCTACGGCCTGGTCCAGATATAATACTAAACCATGGAAACCAGCCTGTAAGACTTAGAAATCTCACACATCATGTTTCAATTATATGAGAAAGAGACAAGCTCCTTTAGTTGTCTAAATAACTGTTATTTAGAACTTAATAAACTTGAACCTAGAACTTGAACCTAGTTAATGAATTGGGACAACAGTTTGATATTGATTCAGCTAAATGTCCATAGTAATAAAAAATACTATTTCCCATAATTTGGGAGACACAGGAGCTGTGGCTAGTTCCCAAATGAAAGCAGAAAGTTTTAATCTCCTTCTGGTTTATGCTAAAGAGGGCTGCATGGTTGAGAATTTTTTATATGTGGTTATGAATGAACTTGTTATATTAATGGAATTTTTGCAGAATGACTTTCAGGCTCATATAATCATATTGTGGAGCCTCTGTTTAAGCCAATAGTCCTTTCAGTCATCAATGGCATGTCTGCCCCTAATATTGCTTGAGTAAGTCAAATTATGTGGGAGGAACCCACAAACCAGCTCCTTTTCACACCCAGCTCCTGAAATAGAAATAAATTTATTGTGGAGCCTTTTGTGTGATCTAGAACCTCTCGTATTACTGGAGTTGCAAAGGATGACAAATACTTCATTGGCTTTAATGTTACTGAGATAATGTCATAGAAAGAAATTATTTTTAATTTGTTTATATGAAGACTTCAGTGCATCATTTAAAACCAATACTTTTTACTAAAAGTTCCATCAATTTTTCTAATAAATTTAAGATAAGAAATAAAAATTGGCTAATTCTCTCCAATTAGCCTGTTACTGTTACTACCCACAAGTCCCAGCTCCCATCAAGAGTTGCCACAAGTCTCAACTAGGAGCTATGAGGAATACTTGAAAAGGTAGGACTCTAAATCTACCTCCATGTATTTGAAGCACTAAGTCAGATTATTGGATATGTTGCAGGAAAAAAATGGTAGAGCTTTTGGGTTCATTTAGATTCCCTAAAGCAGCTACTGGACTGTTATGTTCAACAGAGAGGGAATGTGGCAAGAATTTCTTGCAGTATGCTGTATGAACCTAAGGGTTATCAGATCCAACAGCTCTTCAACAAAATAATATGTGCCTCACAAAACAATGTTCCCTGGCTGTGTCTTTTTGTAAATTATGAATGAAAGAAAAGTGTATGAACTCTGACTAAGCACCAACAAGGACCAAAGTGAAGCAAGACATGATGCTCTTGCCACCAACACTTACTATGCATATGCAATTCATTGAGAGCTACTCAAACAATGACTTGGTTCTTACCCTGTACAATATCATATGTTGCCCATAACACATTACTGTGTTCAGTGTATCCCACTCTACCATTTCTCTGAGCTGAAAGGAGTTCAACGTAATGTTGCACTCTGAAGTTCTGCTTTCTTGTTTTGCTGACTACGCATCAAGTACCGAAGTCCTCTGCATACATAGGTAGAGCAGATTACATATTGGGCTCTAATCTAATAGTTCATTCACTAGCCAGATTCATGTTGGATATGAAAACAAGTGTACACCCCCCTTTCACTTGATCCTTACTCAAGGG
Source organism: Phrynosoma platyrhinos (assembly GCA_020142125.1). NCBI lineage: Eukaryota > Metazoa > Chordata > Lepidosauria > Squamata > Phrynosomatidae > Phrynosoma > Phrynosoma platyrhinos. Next base: position 68,725,214 of record CM034706.1, on the reverse strand, counting down.
ATGCATGCACTGAGATGAAACTGGGTGGTGGTGTTGGCCTATCCTCTACACCTTGAGATCCCCTGCCAAGGTTTATAAGATATGCACTTAGGCTTTCATAGAGTCAGAAAATCTCTTAAAAATGGGGTTCCCTGGTATGTGAAAGCCTATGTGCACAGTGCTCCATCGATGGCCATATTCAATACATGAACACCCCATCTTCCAACATCTATACATTATGCAGTAGTGTAGTGTAGTGTAGTGTAGTGTAGAAGCCTATGCACACAGAACAGAGCACACAGAGAATCGGATACAACTTGGAACTCCCATTACATACATTTATCTAAGTATGTGGACTTTCCTGTTGCAGCCATTTATGTTCCATATGCATACATCAGCCACAAGGCTAGCTGGTATGCACAGGATCATGAGTAATGTATGAAGGTGGTTGTGTATTTTTCATAGGAAATTAGAAACCTTGAGCAAGTAACCAATTATTATAAATAATGATGAGGCTTTCAGGATGTTTTTAAAAGGTATGAAAAGCTATCATGGAATAATTCATCTAGAAGTAATTGAAGCAGTTTTTGTTTTAAAAGATTAAGTGTCTGATGCTGTCCTCTACTAACACAGTGAGTGATGCACTAAGCACAGCACTACTTCTGCTCAATTCTTGAGGAAACAAATGCAGAGCAGTTCCTGGTAGACTGTTTCTTTTGTGTTTATTAGACATATATAGGATTAATACTGTAGAAATAAATGCAACATATGTCACACTCAATTCTTCAGAGTGTGAAAGGAAACCACACATTGTTTTTTAAATGCAAATAACTTATGGAAGAAATAGAAATATTAAACTCATATTCTGTTCTTAAAAATATATCCAGTAGATTATTTTCATACATGTTTTGGACATGTATGAAATGCCCGGAGTTCTTGTCTGCATGGCAAATTAATGCTGTATTGTCTTATGAATAACTAATTCATGTTGGTTTAGGTCCTAAATCAATTATTTCACAATTTCTCTGAATTATGAAGACACCAACACACACACACACACACACACACACACACACAAACCCATGATGATCTGAAATACTATATATACTCATGTATAAGTCGACCTCATATATGTCTTATGTGAGGTACGTATTATTATATATGGTAAATATTGTATATACTCATGTATAAATTGACCTCTCAACTTATATATGTTGACAGCAGGACTTGGGGCCAAAATTATGGATTTTGCTATCACCCATGGATAAGTTGAGTGTAAAACTTAGGAACATATAAGAATGAATCCTGAAGAAAAAAAAAAGCAGGGAGAAGAACAAGGAAAGCAACCTGCCTCTGTTAGGGACCCAGTGCAAAGGTAGTGACAAGAAGCAGAGGTGAGAAGCCCCTCTTGGCATGGAAACAGTGCTCTTACCCATTACCCCCTTCCTTGCTCAAACTGGAGACGAAAGGCAGCCGTCTCTCCTTTCCAACTTCTTTTTTGGCCTGAGTGGTGTTCATCAGTGTGGAGGAGCCCAAAAAATGTTGCATAACCCGCTGTTATGGCTCTTTGTGGAGCGGAGTGGTAATGGCCATTTTTAATAAAGACTTACTGTCCAAGCCTTGCATTCACAGTGACCACTTTTAGTAAGTGCTTACTGTGTAAGACTCACCTTGCAAGGCTTGCAGAGAGACTGTCAGCTTAGTTCTGGTCAGCTAAAGTAAATGTCACCCAGAAGACCTGAGTGTATGGGGTGGGTTATATGGGATTATACTATTATTAGAAATGGTCGCCACAACTCCATTCCACCTAAAGCACCCAGAATGGCTGGGAGCAAAAAGCTCATCCAGCCAGCACGATTGTCATCTGTTTCCAGCATTGACACATGCATAAGTTGACCCAAGTTTTTGGTTGTTTTTTTGTCTTAAAAAAAACCCCAACCATATATACAAGTATATATGGTAATGTAAGCATAGATACATTTGGGGGGGTAAATACTATGTAAGTATGTTTACTGTGATTGAAGATGTATTCCTTTCCAGCAAATAGCTCAGCAAATGAAAGGTGGACTAATTTTTAAGCATCCAAAAAAGTATATTTTGTTAAATATCTTAGGGGCTAAGCAGACAGGTGGCCGTGGGCCACCCCGGGAAGCTGCGCCGCAGTATCCCCACACCTCGGCCCTGCGGCGCAGCTTTGCCGCCCCTGGAAGGAGCGCTAAAATAGCGTTCCTTCCACAAGTCGCCGAAGGTGCGCTGCAAAAGGCTGGCGGTGCACCTTCGGTGACTCTTCCGCCGCAGTGTTTGCGAACGCTGCGGCGGGAAGTCATCGTCAGAGCGCTGGATGTGCGGAGGGTCCAGCGCTCCAACGATGACTTTGGGAAGGGGTTGGGGCGCCCACCGTGCTGCTGCCCCTCCCCTTCCTTGCCCCCAAGACGGCCCTTTTATCCGTCTGCTTCCCCCCTTAGTTGCTTCCTTCATTTAGATATTGATTTTTTTAAATATAAAACCCCCTCCATACATTCATAGAATGAGGGGGGATTAGGTTGCTACATTGCTAACCTATGAGCTATTACAACCCCTCCCCAAAGACAGTAATAAAATAAGCATTACACACCCAAATCTAATGCTGGTACATTTGTTTTACTGTATTATTTCATTAAAAAAATAGTGCTGATGAAATTGGACCTGTTGTTTCACAAAATATTGAGGACTGAATATTAGAATGAATATCAGTATGGAATAACAACATTCATCTCTTTTTCCCCTATGCATGGGAATGAAGTGACCTATAGAAAAGCTAATGTTTGCTAAGAAAAAGATCCAGAATAGGAGCAAACTGTCTACCTAACAGATCTTTTCTAAGCAGATTCACCCTTGGGAGAGATTATGAGAATTTGGGTGGGTCAGAGAACCCAAAGGAACCCCACCCTTCTCAGTCCTAGGTTATAATTTTACGAACACATGCTACCTGTGGGATAGGAATAACCTTCCCTTACATTAAATCTTTCACCTGAATGCCCTGTACTTTGACACAATTTATTGTAATGGAAAAATGTTGGCCTGGAGAAGTTCTAGAATATAAAGTAAATATAAAATCTAATATATAATTCCTTATTCTATATATGCCTTATACCCCAATTCCATTCCAGATTGCTTTTAATTGTTGAAGTATCTATTTATTAAATATATTTCAATTTCTGACATGTCATAATTGCTATGTATTTTTATGAATGGAATGCTGTATATTTCTTTCTGACACTTAGGAATCTGACTTTAATTTAGTAGTTTAATTTTTTTTCTTTACTTTTGTCACATATTTTTTCCTGCTTCCATTACCCTAAGACAGTGAATTCCACCTGATATTAATGCCCCCAAGATATTAATATACTGATGACTTAAGATACATGCAGAACTCCCTTCCCTCAATTTAGTTCACTTTATAGATCATTTCTGATCTGAGACTCTCCAAATCTAAAACAAATAGGCCTCATGCCATTTAAAGGACACAAGGACAGCAGAAACTGCAGTAATGTGTACTTCATTTAGGAAGGCAGGAACTGCAAAGAGAGAAGCACTTGAAAACACAGTCAGATATCTTTTTTCCCAGAGCTAACATACCCTATCAATCCAGGGCTCCACTAACAAACTAACTTAAGCGCAGCAGTAAAGTTACTGATGTCAAAGTTCTTCTACTGTAGTATGCAATACTCTTATTATGCTCATTGCCAAAAATGTTTGTCTTGGTTTATTCATTAAACTATCTTACCGTGACATCAGATATTTCAAAGTACTGGTAGTATACAATATTCTTTAAACTAGTAATTTATCAGGCTTCTAATAATGTTCAGATAACCCATTCCTTCTATTCTTTTGCAAGCACTCAGTGAATTAGTTTAAAAGTCACCTTTAGCACCAACACATTATGGTCATTTCATATGTTCAAGGGGGGAAATATATATAAAAATATATGAACAGAAACAAGCCCACTAACATGCATCTGTCTTATGACTGGGTTGGGTCTATAGCTTTTCTATGCTCATAGAAGAAGCTATCTATATACAGAAGACCTATGTCTGTGAGAGAAATGAAACCAGATCCAAAGATGCTGCTATAGCAGCATAATAGCTTGTGGGACCTTTCCCACAAGTGGAAATATGAGAAAGGTTGTGCAACGCATCCTGTCATAGCATGGCATGACATTTTTAGTGCTCATGGCCACTTTCCCTCATTTTTTGTTGGTCCAGTACTATGGTTCAGATCTGAATCAAAGTGTTAGACTGAAATTTCTTTTTAATTCTAATTGGGACACAAGTCTATGCTCTACAAAGGAGCAAACATCTCTTAACGTTCACCTTGGCTCTGGACAGAGAAGAGTACAGACAAACAATATTCATGTCATTTGGGCTGATACTGCAGTGCAAAGTGCTAGACTTATCACTCTCAGGGCATTTTAACACAAGGGCACTAACATTAATTCACTATGAACACTGCAGGACAGAAGATTCAGATAATGCCATTTCATCTAACACTAACAAAGCTTTAGGGAGAATAAGCAGCATTTTCTTTTCAAATTGTTCCTCAGTGTGGTTGGAAAGTTTGCAAATATTTTATTGGAAACTGCTGCAGGAGATACTTCAACACATATATGCACAGATCAAAGTTTTATTAAGTACTCACCTTTTCTTCATAACCAACACAACCCCAAGAAATATAATAACGAACAGCAAGATTCCTGCAATGACTCCCGCTATTTTAACAGTGTGGTCTGTTTGCTTCTCTGGCTCAGGGTCTGGTTTTCGAGTAGCAGCACCTACAGAGGCACATTTTAAAAGGAGACGGGAAAAGAATTGAGACATTATACCTGTTATTTATTATATTTAAAACAGTAGTACCGGTAGTTAATAGTTAACTTAAGAGGTGACATGCACCAATATTTTGATTTCTTAGGATTTATTGTTGATAACAGCAATCAATACACCCTGTAAGAAATCTAGTTCTTCACAACATTAAATTACATTTCAAAGCAACACATACATGTAACCTGTTCTCATATAGATATTTTCTATATTTTTATTATTCTTGCTTCTCAACCTTTTGTTACTTCTATTTTTAAAACAATGCCAACAACACAATAACTCTTGTAAGCCTTTATCCAAATTTGATTTGCTGAAATATTTTCTGCAATTATTTTTCATAAATGAAGCAGTAATTCCTTAACATATTAGCTTAAACACCTGGAAATGTGAGATAAGCTCATTTACCATGCATTTTACCAGCAACTGTTTTGTTTTTAAACAATAGAGTGTTTTTGCCTTTGGAAATCTAAATCTAGGTCACATCTGGTTGGCAAAAGACTCTTTCTAAGCAATTTATTCACAAAATGGGAAGCAGCTGATGATCATACTACTGGCACCCACGTTTAATATCTGTTTAAATGAGATAACCAGTGCCTTACAGCAGCTACTGTCTTAAGCTTTTATAGCCTTCTCATTCCAAAAAAAGAGCACTGTTTGTTCTGTTTACTGTATGATGTGATAGAATATCAGAATCCATGTCTACGAAACATCAATTTTCTCTGCTAAATAATTTTAGCATGAAAACTGTTAAGGATGCATTATGCAATTCAGTACATTGACCCCCTTAAAGGACTTCTGACTTTTTAATCAAAATATGACAGTATTCATCATTTGAGGCACCATGTCACCTTCACAAGGTAGACAGACAATCTGGGAAACAAATCTGATTTATAAGCTTCTTCATTACAGTTCCTTTTGAATGACATGAGTATGGGCGGGGAAAGAGTAAAATGTAATTAAACTTTAACGTTTGGGGACCAGCACACTTGTTTTCATCAAGGTCTTTGAAAGCCCTGATTAAGTTCTACCTTCTTCTTCTTTTTAATTTACCTAGAAACCAAGGTAATAATGAATAATCATCCCAGGACAGATTTTTTATTGCTCAGCATCAAATGATGTCAAATGTTCAAGGATACTCAATTCTCTCAGAGTCGAAATGGGGGTCAGATTTACAAAACTCTTCTTGTCAAAGTTTGCCATGGCTATATTTTCAAAAACTGACCACTGTAATAATAATAATAATAATAATAATAATAATAATAATAATAATAATATATTTATATCCCACCCTTTGGGGACCCAATCAGGGTGGCTTACAACAATAAAACCATACAATATATCCCAAAACATAATACCTCCCCCTTAAAACAGTATTAAATCAAATGAAAATTAAAACTACAAATTTGAACAATTAAAAAATTAAAAACTTTACAAGCATAAGATTGGCCCAAGGCAATGTTCTTCATCCATCAGATGGGCCACGCGAAGATCATTGGGGGTGGGAGTACCCGAGGCAGGGATAA